>VZTB01004658.1:112026-199630 GCA_013397245.1 Thryothorus ludovicianus
AGGATATTGTCTAGAGAGCCTTTATTAATATTATTCTTAAAGGTGTGAAGTCTTTGTGACAGTGTGGATTTGCAGTCAGCCATGTCTATTCTGAAGTATTTCTGTTATAAGGGACAGTTAGAATTTTGTATTATATTCTGTTGGACTGTACAGAATTTTTTTGAGCCTTTTGAGCGTGATTTGTTGGTGTAGTGCTGTGAATGTACAAGGCTAGAAGGCAAGTCTCTAAGTACTTGAGCTCCTAAGCAGATGATAGAGAAGTAAGAGTTCTTTCACAGACATTCTTAGCCTTTGAGCAAAGTAGAGATGTGAATGGTAGAAACTTCTTTACTAGTAGCAGGTTTGGGGCACCATTCGTTTTTGGTCATTGGGCTTGTTGATCAAAGAAGGAAATGGAGCAGTTCTCATGGCTGGAAGATGAAGACTGGACTCTGCAACAGCTGTGGCTTCTGCAGTAATTTCCTGCTGGCTGGCTCATGCTCTGTATTAGAAGATGACAGCACTGGGCAAACTTGACTCATGAGCTAAAAACAATCTAAGGTCATCCTGGCATAGGCTTTTTGCACTTGTGATGGGAAGAAAAGTTTGGTGCAGCTTTGACATTATTACTGATAAACTTAACACAGGAATGGCTGGACCTGTTTTACTGGGGCAGAGTTGCTTGTGTTGAAGTGATTGGCGTGAGCTAGAAATAGCACAGTGTCACACCTCACCAGCATTTGCTCTCTGTTGCCTTGGGGCTGTGGATTCACTGAGGGAACACTGTCCTGGTGAGATGAGTGTGTCTTCTTCCCGACAGATGAATGTGCCAGATGACTTGTATGGAGTCCTACCTCGCAAAGACAAAAGCTGGAAGCATCTAAAATTCTAAATATAAATTGGAAAGTACTTTTCATTCATTGATTCGTGTGCAGCCATGGTCAGGGAAAGAGGTGGCTGAAAAAACAATACATGTGCAGATTTAAATTTCAGGCATCCAAAAGCACAGGTATAAACTAAAAGTCTTTCTCAGCTACTCAGTAGCCTTTGTAAGATTAATTATACCACTTTGTTTCTGCTGTCACTTTTCAGCTGATAAATTGCACTTGATTTTAAAATTGAAGTGTGTTTGGAGAGAGACCAGTCTTATTTCAAGAGTGCCTCCTTTCTTCACTGCTGGGTTTAGACTTTGTAGTGGGAATTCAGACTCAAGATGGTCATTCTTTCTTGGGTTTATTTTGCTTCTTCTGTTAGCCTACAGGGGACTTTTGCTCCTTGGACTGGTTGTTTGGCTTTTTTAAACGTAATCACTTACACACAGAAAAGGAGGAGGTTTGTTGTTTTTTGGGTTTTTTTGCACCTATTGCTTTTCTCCCTGGCTTGTTCTCACCAAGGATTTGCAGAGATGATGGCAGCTTTGTCATAAACAGTAAAGCTGCCTCCTACTAACGTGAGCTCACATTGGTTAAGCTTTGGAGACTGATGTGTAACTTGGGCTCTAATCATATCTGGTTGTCAAGAGAAAGCTCTCTCTGATTTCTGCGCCTGATCAGTCACTGACTGATATGACAGCCCATGTGTCTGAAGTGTTGAGCAGCAGGTAAGTGCTGACACTTTGATTGGTCAGGCCACAGTTTGGGGATTGACAGCAATGTCTGCAATGACGTTGGAAGAGCAGCCAAGAATTTACTTTCAGTGGGCAAATGGGATTAGTTACTATGTTTAGCTGACATTAAGCTATAAATTATCCGAAAGGTGGAAAGAAATTCCAGTCAGAGTTCATGTAGAATTTCCATTTACTAATCTTGCTACACTGAGACTGAGTATTTATATGGGTCTTCCTTTACCATGTTGTATGTTTTTGATGGATGTTCTTGGTACTTAATTTGTTACAACATTCAAAGAACCTAGTTAGAAATCAGGCCTGGGCATACCAGGTGCTGTGTAAAATCGTAAATTTAAACTCTGAGAAGCTTACATTATGTTACCCTTGTTCTGAGAGCAGACAAGTATTTGCTTAAAATTAGTCTGTTGGGTGTTCTTGTTCGGGGTTGTAGAGTTTCCTTTTATTAATACTTTAGTGTTCAATGTAATTTTTCTGTCTCTAAAGTATTTGAACCCACACATTTATTACAGTCATTCTTAGGTAGTTTTTCAGAGGTGGAAACATCTGAAATTTTGTTCCTAATACTTAGACTCTTTTCTCAGCAGAAATCAGTCATTACTTATTCTTCTTGGATGAAATATGTAAAGATTTGCATGAAATAAGTATAGCTGAGCTAACATCCAGGTGTCACAAGAACTTGCTTTCAGGGAGATGTTTGTCACAATACCTAGATGATGACAACTTTCTTTGTCCAGTTATAAATAAACTTTAGCCTCTTAGTCCACGTTTATGCAATTCACACGTTTAGGGTTTTGGGGTTTTTTTTGTCTAATAGGTTATTGTTTTTAATTACCTCCGGCAATAAAATTTTTAAATTTTATTGGTTTGTCAGTAATTAGGTCTAATGGAAAACAGTGGGGAAATACTCTAGTCTCTGAAGAACAGAGAGTAAATATAAAATAATTGTTAGCATTAATAAAAAGATTTTTGTGTTAGTTGATTTCTACCCATTGCTGTTTGGAGCAGGAAGCTTAGTTTGTTGTATTAAAATGTTATGCAAATTTTTATTATTATTTTTATTGTTATTATTATTTATTATTGTTTATTCTTGAAGAATACTTCCTTTTCTGTATGAAATTCTTTGAATTACTGTTATTTTTCTTATTTACTCATGTAAATTGCCATCTACCATAAAGGATGCTAAAGGTGCACTCTAGCCCGTTAGTTGTTTAAGTTTTATATGTTTCTTTCTCAGTTGTTGATGTCTTCCTTTTTTTTTGAGAAAAATTGATGTTGTCAAATTTATTTTGCAAAACAAAATAACTATAAGTTATTTTATATTATAAAATATATAATATATATGTTCTCTCTGTATATATTCTCTATAAGGCCATGTTTCAACAGTGAGATGAACCGCACTTCACCATCTTCCTTAGATGGTCTTGAACCTCTATTTTAAAAAAAGTTAAAAAAAGAAGGCTCAGAGAATTACAAGCCAGCCAGTCCTACCTCTGTGCCTAGCAAGATTATGGAGCAGATCCTCCTGGAACCTACCTAAACTAAGGCACATGGGAAAAAAGAATACAGTATGGCTGTACTAAAAGCAAATCATGCTTGATAAATTTATTGATCTCCTACGAGGGATTTGCAGTGTTGAGGATAAGGGAAGAGCAACTGATGTCATCTACCTGTATTTGTGCAAAGTGTTTGACACTGTCCCACATGATATCCTTGTCTCTCATCTGGAAAAACATGGATTTGATGGATGGAGCACTCAGTGGATAAGGAATTGGCTGGATGGTTGCACTCAAAGAGCTGTGGTCAACATCTCGCTGTCCAAGTGGAGACTGGTGACAGGTGGCTCAGTTGTCAGTGACCGAGCCCTCAGGGATTGGTATTGGGACTATTGCTGTTTAACATTTTTGTTGGCACTGTGGATGCTGGGATCGAGTGCACCCTCAGCAAGTTTGTTGATAGCACCAAACTCCATGATGGGGTCAACACACTGGAGGGGAGGAATGCCATCCAAAGGGACCTTGACAGACCTTCAGATGTGGGCTAATGTGAGCCTCATGAAATTCAACAAAGCCAAGTGCTAGTTCCTGCACCTGGACTGGACAGCCGAAAAACAAATACAGGTTGGTAGAGGACAACCCTGAGGAGAAGGACTTGGGGTATTGGTTGACATGACCAGGAGAATGTGCAGAATGCCCAGAATGCCTGTCCTGAGCTGCACCAAAAGCAGTGTGTCCATCAGGTTGAGGGAGGGAGAGGATTCTGCTCCACTGCTCTGTGAGATCCCACCTGGAGTGCTGCATGCAACTCTGCAGTCCCCAGCATAAGAAGCACATTGTTGGAGCAATTTAAAGAGGAGACCATAAAGATTGTCAGAGGGATGGAGCACCTTTCCTATGAAGACAGGCTGGGAGAGTTGGAGTTGTTCAGCCTGGACAAGAGAAGACTCTGGGGAGACCTTACAGCACCTTCCACTGCCTAAAGGTGCCCTAAGAGAGCTGGAGAGGGACTTTTGACAAAGGCGTGTAGCTGTAGGACAAGGGAGAATGGCATCCAACACAAAGAGGGAAGATTTAGGTTAGATATAAGGAATAAATTCTTCACTGTGAGGATGGTGGGGCACTGGTACTCAGAGCTGCTCAGAGAACTTGCAGATGCCCAGTCCCTGGCAGTGTTCAAGGCCACATTGGATGAGGTTTTGAGCAACCTGGTCTAGTTGAAGGAGTTCCTACCCATAGCAGAGGCGTTGGAACTAGACTATCTTTCAGGTCTCTTCCAGCCCAAAGGATTCTATGATTTTAGTTTTTTTCAAGCTCTAGTACTTGAGCCATACTGCATAAGAATAATCATGTATGCAAATGCAGTCATTTCATATGTGACTATTTAAAAGCGGTCTGAAACTTAAGCCATTAGAGGTGTTGGAGGCAAGTGTTTCCACTGAGTAAGGTTTTCTCTGCAAACATTTTACATTTGGACTAAGCCTTGTGAGTACTAGCTTGGGGCAGCAAATGAGACTTAATGTGTAAATGGTAAATTAATGTTCCCTTTTGTCTCTTTCCTTAGGGATCCCTTGATGATTTTTTTTTTTTTTTATTATTAAATGGGTAAAAGCTTCCCCATGCACTTCCAGTTTCACCCACTACCTCATGCTGGCGGTAAATAGTCTGCAAAAAATGTCATTTGCTGGTGGATTGTTTTTCTGTTTATTGGAGGTGACATGAGCAGTGGGGCAGCGGCAAAGAGGCCGTGTTGCCATTGCTAAATATACATCCCTGACAGTCTGATAATGGGTTCCAGGAAGTTCAGTGGAAAATTAAAACAAAGCAACATTTATAGCTGATTGAACTTGAAAAGCAGTTTTCATGTTGAATGGCAAATATGTGGACTTCAGCATTCCAGGAGACTGATGCAGCTCCACTGGATGGGCCTGACCTTGTGTGCAGAATGGACTGTGGACACAGCAGCAGGCAGAATGGCTTCATCTATACAGGACTTCATGGGGAGGAAAAATTTGCTATCGTGCACAGAAATAGTTCTCACATACGCCTATATTTATACAGTGTCCACAGGTCTGAATAGCATCTTTCGTATGAGGGTTTTGCAGCCTGTTAGCACTACAAGAATGTCTGGTACTGGGACTGTCTTTGTCCCTGCCAAAGCACTAAAAATACCCTTACATCTATCCCCTTTCTGAAGCTGTAAGCAGAGTTTACTTTTACTGGTTTTGTAAAACACGGCAAAAATTTCAAATCATGTTCTCAACAGCAGTAAGTGGAGCTGGGGTATAGAAGGTGCTAGTTTCCATGTCTGCCTTTCTGTGTTTCAAAGGTACCCCAACTCCCAAACCCTAGAAATTCAGAAAACAAATCAACTGAAAAGGTGCTTCATGCTTAATAATATTCAGTTGATTTTGCTTTATGAAAACTAAACACTCCTGGAAATGAAACTGGAGAGGTAGAATAGATTTTTTTTCTCACAACACTGTGTCAGCTAAGTTACCAGTTAGAGCTTTCACACGTCGAACAGCAAGCTGCAGGCAGGATGACTTCCACTGAAACCTGGCTGCTAAAAGTAAATTTTATGAAGACTGCTTTGTTTAAGAGAATCAGAATTTGTAAGTGAGATAGCTACTATTTGAGTACCTCTTTTGGATTGGACTAGAGTGAATGTTAAAAGATGACTAATGACTTCCCCTTGGTCACAAGACTATAAGGTTTACTACTTTGTTTCTTTTGGCTGGTACTCGAGGTTGTACATTCAGTATTAAGAATGTTCATAGATGTAAACAAGTCAAGTGCTCCAGTCTCTTGCAGTGTTAGAAGTTTGGCAGTTATTTGTTGTTGGACAAACCACGATGGTGTTTGTGGATAGCTCAAAATCTTCAGGCTTTTTTGTTTTGCTGGTTTTAATGATAATTTTGGATCATGATATTTAGAGTTCAGTTTTGTGGTATCAAACTTAATATATGTCAGTTTTTAAATCAGCCATTTAAAAAGATCTAAACATTTATGTGGCTGTATTGTCTGTTTACTTGTCCAAAAAAAAATACATTCAGTGGTCTGTCTATATCTGAATGTATATTTGGAATGTGAAATGTTTCATCCATTCCAAAATAACTGGCCCACCATACAAAACCCTTCCTTGAGCATATGGAATGGTTTTAGCTGCATAGCCTGTAGCATACTTTTCCCTTTTAAAAGGTGCTTTGTGACTTCAGCTCTTCGGCTGCTACAGGCTAATGGAGTATAAAACCTGTGAACATGGCATTTTGTTAAGTCTTAGATTTTTCTTCTTTGTCCTTTTCTTAAAAACAAACAACTCCCCAAACCAAACGAGACAAACAGGTGTAAGGCTGTGAACTCAGCGCTTCCTTGTTGCCACATATTTCTCACATGAAAAAGCAGCAGATTGTTTAGAAATACAGAAAATGTCAACTCCATCTCTAGTCCATTCTGCCTCTGGAAGGGTTGGACAGTGCACTTACTGGAGCCCTTCCCATCTGCTCAGCCGCATGTGATGCGACTCCACTTTGTCTTTTTGCTTGTATTTAGTTTATAAACTTGGGTAAACTGGCACCAGTCCCTTGCATCACTTATGTGTTAGTGTAACGCAAATTCCAGGCTTTTTCTGTGTCATGTTTAATGTAATGATCCTTTTCTGTTCCATCAGTTGTGAGCCACTTGCTTCCAAGCAGTTGGAAGCATATTCAGCTCTGCACAGTATCTGCACTGAGTCTGGGGCTGCTGTTGCGCCTGGAGGACCTGCTGAGCTGTTAATAGCTTGTGACAGGCCTGTGCTCCAGTTTAAACTGATCTGTCTTTTTTTTTTTTTTTTGAGGGTCTAGAGTTTTTCAGTGAAGGCAGAAAATACTGCTGACTCAACTCACCCTTTTTCATCTGACATTTTTACCAACTAGTCTCCAGAATGCAGCTGTTGGACTGACTCTTGCTTGTTCTGTGGCGCTCTGAATTAACTCTGAGCTGTAAAAGGCTACTCCTTTTTCAACACTTAACTGCATCTAAATCTGCAGTAGACCAAAACTGAACTTTTGGAATTTTATGCCAATGATTGGGATTTATATTCTTTAATATCAATGAAGTTGAGGTCAGGACCCTTAGACGGCATCTTTGCTGGGGCCATGGAGTGCAGCACTTAGAAAATCAGTTTGTATCAGTCCATTTTTGTGCTTTAGTTTAACATGAATGCTTTAGAAAATGACTTTCTCTCCATTTTTAAGAAGTCTTTCTGCTTGTGATGATTATTCTTTCCAAGAATAAAGCAGTCAAATCTGTTGGAGTCTGACATCCTTTTTAACCTCTGTGCAGTGAGTTATCCTTTCAAATTCCCCTGCTGCTCTCATCCTCTCTGAACACAGCTCATTTTAGCTGTTAGTTCCACAAGCTCATTTAAAACGAGTAATTTATTATGAGTAATGAGGTGTGTGCTTTTAAGTGAAAGAAAACAAATTGGCTGCTGTGCAAGCCTTTCAAATTCCTGAGTGTGCTTGGAGGTGTGGGTTATAGGAGAAGCAGATAGCGAGTGAAAACAACTCTATGCCGGGCTCAGCTGCTCAAAGTATTTGTGGTGTTGTGTGTTTATTTATGAGCCTGTCTTTGCTGGGGATTCGCTGCCCTGTATCCTGGTAGAGAAGACTCACAGGCAGAATGAGGAAACCCTCATTAATCTTCATGCTCTTGTTTAGAATTTCTTGTGCTGCCTGCTGCGGCTTCTGTTGGAGCAGGGACTGGCCTCTCGCAGTGAATTGAAATGGCTAAGATTAATATTAATCCCTTTAATACTGCAGCTCATGATATAGTCATTAGGTGACTTGGAACTAATCCTGCCCACCTAACTAGTGTGATTTATTAAATACACATGGAGGATTTAGTGTGAATACAGCTTGGTGGAATAGGCATCAAATAAATACCGCTGTGTATCTGTGTTAATGCTGGCAGATTGGGACACAATTGCAGGATGGGCTAGGAAGAAACAGGGGTGCAAGGGATACTTATCACACGGTTCAGTGGAGTTTACCTTTTCTGGATTAGTAGTAATGATTTTTCTGGCTGGACACAGCATGTGCCAAGAGGTAACCACAGCTGAAATAAGGCTTAAAAAAGAGAATTAATAGAATGAGTGAAGCACAGATACATTTTTTTGCTGCACTCAACAGCAGAAATTGCTCAGCTTCCTTGCTGTACTATGAGGAGACAGCAGATTGTCTTCATCGTCTGCCTGATCCTCCCAATGCAGTGCAAGAGTTAACATTCCCTCTGCAAACACTCAAGGTGTAGAATAGGAAGACAATTAATTAATTCTAAGTTAATTAGTTAATAGCATTAACCTGCTATTTGAAAATAACAGAGGCTTCTATTGCAACAGTTTGGAAAAATAGCTGGTCTTTTTTTCCTTATATGCATGATAGAGGTCTCTGTGTAATTGTTTTCGATGGGCTATTTACTAGTTTTGATTAAGAAAGGCTTGTTTAAAGCAACTGAGCAGAAAACAGTGGTCTGGGTAAGTAGTGTCTGTGTATATAGCTCTGAAGGGATGACTTCCTGACCTCAGCCCTAGTGACATACCCATTTTGACATGGTAGGGAAGAGAGATCAAAGGTAAAGTTGATCCGTTTCTAGATGCTGGAGGTAGAAGATTGTGAGAATTTAGGAAATGATTTAAGTTCAGTCCAAACAGTGACTATTAAAGCTGACAGGCTACAAGACAGTGCACTGTGAGCAGCACAGGTTTCTTTGCTCATCATCTAAGAAACCTTTGTGTGAGCTGAATTAGCCATGTAAGAGCTGGCAAGGAAAGATTAAAATCTTCATGCAAAGATTGTAATCTCTTTATGCCTATCATTTGCTCTTTGCACTTTAAATCTTTTTAGTTAAAGCCACAAAATACGGAGCTTTTCTTGAGATTGCTTCTTTTGAGATGCTTTCACTATCTCAGTCATGGATAAAAGAGGAAAATACAAACTCAATATGACTGAACCAGTAGCTCTGAACAGGCTGGGGAGTAAAATGAGTTGTGGCCAGGTTATCCTTTCCAGACTGTGGTGCAGAGGGACAGATTTTTTAAACCAGAGCTGCAGGCTGGAGAGACAGAGACAAGTGGGAGGGACAGAGCTTGCTGAGCTGTACCTGACACAAATTCAGAAATTATTTATTAGTGTATTTTATTTTTCACTTACATTTTCAGAAAAAGAAACAGGGTTCTATGTTGGAAGGCTACTTGAACTGAAGAGCAATTATACCTGTGGAAGGAGGACTTGCAGTTTGTCCTGCTGTCTTCTTCAATATTAGTAAGAGCAGAAAGTTGCATTTCAAGTGGAAACGCTTACCTAGGCAGGGATTTGGAAGATCCTGTTTAGCATCACAGTAGCGTTGAAGAGATGAGTTGTTCTGTGCAGCAGGACAGATACTATTGACCAACTTTGAGCCAGCCTGTTGTGCCAAATATCAGTCTGATACACTGCTCGTGTTAACTGTAGTTTTTCCAAGATGTTTTTTGCTTCTTCCTCCTCCTGAGCTTTATTAACCAAACCTTTTTTAACCAACTGCGCTGCTTCCACAACTCCTACAGACTCTTACCTTTCTTTTATAAGAAGAAGCAGCAGCCTGTACTTGTCATTTCTGCCCTATTTGGAAGACTTCTGCTTTTGAATTGAATTTTCTTTGAGACATAACTGGATTCAGACTAGACTGAGATCTGTTTTGCTAGGTCATTAGCCTTTAAAAAGGGACACAGGACACCTGATAGTTTCTTTTTTTTCCTTACCTTTTGTCACTTGGGATCTGAGTACGAGGTTGTCTGATGCTTTAAGTGTGATTTGTTTTGTTTTGAACCATGTGATAGAAAGCCAGAAATGTTTAATTATGATGGTAGCAAATAATTTTTTAGTGAGATGAGCTTAAATGTCTGGCCCGTTTCAAAGAGGGAACAGGACTCTGCTTGCCTGTTCAGTTGTCTTTATCAGTCAATGTGGGAATACAGCTGTGACTTCTCATAAGGGATGCAAGGTCATGCACTAACTCTTCAGAGACCATATACAATTTCTGATGGAATAAATCTGGTTGTAGCTAAGGAAATTCAAAGTATGCTAAATATGAAGCTTGCTGAAATGTACGTTTTGATCTTTTACATTTGGGGGTTTTAGTTATAGATTGTCATTGGTTCTGAAATAAGTGATACGAAATGGTAAGATTGTCAAAATAATTGTTGTCCTGTTAATGATTAATCAAATAAATTTATGTTATTTTATCTAGATTTTGGATTTTACTGAGTAATAGTAACAGATTCCTAACATTCATGTATTTTCCTCTCTGACTATGAGGCACCCTCACCCCAAGCCCCTCCCTAGCACTGCTACAGCTCTTCAGGGGCTGTAAGAGGACAGAGCAAAAGATTTTTTTTAGAGACAGTGAATTTCCAGGCTGTCAGAGAATGTGTGGATCTTCCTAGAAGTCCCATGTCTTCAAAAATGCTGAAAACATACTAGAAAGCTAAGAAACTACTAGAACTTACTAGAAATAAAATTTTAATGTAGAGCAGAACAAGATATTGTTCTTGCTTTTAAAAAGCCTAATGAGGAGGCAGGGAGGTTTTTCTGTTGGTTTACCTGGTGGCTGTTCATACGCTGGTCACATTATTTCTGAGTTAGTTGCTTAACTCAGAAATTTTTAAATAGGCTGCAGTTGTTATTTCTGTTTTTCTGTGAAAAGTACTTTGCTTTTTCCTCATTGCACTATCCAAATAGTTCACGTTTGTATATACTGATGTTTGTTCAGTGGCTGCGAGAGACATTTAGGATACAGTGAGGAAGATGAAATGGGGTTTTTTGTATGTGAAAAGGAGCATTGACTATGCAAGGGGGTAACAGCACGGCTTAGTGACTATTAGTACAGTTATAGTAGATGTAATTCAGCTGAATCCTTTTAGAAGGCAATCATACATTAATTTGTATAATAACAAGTAAAATGTAAGAGGTCTGATACTTTGTAAATGCTCCCCACCAGTCACGTTCTAAAGCAACTAAATGCCTCTAAATTCAGTTAATAAATGATGTACAGTGGTTTTAATAAAAGTATTTAGAATTAAAAAGAAATATAAAAGTACAATTTTTTGTTTTGTTTCAGTAGTCAGAAGAACTTGGCTTCTTTATGAGCAAGGCAGCTGCTTGAACTTTCATGGAGAGCCAGAAAAAATAAGGGACTGTTTCCCACAAGGTCCCAGAAGATAATAGTTACTGAAGGAGGAAATGGTTTAGGTGGTTTAGATAATTAAGACAAGTTCCATTTTCTCCTCTCTAAAAGTTCTGCTTAGTGCCTGAAATTCCTGAAATTAAATAGCGCTGTAGCCCAAATCGAGCATGCATCAGGACCTTTCCCTGATGGCATAGTTAACAATAAATATTGATATCTTGAACTGTAGTTTCTATTATCTTCTGAAGTCTTTCTTGCTAAGCAGCCACAGTGATCATCATTCACTCATGTAAGTGAAAGAATGAAGACTGCACTCTGATCTGTTTTGAAGTAGTATCTCCCCTCCCCTGGTGTGTTAGGTGAGGTACCTTAAAATGAACAGCTGAATAAACTCTTCAGTCTATGTCTGGTTTTGATGGCCTCCAGGATTAAAAGCCATGAGTAAAACCTTAAAGTCATGAGAACTTTGATAATTTTAGAGTTATTTAGAATAGTTCTCTGGCATCGCTGAAGTTTCATTTATTTTCAAGTGGGCCTCTAAATCTAAAGGATAGAAATATGTAGCAGAAAACTAAGTCCCTGGTAATCAATGGATTCTCTTTAGGTTTGTAGAATTGCAAGAATATCAGAATGGCTGAGGCTGGAAGGGACCTGCAGAAGTCTTCTGGTCCAAGTGGCTTGCTTAAGCAGAGCTGCCCAGAACTGGTGGCTCAGGGCTGTGTCCAGGCAGCTTAGAACAATCTCCAGGGATGGGGACTGCACATTAAGATACTTCAAATTATTGGAAGCTACCAACCCACACCCCTGAATCTAACCTTCATCTGTTGTATTGGCACTTAGTGGTCTTTTAAGTAGTTAGTTTTTCATAGTGTGTGGAAACAATTTTTTCTTTAAAGAAATCTTTTTGTCAGTTTCATAGCCAATATCTAACAACATTTAGTGAACAATGTAGGTGGCCCTCCTCTCTGAGGCTGAAAGCAATGTATCATTGAGGTCTCTAAATTCAGTTCTGTAATCTGTGAAATGTAAAAATTAGATGCTAGTATATATTACTCTAGTGATAGTTGGGATAAGAAGTACAAGTCACTGTCAGTATAATGAAAAGAATATAAATAAGAATATAAAAGAAAGAATGTAAAAGAGAATGCCTGATTGCCATTCAGCCTAAGGAAATAAGGCTGCAAAGTATTTTATTTTCATGTGATATGACTTAAGGATGAATCACAGCTGTTTTACTTGGAGTCTTGGTTAATTTCATTGGAAGAGGACAATGGGGAAAGATGGGTTTAGGGTTCTTTTTGGTTGTGTTGTGGGGGTTTTTGTTTGTTTGTTTCTTTTGTTTCTTTGTTTGGATTTGTTTTAAAATTGGTGTGTCCATTAATGAAGTCAGCTAGGACTGTGAAAGTAGGTGCTTAAGGTCAGATGGGACATTCGTTACATAGTCATGGTTAGAGCAAGTGATTAATACCTTGCTTTGAGGGTCTTGTAACCTTTTAAGCCAGTTTATACAGTGAAATGGATACTGAGTGATTTACTGTAATATGCTAACCCTGCATTTGCTAGTTCCTGTCAAGGAGGGATGGCTACTAATAGTCCTTATGTTTTTGAACAGAACTTTGTAGGCATTTAGGAAATAAAGACAATAAACCAAATAAAAACTACTATAGTTCGTCAAGGCCTTCCCTACCTGCCACCTTCTTAAATATAAATGCATTATAATCTCCTTTTGAAAAGGGCACAGCAGAAGTTTTCTGTCCCTACTCAGCACAGGGTTGAGCATCTTGGAGTAATCATGTCTCCTACTCTTTCTAGGTGTTTTGTCTGCCAGCTTTCTGCTTCTCCCTGTGTAGCTTGGTGAAAAAATGCTTTGAGGAGAGGAAAGTGTTTTTCTATATTTAATCTATTGCTGTTTACTAATTCTCTAGAGACAGTAAGTATAAATGCTTATAAGTCCTCTCTGTGCCTTTTTGTATTGATAATCCCTCTTGAGATCTCTCAACTCAGTGAAGATACACCTCTGCTTTTCTGCCATTCTGTAATGGAGCAGTCTTTGGTGAGCGGCACCTAACAGTGCTCTTCTTCTACCTAAAGGAGGATCACGAAAAAGGCAGAGCCACTCACATGGGCCAGGAAATCCATAATCGTGCATTTGGATTAATTCCAGTTGTACTTGGGGGGGAAATGTTATGAGAGAGAGTTAAATAGTGGGACATGGGAACAGAGAGTAGAATCTCCATCCATGGAGACTTTTAAAGTTTGAGTGAACAAGGCCTTGAAGCAACCTGTTAGAACTCCAGAGCAGTCTTTGAATGCTGGTTGAAGTAGGTGACCTCCAGAGAACTCTTCCAATCCAAACCTTTTTGTGGTTCTATGCTGGTTATTTTAGTAATTCCTAATCTCCATTTTGTATTTGTCTGATCAGCAAGTGCTGCCTGTTGGTTTAAAACATGATATTTAAAGTGCACATACTCTTCCCTGTTCACTCTGTACAGTTGCTCTTTTTATGTATTGGGTGGCACAGATATCTTAAGTGTCAGCTCAGGTGACTTCCATGCTGAAACATCTAGTCTTAAACAGCAGAATTATCTCTGCCAGATAATAGGCTTGGCTTTCCAGTATGTTCCAAAAAATGTGGGAGTAGGAAAGGGAAGGACTAATTCCTTCCATTTCCCCCAATGCCTCTTCTCTGCTTGCAGTGTGAAGTGAAT
Organism: Thryothorus ludovicianus; assembly: GCA_013397245.1. NCBI lineage: Eukaryota > Metazoa > Chordata > Aves > Passeriformes > Certhiidae > Thryothorus > Thryothorus ludovicianus. The sequence continues at coordinate 126,039 of VZTB01004658.1, forward strand.
CTGAAGGATTCTGCTGGTCCCCTGAGCATGTCATTATCCAGTTGAAGGAACCTAGCAGGTGAAGCTAATATATAAGGAGCATTTCATTTTCTCCTACTCTCTCAAATGCACACAGTTGTGGATGTTTGTACTCAACAGAACCAGTGTGAAATTTAGTCACAGCCACAGCATGTGTTCTAATTTTCCGGGGAAACTTTCTCCCAGCTGTGTGTTAACCCTTTCTCCACTCTTCTTTCTGCCTCTTCAGCTTTTGGGAAATTTCAGTGAGCAGTTTCTGTGACCAAGGAAGCCTTGAGAGCTGGAAGAAGAATTAGTTCTCAGTGGTCTATTGGGGAAGGGAATAAGATTAAGTGAGAATGGGTGTTGATGAGATGTGTGTAGGAGATTTGATTTCAGGGTTTTTTAGTTTCTTTAAAACAATTGAAACAACTATTTTTGCAACCCTCTGGTTTTGTCCTATGCTATGACAAAACTAAACTGAAGTTACACTGCTGCCATCAGTCTGAAGATGCAGCTTACCTAGTGTGAGTGCTGCCATACTGTTGTAAAGGTTCTGAGCCCGGTAAAGCTGCATTCATTTTAGGAGTTCTGCTATTCTAACTCATAGGCTTAAATCAGATTTTTAAGGGAGATGGTTCAGATGCTGCATTGACCAGGGCTAAAAGGAGTACCTTTTTTTTTCTTTTAATTTTTTTTTTTCAAGCAGACATGCCAAGAGAGAGAGCATTTCCTTTGTGGAAGGAATCTGCTTGCAGGTATATTGTTACAGTTTTGCTACCACTTCTTGAAGCCTATTATAGTGAGGAATGAATGTGTTTGACATTCTCTGCACTAGAAAAGCATATTTGGAATTGTATTTTGTGTTATCTGTGTGTCCTTCTATAAAAGAAGGGAAACTTTCTGTCAGCAGGAATATATATTTCTAGATTTTAAATCCTAATATTACTGTGGTAAACAACCATGATCTGTAATGTCTAGTAATAAAGTGATTCCAAATCATACGTCAGTGCTGAGTCATATTTTATACCATTCTTTGAAAGTGTTGTCACGAGTGTGAAAGGTAATGCCTGCTCAGCAGTGCCCACAGTAACCATCAGGAGGCAGAGGGAATAAGGTGCTGGGTTGTGGAGACACAGGATTTTGTAGCACACTGTATTCAGCTGCTCCTTCTCTTTGGCCTCACATTATGTTGTGGCTTCCCTTGCGCACTGCTGCTCTTTTCCCTCATTTCTCTATTTGGATGCTTTTTGAACTGAGATTCAGTCATTCACAGAGCAGCAAAATGACATCCCCAGGCTGCCTGCTGCCAGATCACAGCAGTTTCAGTTGGAAACTTAAAAGCTGAAGCAGGTGCTGGAAACTATTCTCCCTTTGGTCGGGTTCATTGAGTGCCAGCCTTCTGCTGAGGAATGGGGAAGGGAGGAGAATTGATTTTGTGGCTAAAATCTCAGACTGATTAATATTTGCATTTCTTCAGATAGTAGTGTGAAAGCACCATAAATCAAATCTGAATTTAGTGGAGCTTCAGGTGGTTGTGGTGTGACGTGTTTGAGATCTGAAGTTATGACTCTGGGCCAAGGTGCTGTTTGTTTGTTGACTTTAATATCTGCAGCAGATGTAATATCTTTTTAAGACACCACAGGACCCACATGCTCTATTTCTGCTAGTTTTCTTAAAGTTTCCAAATTTAGTAAACTACAGAGGGTTTGGTTTGGGGCTTTTTTTGTTTGTGTTTTAGTTTGGTTTGCTTTTTCCAGTTTAGTTACAGCCTGAGTTTGCAGCTTCTCTTTAGAAAACTGATTTAGAAAATGAAGGATGTTTTCTAGGTATAGTTCTGGGGTGTGCTTCTGCTTAGTATTTATTGGTTGCTGCTACTAACCAATAGAAGATCTGAGGAGGGAAACTCTCTTCACTCAGCAGATGTTGTTAGAGAGCCTACATGTATAATTACAGAGGAGGCTTTTTGCTCCTGGTAAGCATAAGTCAGAATTTAAATAATTAAAGTAGGAAGAGACCTGTGGAGTTCATCTGTCCTGATACCCTGCTGAATGCAGGACCAGCTTGTGAGACTGTGTGCAGGGTTAAAGCCTGCTGAATTCTGTTCTCAGGGATAGAACTTCTAGACCTTCTCTGAGCAAACTTTTCTGGTGTTTGATCACCCTTCTTTAGCAAATACCTTTCCAATACCTAATTGGTGTTCCTCATGTAGCTTCTGTCACTGCATTTCATACTATTCTGCATTCTTGCATTACTTTATTTCTGTTAGAAGTTTTTCTGAAAAGTACAAGGTTGTCTTTCCATTCTTGTGTGATTTGGTATGTTTGGGCTATCTTAGAGACTTTTTCATATGTTGTTTGGGAGAAAAGGGACAAGGAATGCTTCTGCTGCTGGCATTTTAAAGAACTTGTGTTGATTCACACATGGCTCTGCGAGTCTGGGGTTTCTTGATTTGCTGTGTGTAAAAACAGTAACAGTTGTGGTATAACAGTATAACACTGAGTCATGATTACCAGTTGAGTTTGGATATTTGAGTCCAAAACTTGATCTAGAAATTGCAGTAACCTTTTGAGTACAAGGCATTTGATTCTCTGGTTATTGCTCAGCATTGAGAGATGGAAGTGCAGGAGGAGAAAGACCCACAGCTGATTAGGAGTTTTCTGAGGAATGATTTTGGTAATGCTCAGTGGCCATGAGAGATTAGAGTATTTTGAAAGGTTTCTCTGAATTCAGACGGTGCTTACTTGTTAGCCTTAGGTTTTTTTAAACCTAATTGAGATGTTATGCAATCAAATAATTCTTGTAGGAGCCAAAAAATCCCATGTCTCAATGGTCTGGAGCAGAACTTATGTTTAGGTGTTTTCAGGGCAAATACTGCCTTGAGCATCATTTCCACATGTTATTGAAGAGCCATGAAAAAGTTAAAGTGAACCATCAACTGGATGTTTTTACCCATCCTTTTTAGGAATAACTTTTGCCTCTGCTCATCACTGATCCTCTTCTGCTGCTTCTTTTTTCTTTTTTGTTTCTCTTTTTTTTTTGTTAAAAATATTCTTTTTAATTCAGTGTGATAAAACATCCGTTATTTGTAAGTTGATTGAGCATAAAGTATTTCATTATAAAATGGTCATCCATCACTGGAAGCTGAGGGCTGAAAAAAACATTAACTGTGCACTTTTGGCTGGAATGCAGCTTCTCCAGAATAATGCAGCTTCTGTGTAAAGTATGCAGCATAAAAAAATCGACTGTTCAGGAAAACAGGTGCTCGTCTTGCTCTCCCAGGGCTTTGGGATTCTATCCCAAGTTTTTGGAAGGGCCCTCGAAGTCCTTCTGTTACCTAGAGTCACTTTTTAGTTTTAAGCAGTAGTCTCAAAGATGAAAATGCTGGTATATGTCAAGTGATTTCATTCTGACAAGACCGTGAGAATTTACTAGCAGTTTAACTGCTGCTCTTTAGAAAAAGATGTATATTTTCTTCCCTTCATTCCTTAGCTCTTCTGAAAATTAGACAGCTTTTTTTTAAAAATCAAGTTCCTTAACACTGACACCCCAAAAGTGAGTGGCCAAGTACTGCCAAGTTTTTTCTCCAGTTTGTCCCTGTAAATCTGCTTGATATTTCATAAGCTCAGCTGCTGTTCTTCTGTGTGTTAAACTGTAAAGATAATTTTGATTTCTACTTGTGTTACACAGCGCATGTCATATTTCCCTAATTTAAATATTAAGTTGAAAAATAGCTGTTTTAACTAAGAGTTTTAGTTAACTTTTGTCTTTGGGAAGATAGGGTAGGAAGCTTTTACTGGACTACTATCGCTGCTTTTTTGATAATATTTCCCGGTAATATTAAGGCCAAATACGTTCCCTTTTCATATGAGGAGTTGAAGCAGAGATGGAGTGACGTGCCCAAGAGCATGAAGGGGAGATGAGTGGCAGAGGCTGAGTAGACTGATTTGCTTGTCTGTGATCAAGGGCCTTGCTACCACTTGATGGTGAGTTTATTTGTAAATGTGCTTACATCCTGTCAGAGAAAATTCTGTAGGTCTAGGCTTGAAAATCAAAAGAAAATTCTTCTGTCCTTGGCTTTTTACTGAGTCTTGGAAATAAGTGCTGTTGAAGTATGATGGCTCCATCCCAGAGGTCATGGCAGCAGAAATGCTTGGGGTGAGAGGTTAAAACAGAGTTGTGGCCACTGACCTGTTCAGTGTGTGTTGTGTATTGCAGTTGGAGAGCCGGGCTGTGTTTTGCCCCAGGGGAAGAAGAGAGGGATTGCAGGAGCTTACCTCAGTGTGAGAGCTGGGGCTGGCTTGAACAAACAGCCACGTCTGTCTGATTGAGCTGAAATTCTGCCCCGTGCTGTCACTTTTCCATCAGTCCTGTTGAGCAGCATGTAGTCAGTGATGGCCTTTGTCAGGATCACTGAGTTGAACTTCTGAGCCACTCAGAAGTGGTGTCTTCTGTTCATGGGCACCTACTAGATCAAAACCATTAGTAAAAGACTAAAATATATCTATTTGACACAGTATTCTATTTCTTTACATAGATTTTAGGTCATTTTGATTCTTCACTTTTGATTCTTTTATTGTTTTACAGCTGATACATGATTCCAGAGCATGGAAAAAATATGTATTTAATGGAGTTGGGGATTGATACAATGTTGTTTCCATGATGGCTGTCTTAAGACACATCCTATTTCCTGATCACTGAAGTTGAATAGCATTCACAGATTTCTTCAGATGTGAAAACTAACAAAAAAAAAGCTCAAAAGTGCTAGAACTCAAGAGTTCTGCTTCTTTTCATGTATCAGGACCTTGTATCAGAGATTTGCTCTAGTACATTGCAGTGTGCAGAAATTAATTTATTTCTCCAATTAATTCACAAGAACTTAATGCTCACTTGTTGTCATTATAGGAATCGAGTTGCCTTTTAATGCAGGTAGCATCAAAATTTCGGTGCATGTGTGTGTGCTCAGATTACTGATTGCTTCAATTATTCCTGAGTGGGAGGGGGAGGGAAGGTTACTTTAATGTTTTTACTGTTTGAATGTCTTAATGTAATGGTTGTGTTGGCTGCCAGCAGGCTGGGCTCTTTTTGCTCCTGTTCCACTCCTCTAGGTTTGAAATTAATATCCCATGATGTTTTGTATTCTGCTCTCAAGTCTCACATTTTGTTCTGTGGCAACCTGGTGTGTGGGTTCTTGAGCTCTGGGCCATTGTATTTTGCCATTAGCACCTGGAAATTTTACTTTCTGATAATATGGTGAAGCACAATGTCTCTTAGATTAGTTCAGGTTAAATAGAAGAATTTGTGTAAATAATAACAGCAAGTTACACTAAACCTTTGAGAGATTTTTGTCATTAAAAGATTCCTTCCTCTTGGGTCATCAGGCTTTTCTTCATTTCATTTGTTGGATTTTGTCTGTCTCACTGATTCATTTTTGATTCTCTGGCGACACAAGAAATGTCTTGGCTTGTTTGGGATTTGTTGTTCTTCAATTTCCTTTTAATTTTTCCCCTTGGCACTCATGGGCATCCCTTGAGGAAAGGGTAAACAGAATGGAGTAACATCCAGACACCTAATTGATGATAAAACTGTAATCTTTCTCTTCAGCTTCCTAGAAATAGCGAAGCTTTCCTTTTCACAACACGGTGAATTTGCAATGAGAGCTCTATTCATAGCATGGTAGGCACACAAAGCTGTGGAGAATTACTGTGCTTTAAAAGACCAGGGAAGGAGTTTTAATTTCTCCAGGGCTTTTAAATTGCCTGCTTATCTTGGGCCTGGTACAGTGCAAGATGTGTAAAATATCATAGTGAAGCAAGTTCAGTGACTGAATAGGGTTCTGTAGAGTGTCACAATCTAATTGCTCTTTCTTCAACATGTGCCAATTTCTTTTAGAGAGGAAAAAGAGTGCTTAAACTTGACATACATCAAACTTGTACTGTCAGTAAGATGAGCAGCTAAGTCCATCCTCTGGACTTGGCAGTGTGCAATTCCCCACAGGTTTCATTTAGCCTAGTCTGTCTTGTTAGACTGGCCACGCTCTCTTCCTCGTATTAGGAAGGAACCTTGGGAAACCTGGCTCTAATTCACAACTGCAGCAAGATCAATAACTATCAGCATTTGGTCAAGGGCAGATGAATTTGTCATGGGATGGCTGCTTTTTGATTTGGTTTATTTTGGTTTCGTAATTTCATTTAGAGTTGAGTGTTATTGGCTTGGAGGAGTGCCTGTGGGTTCTGAACTTTAGACCTGGTGCAAGTTCATCACAAAAACTGGCTGTTGTCATATGTGTGGTGATTTTCTGCAAGAATCTTTTGAAACAGTTTCATCTGATTCTAAACAGACAAAAGGTGAAGCTTGCCTTCATTTTACTTGCCTGTTTTTAATGGGTTGCTTTTGTTTTGTTGGAATTTTTAAGAGCAGATGTTAAGCTTCAGTTACCTGTGAAACTTGTAAGCAGTTTAGCTTACTGAGCTTCAGGCCAAGTAACTTCCACCCATGGGAGAAAAATGCTTCAAGAATGGGTAAAATCTCAAATCAGCCTTTGTAGAGTCATTGAAGAGTCCAGTTTTCTGAGCAGAATTGTGCCACTACAGTTGGCATCAACAGAGCTTGTGTCTGTAAAAGCCACAAAACTAGTGGTATATTCCAAAACCTATCAGAGGCTTAGATCAACTATATTACTCCATCTCCTTTCCCTCAGAGCAATCAGCCTTCCTGTAAGGGAGATAAAAAAATCTATTTAAGCAGTTCTGAATTTGCTTATTTCTATCATATGTAAATAATCTTACCATGAAGTGTGTTAGCAAAATCAAGTGATGCTCTAGTATTTATCCTCTACTGTGATGTAGGAGAAAGGGTTTCATGAAAGCAATGGATTAGCATTGAAATTGCCCTTATTACTCTTCACACTGGCAAAAGGTACATTCACAAGAGAGCAGTTTGGAGATGGGAGGCTTTTACTATATAGTTACTTGATTGTTTTGCCTTTCATCAGAATTAGTCATGTCCTTTCAGAGGTGTTCAGGTTACAGGATGGGAGGAAATAGTCTAGGATTTGTAGCAAGGTCTACTCCTGATGACCTTCAACCTTACTGTGCTTAATTACCCCTCTGCTCACTTTCAGAGCTGTTCTTATTTTGAAGCAGTCTTTTGATTATAACTTCTGACCAGTGCGTGTCAACCATAGCTCAGAAAAAAGTTTGTCAAGCTGCAATTATGCTCATCTCTGCTCTCTCCTCAGTGCTAAGAAATCAAAACAGAATTAAACAACTCCAGCTTTTGAAATAACCTCATATACAGGCATGTAGCAGTCTTCATGAGTGGTGTTAGAAATTCAAGGTGGAGCAAGTAGTCATGTCTGTACTTTTAAGTCCATCCAAATAGAAACCATGGAAGTTTGCCTCCTGTGTAGTTCCGTACTTCTGTTGATGGCATTTGCTTTCCTTGTGATTGAAGTGAGTATCTTCTGCTTCTTGTAACACCCCTCTAGAGCAGAAAACTATAGCTGGGTGAAAAGCACTTAAAGTAACAGTGGAGACACAGCTGGAGTTTATAGTGTAGTTTTGGCTGAAATACTCTAGCAAGTACCTGCTTATGAAAAAATGCCCAGGAAATTTTAATGGTCAGTCAGAACAGCTGAATTTCACAGAATCACAGAATCCCCAGGTTGGAAGAGACCTTCAAGATCATTGAGTCCAGCCCATGCCCTAACACCTCAACTAAACCATGGCACCAAGTGCCATATCCAGTCTTTTTTTAAACACATCCAGGAATGGTGACTCCACCACCTCCCCGGGCAGACCATTCCAGTACTTTATCAGCCTTTCTGTAAAAAACTTTTTCTGGAAAAAATCAACTGATAGCCAGCCTTTATTTCCCTTGGCACAGCTTGAGACTGTGTCCTCTGGTTCTGTCAGTGCTGCCTGGAGAAAGAGACCAACCCCCAACTGACTGCAGCCACCTTTCAGGGAGTTGTAGAGAGTGATGAGGTCACTCTGAGCCTCCTTTTCTCCAGGCTAAACAGCCCCAGCTCCCTCACAGGATTTGTGTTCCCAGCCCCTCTCCAGCCTTGTTGCCTCCTCTGGACACGCTCACATGTCTCAAAGTCCTTCCCAAACTGAGGGGCATTTGATGCACAGCATCAGATGAAACTCCTTATAACTAATGGCTCACACTGGTGGCATTGTCAGTGCTTCTTCTTTACTGGTAGATATAAGTGATTCCATAGAGGACAGTATTTTAGTTGGGTTTACGCTGCCCTAACCAAATGATGTGAAGAGTCAAACGCTCAGTATGTGTTCTGTCATGCTTCCACAAAATAAAAATCTCAGTTCTGAGGGGTGCCTGAGATCTTGGCACTCTGGAACAGTCATTTGTTAAAGTCATGTTTAATGAAAGGGAGATAAACACATGAAGCTGGAGTGTGACAAATGAAAGCATTTGTGCCATTGTAATGAAATTAGGCAAACAGAACAGGCTTGACATCTCTGGGTTCCCCTTGTCAAACTGCATTTGTAATTCCAGCTTTGCATTCATGTGTGGCTATGAATGGCACTGTTTCCCTCTTGATTTGGTGGGCTGGGGCCCCTGAATGACCACTTTAATTCACGAGGCATTAGCTTGGAAGAGTATATTTTACAGATATCCTTAGAAAAGGATTGTAGTTAATTCACACTTTTGCTTCATTGGTTTGAATATCCTTGATTTTCAAACTGTGTTTATATTTATTCTATGCCAAACTTTGGATACTACTTATTATAATGAAGTATTGATTTCAGAGATGCACAAAGCTTGCCCATCCCCATGGTATATGTATGTTGTGCAATCCCCACAGTATTTATGTGTTCTAGAAACTAGGATGTAAACTTCTGGCTCCTCAGCTTCTCCCTAGCTGGCAGAATCCCATTTTCTTTATCTATTAAGACCTTAGATTAGGATAAGACAATGGTATTTTGGGGAACCCAGAGAGAATATCCAGTGGCTTTTGATGACCTTTTGTTTATGAAACTTAGTGGACATTGCCATTATTTTCATGAAGAAGAACTAGAGCTTTCTCTCATAACACTGGCTGCTAAGTCAGACTGTATTGGTGGCAATCTGTTCTCCTTTCAGATCAGAAAATACCTACAAATGTGCTACCAATTACACTTGCAAGGGCTGGTCCGGAACTTCCAAGAAAAACAAGATGAAAACAAAACGAAGACCCTCTGGTAGGGGAGAGATGGCAGAGGATTCTTTTCACTTGAAACACTGTCTGTACCAAGGCTGTGTGGAGCAGAACATACACTCAGGAATAAATGAGTGTGGATCATCTATAGCATAGCTTTTTTTACACTTGTTATCCAACATTAATTGGCCATTATTGATCTGGGGTTAAATGTCAGAGTCAAGAGCAGCTAAAAGTCAGGGTATGTCTTTTAGTTCAGAGGCAGAGCGGCATGTGTTCCAGTTAGTCTGGAGAATTTGTTTTCTGAATTGTGAAAAACATGTTCCTCCTCTATTTATCAGCTGTAGAGCTGCTATAGTTGCAGTTTTGCCAGGGCACCTAGAACCAGTATGCATGTACTGTTCTATGCCTGTCACCTAGGGACTCAAAGTAAAGCAAATTCAAGCTCTGCAGATATTTAGAGGAACAATTTACTATAATTCTGTTTGCTAGATTTGTTAACTTCTAAATTAAACAGCAGATATCACAGGACTAACTCAAAAGAATTTCTCATTTCCCTGCAATCCTGCATTTTGACCTGACTGAGATTAAGCCAGTATTTATTTAAGCAGTTTAAATGTTTATGAAAATCCAGAAAAACTCTGTACTTTTAGATAATTTTAAAAGGCAAGTACAGTTTTGTCCTTTTTCCTTGTAACTTATTCAGTCTGACTTGCTGATCCAGACTGCAGGGCCTTCTCATCCTTTGAGTGAAAAGACAAAATGTTTCAGTGTTTGTAGGGCAAACTGAGAACAAAGTGCATGTCGTGTAGTGTTTGCAGAAAGTGCTTTTGAGGATGACCCAGGAAGCACTTGCTGGTACCTCAATTTTCCATGGCATAAACTGATTGAGCCCCAAGGCAAGAGTTCCAAAAAGCTGGATTTCTGCTTTGTTACGGTGTTATCTTTGTCTTTTTCTCGCCTTAAGATAAGAGAATGGCTGTTCATTGTACGGTTCAGTTTGTAAGCAGGGAATGTAATAGTGTGTGCTCAAAGCAGTGCTGTTGTGTGAGCTGGTCTGTGCTGGGGAGGTGCGTGGGATCCAGTTGAGAGAGCCCTTCTGAAGGCTGGGCGTCAAAGGCCAACAGCTGCTGCATGAGAGGAGTCCAGGTCATGTGGTTTGGGTTGCAGTTGCCTGTCCCCGGGACAAATGATGTTGAAATAACTTGTCATAAACAATTTTTTCTTGTTCATTTACTCTGATTCGGAACGCATAGCCGATCCTGATAAGAGTCATTCAGGAGTGAAGAGTTGAACTGCCAGAGAAAGCAGCTTATGTGAGCGTTTTAGATCAGGAATGTGCCAACAGTGTGCTAACAATAAGAAAACTCATCCGAGGGAACCTGCTCCTGCACTTCAGGAGAAAAGGGACGCCAGAGGTCTGATGCAGTTTGTTTGCTGAAGTGCCTGAATGGCTGGATGGGATTGCTGAAATGGGAGTTAGGTGCTTAAACATGAATTAGTTGATTAAATATCATTATAGACATGTGTGTCTAAGTGCAAATAATCCATAGGAAGAACAAAGGAAAGCACTGTGGTCTCAAAGGAATTGTGTCCTCATTAAAATTGCCGGCCTGAAGAGTTAGCTTTTTGATACATTACTTAAGATACTCTTTCCCTTCTTCTCCATTTTCATACACTGCTGTAGACTAGCTGAGCAGTTGCTGGTCTCTGCTTGCTTCTCTGAAATTTTGTTGAAAGGACCTGTGTGAAAAGAATGGGAAGTGCTTTCCAGCTGGTCCTCAAAGCAGACCAGGCTCTTCATTTAAGCCTAAGTCATGTTTTAATATAATTTTTCCCTGACTTTGAGTAGATTTCAAAGGAAGGCAGCTTGAAGGAGTCCCTTGAGAAATGTTGTTCCCTTTGTGGATAGTTAGTCAGTTTTTCCTCTTGTAATACCCTTGGCTGAAGTCATGCTTGCAGGTTTGGTGGGTTTTCGAGTGTATTTTTTGTTTAGTTGGTTTTTTCCCCAGAGCTGAAACCAGTTACTTAAGCAGAGAAGCATCCTGTATTTTCTACTTACAACACTGAGAAATATCTGTTGCTAGAAAATATTCTTGGAGAAACATCTGTATAGGCAGCTCTCAATTCTTTCACTGATTGTAGTTACCTCACTTGTAATCCGGCAGAACATAATCCAGTGTTGAAAATTCAGAGCTACTTTTTTTTTTTTTAATGTCGTTACAAACATCAAGTATGTACTTCCAAATGTTTAGTATGTACCTTATATAGCCTTTGTTTTGTCACTAGGAATTCTTACCAAAGTATTGTTAAAAGAGTTCTATTCATTTACTACTGTTCTGTGCTCTAGATCAAACCTGAGCTGTAGTGGAAAAAGCTGGTGTGGAGTGCACCTTGTAGTTGTAGCTGTTGATCCAAAAGGGGCTGGCAGGTTTTTCTGGACACTGCTACCTTTGGTGTACAAGACTAAGAAGATTTGTGAAGGAAAGAGCTTCTGAAGTAACTTGACCTCAACAGGATTGAGTTGAAAGAAGAAGATATTTGTTTGATTTACTGGCTTGTTTGCAAAATTGTCACTGCATTAAAAACCCAGGAGCTTTAGTAGGTAGGTAGATTTAAAAACTCAGGTTGCTTTAGTGACACTTTCAGATGCTGAGTCTTCTTTAGCCCATGAAAGTAATCTGTTTCAAGGCAGGATACAGCAAGAATAGCTACAGTATGAGTGTTTCTCTGTGCTCCCAAACTTCCCATTGAAGCAAAGAACCAGTACCAAGATTAAGATCTGCCTGGAAAAGGGAGCTGGTGACCCTTGTAAGTCCTCAATGCTTGCAAATGCTTCTGGTAAGGAGAGCTCGTTGTAGTGATTACCTGAATACTCCTCAGGTGTGAGCAATGAAATCGGTGTTTCACTGACATTTAGATCTTTTAGACAGTAGTCCTTTTGTGGGCAAGTCCTGCACTAAAAATGCTTTTTTTTTGTCTGGTATGTTTTTATTGATTTTTTTTTTTTTTTTTTACCACAGTATCACCTACCCAGTCTAAACAGTTTTACAGCATAAACCATCAGTTTCAGAGAACTTAATGTAAAGTGCTTTGTTACCATCAAGTCTAGAATCTCTGATTATTAGGGAAAATGGCTAAAGTAGCTGTGTAGTCAACAATATGTGCCTTAGTTAAATCCTAATTATGACAAGCTCCTTTGTGATCTTCATGTAAGTTGTGAATTTCAGTTAGACTACAAGGGAATTTGATGTTTAACAACATTAAGATTTACAGTTCTAACTGAAAGGAAAAACCTGATACTCTCCCTACCCTTGTAAAGAAAATATCTGTTTGTTGGCCCAAAAGATGTATTAATGGAAAATGTGATGCCCTGTACATCCCCTGCTACCAAATGTGTCTTCATAGTCTCATTCTACCATGCAGTGATGTACAGCTGCTGAAGTCCTATTTTTCTTACTAATCAAGTGCAGCTTTTTCATCCTGGGACTCACTGGTTTGAATGAGGCTGGAGGAATTGACAGGATTATAGTGTGGTCTGTAGAAAGGATCAGTTTTGGGAAAGAAGAATTTGAATTTTGATCCCTAGTATTCTTACTGTATTTGACACCATCCAAGTGCTTGTAACCATTCTAGTGTTCTATAAAGCACACTTAAATAAACATTAACGTAAGTATGTCTTATGATCATCTGGATTTCTGTGTGCTATTGAGAGGTGACACAATTGTAATGTTACACCAGCATATTATCTGACAAATTGGGAGAGTTGTTCTTAAGCCAGAAAGGTTGAATCATCATGTTCCTTTTAACTTCTCACAAGTTAGTGGTATTGGCTTTATTTGAGCTGGTGGCTAAAACGTAAGAGGTGGTGTAGTGATTCCCAAAGTCCCTTTTTAATTGCAGTTTTGCTTTAGTTAACAGCACTTTGATGTTTTTCTCTGTGCTCTTAACTTTTAAAACATAAGCCCCTGTATAGTTTTTCCTCCTTTGCTTCCTTGCCATAATTTACACAGTTGTACTTTTTGACAAGCTTAAGGCTTCACAATAGGAACTGTGATAAAACGGAATTTCACTTATCTCAGAATAAGGGGTCTGGGTTTTTTACCTCAGCAAAATAATTGAATTACATTGTTAGATAGAAAAGCAGCAGCTTGTCTAAGGATTCAGGAATTGCAGTCTATTTTTCTCCCTGCCTCAAAGAAGCTCATATGACAGATAAGTTCAATATTTGATTATTTGATTAAGGGTATAAATGCCAGTGATCCTGTGACACTATTAGCCATTAGACTTGTTAACTTTTATTAGGAATAAAAAGTAGGTTTCAGCAAGTTGAACCAAGTGTTGTACTTAAATATTTCTGGTCTCAAAATTATTCAAGTTACTTTTAATGTATTCTTCTGTGCCTATGTACTGGCTGTGTTGTGGTTGCCTTCACCTGCTTTTTAATGCTTTTTCTCCTAAATCCCCCTCAGGGCTCCTTTTATCCTGATTCCTCCTGTTTTATTTGGTTGGGTTTGGTTTTGGTTTTGTTTTTTTGTTTATTTTTCTTGGTCAATTTCCCTAGTTCTGGTTATTCTCTTCTATATTTCTTTTCCATTCCCAAAGCATCCCTTGATCATCTTGGCAAGTTCAGGAAGCTTGTTAGTTGTTTTTTCTCCAGCTCAATAGCTCAGTGCTTTCTTGTGCTGCAGCTTTAGAGGGGATCCTTGCTGGCTGAAACAGCAAGTAAAGAAGAGTGCCCTTTTTAATTGTTTGGTTGAGAGGCTTATACAGTTATTTTGAGAGCAAGACAGAAGAGTTTTTAAGTTAGGCTTTCTTGTGGGGTTTTGTTTTCTTTGCCAAGTAAACATTTAGTGTTGCAGAAATGCAATTTGTGTTCAGGCAAAGAGCTGCAAGAGGTCCAATGGACCTGGTTATACATTTGTCCTCTGCATGTGATTAGTGTGGAGTTTTATCTGCAGTAGGCTATTACAGGGGTGGCAGAAGGTGGGACAGGGTCTGTCATAGTTCATGGGTTCACACAATTCCAAGAGTAATAGGAAAATGCAACTAAATCTGCAGTGAGTTAAAGCACAAATTTAGGCAGCAGGCCTCTGTGGCGTTTACAGTGTTCCTACAGGTTTTAGAAGGCTCCAGAAAGCTGTTTTGAAGGTTGCAAGAAAGTGAACTTTACAGAGCATTGCTTTTAAAATACACTCATATACTTACGTCTGTGTTTGTGTGTATGTGTTAAAGCTACCCTGACCTTCCCACCAGCCTTCTGAAACTAACCTAGAGCAGGCTGTTTTTCCTTTGAGATGAAACTTGCTGTATATTCTTAAAGAGAAAATGAATTCTCTTTTTAAAATTCTTTTTATTTTACAGAGCTATCTGAAATTGAACCCAATGTCTTTCTCCGGCCTTTTCTGGAAGTAATCCGTTCTGAAGACACTACAGGCCCCATAACTGGATTGGCACTCACCTCTGTGAATAAGTTCCTCTCATATGCACTAATAGGTATGTTATGTGACTTTGTGGGGTTAACCAAAATGCCAGCCAAATGCATCTCTGTGAGCTGTACCTTCAGCCAAGATACATGCTTGCAGTCCTAATGTGGAGATTCGGGAAATAAGAAAATTGTCATTAACACTGGGGAAATCAGCATCTGCAGTTTCTTAATATCTTACTGGCTGATTGTTCATGGTGCTACACAGTGTCTGGAGACAGAGCCAAAGCTCTGGTGTGCCCTGTGTGCTTAGGGCCTACTGCAGGACTGTGCTGGTCACCAGCTGCTTCTTAATGCCCTCCAAGCAAACGGGCCAGGGAGGGAACAATACCAGCTCGGATTACAATGTTGTAACATGTAAAAATACAGTAGGATTTACTTAGTTTTGTGGACTAATATTTCTGCTCTAGAGTGAGAATGGTTTTTTTTTGCCTGGTCCCAGACCTTGTCCAGTGGTGTGCCAGTACTTTTCACTTTTCACAATTGTCATGGCTGCTGCCCACACTTTCAGATTTGCACATTGTCCTTTGTATCTGTGAAAAACTAGTAATGTGCATGTGGTCAGTTCCTGTGGCTCAGCTGGCTTGTAACTCATTAGCTGCCTTTCTGTCTGCCATCAATGTGTCATCCCCTTGTTAGTGGTACTTGATTTTTCTCTGTAAGTTCTGTTAGTATTTTGTGATCATACCTGTTTGAATTACAAAACCTGTTATCTGTGTTTGTTCATACATAGTCTCACTTGAGGAAAATAATTTTATCAGTCTTCCTTTCCCTTTAGTTCAGATTTCTCAGTTCTTTTTCTCTTTTGCACTGTAAGGGAACACTTGGAATTTTTGGTACTGTTTTAAATATTTTGTTCTTTGGAGATACCATGAAGGCAGAGAAAGAAAGGGCTTTACATCGGTGCAAATCTCTTTTGTGAGAAAGAAACAAAACTAAAATGAGCAAAAATAGAGACTTGCAGGAAAAAATACTTAAGTGTTGGACAAAAGTCTAGTGTATGAAGATTTCAGTTAATGGGTAGTATTTGATATAATTAAATGGCAGAAATATAACTAGAATGATGCAATAATGACATAAGTTCCTGGGACAATAAAGAAATCCTTTGAAAAAAGCTTGTAAAACATGTCCCCCTGAAAGATTAAGCAATAATGCAAAATATATAACTTTCAGCATTACAGTGATGGGTGGACTCTTCTAGGCTTTTATGACCTGTATCACATGTACAGGCAAATGTCTGCACAGGCAACTGACTACAAATGCTTGATTTGAGGCAGAAACAGGAAAAATGGGGTTAAGAATTTGTAGCCTTTCTCTAGCTACTTGTTGTTTAGATTAATTGGGTCACTCCAACAGGAGTGCATCCCTGTAATTGTTGATGATTGTGTGTCTTTGTAGTAGATAGTGGAAGACTCTGCCTGGTTTTTTTTTTTCTGGGGCAGAACCTGTAATCTAAGACCTTCGTTGCTGCTTCAGGTGACATTCAGAGCAGCCTTGTCCTTTGTGCTGCTCCAGATACCAGTTAGGCTGGGATTAGTGGTGCTGGCTGAACATCTGGCTAGGTTGTGTTGTTAAATGAAAGCTTTTTGGTATTATAATTTATTTTTGAAATATGAGACTAAAGGTAGTCTAAAGACTGTTTGCCTAAATGTAGGAAACGCTTAAAACTGTTCTTAATGTACAGATCTGTTTCAAACTACACAGAGCAAGAGAGAAGGATGCTGACCTAACCATGGTAGGGAAATTGCAGTGTGGCAGATATTTATAGCATGTTTTGGGGCTGGATAATGACAGGTGAAGCCAGCACTTTTTAAAAAAGTGACATTAGCTTTGTCTGTTCTGTGAGTGGTTGGTTTTTACTGTACACACTGGGTTGAAAACCAGGGTGCAGTGAAAGGGCCAAACTCCTCTGATAAATATCTTTGTTTAAAATGGCTTTCTTTTCCCATTTCCAAAGTATTTCATTGCTAATCCTTGTGCATCTCATTGTTTTTTTATTCTGTCACATGTCAGAATGTGGTTATCTGTCTTCTTTTTAGGTTGGTATTGCTGAGGGGTATGTTTTAAAACCAGTTAGAAAAGAATAATTCTTGAGTAGAGTTTAAGACTTCTGATCTCTAGTAGTTTGAATTGCAAATTCACTAATGGCATAGTGTGCAATCACATCTTAGTTAGATAAAATTACTTGATATCCACTATGTGTTTTAGCAGGAATAGTTAGCCTTACAGTGATTATCCTCTGCTCTTAGTACTTCTTCTACAAGAGTTTTAGTTGATAAATTACTCAATAACTTTTAAAGTACTAGAAAACTGTGTGGCAATACTAAACTCCCACTGATTTTTATCCCTCAGATTAGTTATTTCCTTGCTCAGCAGTTTTGCAGTAACTAGTGAGCTGTCAGCCTACTGGATGAGCTCAAACCTTAGCTATAGGAAGACTAGTGGCTGAATTTCAAAATTGGGTTTTTCTGTATTTCCCTCAGAAAAAGTATTTGCTCTTTTTATTGTACACAGCAGAGCTTCTGGCTCCATTTCTAAAGTTAGCTTTTCCTGATATTCCTGAAAACTACATATCTGTAAGTAAGTAGCTGTTACTCAGCTTCCAGTGAGAGAACTTGCTGTTTAAAGAGTTTAAAGCTTTTTCTCCCCTCTACCTTTTCTGTCTTCTTGGTGATTTATTGTTAGTGAGCAGGCTTCTGGCTTTCCTGAATTCTCTCTGGTTCAGAGCCTGGATTTTCTGATTTCTGTTTGTTCTTTTGCCCACTTGTAATATTGCACCCGGTATGAAATGTGTGTATCTAGATGGGGTGTCTAGATCTCTGCATTGTAGATGGCAATTCTCAAACTGTTACTGTGTTCATTCAAACCTCTTGTTAGTGATTCTGAGCAGGCATCGACACATCTTTCCATACTGTTTTCTCACAAGGGAACGAAGATTCTTTTCTGTATCTTGTTTCTGCAAAGTAGAGTATCTGTGCTTTTAATTGAACTCAAGAGGCTTTATAAATTGACCTGAATTTGTAGTGCTGTTCCAGGGAGCCAGAACTGAAGTAGTCAGGCGTGATGTGTGTTGGGAGAGAGGTGTTGAAGGTAGGGGTTAGAACAGTGAAGCAGTACTCATAGATCGGTTAAAGAAGCTTGTGCACAACTTGCTTGCATTTCCTTTTCACACAGACTGTTTATCCATAACTACGACTTAATATATCCCTAAGACTAGAGTAACTCACATCCACTGGAAAAGGAGACAGTGAAATGAATCTCTGTGTCCTGCCTGTGAGAGCCTTTTCTGCAACAAGTTGCTTTTTTGTCTTGATTCCCACTGGGCTGCTTTCCACTGTGGTTATTGAGGTTGGTTAACAGTAACATTAATGTAGATGTTGGCATTGTAACACCACTGGTCTTTGCCTAATTTAATTAAGACCATTCAGAATGAGCCTACATCACCATTGGTGATTTAATCTATTACTTCTATGAATAAAACTGCATGAGACACCAACCTATGACTGATTTTATTACCTCTGGTAGGAGTAGTAGCTTCTCACTGGATTACAAATCATTATTGAAGGTATGCACAGGGCTGCTTTTGACAGCCAGGCCTCTTACCTAATGCTTCCCCATATGAGTTTTGTATCCTATTGAGTGCTGCTGCTAAGCTAGGTGCAAAGTGGCCAATTGGTTTTGGAGCAGCTTTCTTGATAGAACAGTGAAGTTTGCCTGGCAAACCAGGAGAGGAACTCGCTTTAAACTATGCAAGATTTCTGTGTGTACATGAACAATGTCAAAAGTAAGCAAACTTTGTTCTTAATAGGGATGTGTAGGAGATGGCAATGGCAAAATGCTGTTCCTATGCAGATTTATGTGATTCTAAAGTGCAACGATGCCATTTCAGTTTTATGCAGCTCTGAAAAATTTCTTATCCTGCAGCCACTCCGTATAAGAGTGTGGTAGAGGCTGCTGTCTCTGGACCACAGTAAGGGCAACTTTCTTGAAAACCAAGGGCTTATAGCACTTCCTAGATGTGAACATTACTAGAGTCAAAGAGGCAATCTGTGAAGCTTCTCTGCAAAAGATACAAGATCTTGCTTGGTTCTTCTGTCAGCATCATTCTTGCTGGAGTTCAAGAGGCCCCATTGCCAATTAATGAGGTATTAAGCAATGTTTAGGTTGTCTCCTTTCTTTCCTAATGACTGTTTAGGTAGAAGGGTATCAAGATTCTTGCTCAGTGCCATATTGTCTAAGTGAGAATGAAATCAAAGCCAGAGGCAGCTTTTCTGAAGCCAATGTAATGTAGCACAAGATACAGTTACTAGCAACAATCTCATCCTAAACATTCTCTCAACTGCACCATTGTTTGTAGCTGCAAAATACTGAAATGGAGAGTAGGAGCCTTGATGAATGATTGGAGTGGGCCTGCAACTCTGACATCTAAACTGTGATTGTGTCTGTCTGCTGTTTTCTCTGGGGAAAGCTACTGGACTGTTCCTTCCCAGCTCTCGTTCCTTGAGAGGGATGTAGAACAAGAGACAATTTTCCCTTCTCAATTTAGTGGAACCTGTTTGGCATTTTCTTCTCTTGAGAGTAAATTTTAGGTTCCCTGTATTTAAGAGCTGTTTTTTCTCTTTATTCCCAAGGACACGCTGAATGCATTTAATAGCTGATTTTGTTGTATTGTAGGGAACAGGACACAGTCTTAGAGGTTAACTTCTAAAACACAGAGAACTGGTAACAACAGAATTGTAATTATTTTCTTTGTTAAGTTATGTCTTTTTGCAAATGTAAGTAGATTCTTGATACATCTTTCTGAAAGCTCCCAGTTATAATGCCCTGCTGTTAGTGGGGGGTGAGTTATGTTCTTGTCAGGTCAACTCACTACAAGTCACATAAATTGAGGAAGCTGAAGGTCACACAGTATCTCCATGTAGATATCTCCCCACAGAGATGGTAGACTGTAGATGGCCGTTCCCTGACAGATTTTTATTCTGTTATTCAGATCCCAGCCATGAGGGCACAGCAGAGGGGATGGAGAACATGGCAGATGCTGTCACTCATGCTCGGTTTGTGGGCACAGATCATGCGAGCGATGAGGTTGTCTTGATGAAAATCTTACAGGTAAGAGGAGAGAAATGGTAATTACCATAATGACTGCTGCCTGTTGTGGAACATATCCTATTACATAGAGATGAAGAGGAGGGAGCAGTGTTTTGACTCTGTAGGAGCTTAGTGACAGACTTTATTTTCAAACAGATGGCTCATATACCTGTGGTAAAAGCTTTTCCAAATGAAAATAGTTAAAAGCTTAAATTAAATTGTTTTAAAACTATGAACTTGATAATTTGGTAGTGTTGGTAATCCTACCTTGTGCATGGTCTGTGTTGGGGGGGTTAATTAAGAATATGGAGCAATCAAACTTAACTTTTGAGAAAAATTCTTTGTAGAAACAAAACTATGGACTGTATGCCGTTTTGGTCTGTGTACTGCTGAGCAGATATCTAGTTCCTGAATTTAAATATTGGGTAGCACGCAGTGTGTCAGGCCTCTTTTAGAAGTGGGTCAGGAGATCATTCTTGTCTCTTAATTGGCTTCTTGAGCACAGAATTCAATTTGAAATAACTCCAGGAAAAACCTCCTTAGGTTTTCTGCTCATGGCAGTCTTTCATGAGGAGACCAACCTCCTCTTGGGAATGCATGCAAATATCATTGCAGTGTGGTACATATGAGTGCTGTTCTTCACAGGTGCTGAGGACGCTGCTGCTCACCCCAGTAGGAGCCCACCTCACCAATGAATCTGTGTGTGAGATCATGCAGTCCTGCTTCCGCATATGCTTCGAAATGAGGCTCAGCGGTAGGTTTGTTCTCACTTCTGCCCTTAAGAAATCGATCAGGTTTCTTCAGCCTTACCTAGTTCTATTGTTGAGCATGCATCCATGGAAAGCTGCTGAGCTTTATATTGTTGTGTCTTTCTACAACTTCATGGAAAATGTGTAGGGCGTCTGCTGTACAAGTTTGGGCTGCTCTTTTTCCCAGCTGTGTAGCGCCACCGTGTGATACCGTGACCATCTGCAGTAACGCGGGGTTGGAGCTGGTTTTAATAAATTTGCCGTAATCTCTGTAAACAAGACTCGGAGGGGAGTCTGCTTGAAGAAGCCTCTTGATAATATCACACTGAGTAATGACACCTGTGTTATTTGTTTTTGTCTTCGCAGAGTTATTGAGAAAATCTGCAGAGCACACTCTGGTCGACATGGTGCAGCTGCTCTTCACAAGGTAAACCTGCTTGTGTTTGCCTCAGCATTGCCGAGATGGCCCTCTAAGGACAGAAAGATTCCACACTTCCACTTAAGGGCCCTCAGAAAAATCATCCAAAATGGTCATTATTTAGAGGTGGAAGGGGATGAAGGATTTGGCACTTTTCTCTAGGGCTGACCCTGTCAGACTGCAGGGAGACAGAGGTAGGGAAGGTTGCCGGTTTAAGGTGTCCTTTGAGGAGAGATGGACAGCCAAGTAATGAAGAGCTTTAGGATAGAGAACCAGTTTCAGGACAGAGAATGCAAACTTCACTGAAAAAAAGGTGCTCTAAAAAAATATAGCTCTCTTTAGTGCAGAGAATAGAAATGGTGTTGAATAGCCGCACATTAATTTTAAGCTGAGAGCTTTGACCTCACACATCAACGAACATTTAAAACTCTTGAAATCGTGTGTCTTGGACAAATATTCTGGCCTTTTCAGCACCCTTGAGGTAATTAAGATGACTTAATTACTTAAAACTCAAGTAAGTTAATTAACTTCAAAACTGTTTCTCCAAATAGTGAAGTAATCATAGACTTTCTCTGGGTATTGTAAAAGGAAAATTTTTACAGTATATACTTTTAGTAGGAAGAGATTTTGGTGAAACTGAGGGCATATGAAACACAGTTGCATTTTTTCCCCAATTGTCACACAGTTCCAATGGGATCTCAGTTTTTTTCTCCTCTATGTGCTCTGCATAGTGCACTGGATGAATGTTGGGCAAAGTCAGAATCAACCTCCTCGAAGAGGAGAGACCACATTACTTTTTCTCCAAATACATATGTGAATTTTACTTGGTGCTTTTTCATTACTTACTGTGTAATCATCTCCTCTGTCCTTGATAAGACTTGGAGACACCTTCACCATCTGTGCCTGTGGACATTGGGATAGAGATGGAAGGCAAAGGCAGCAAGTGCAGGAGTGGTTTGGCTGTCTTGCTTTCCAGAAAAAGAAACAGCTAAAGCTGTGCTCCAAGGCTTTTATACCCTCATTAAGTAAAGACAGAATTGTAGTAAAGAAGCAGAAGAGAGAGTACAGTGTGTGGAATTGTAGAGCTGTACGTGCTGTCATTTGGTAGCACAGGTGAGAGCAGTCTACCTCATTCTGAGATGGGAGCTGCTTGTCTTCAAAGATTCAAGTTAATGTACATCTGCTGCCCTCCACAATTGTGTTTGTGTGATGCAGAACACAGGATAACTGCTGGGGTTTCTATGAATTCAAAGAGAAGAGTTGCCAGGACTAGTAATAACAACACGTACACTGCAAGAGTCCTGATGTCGATGGCATTGGCTCAGCAGCTGCTTTTAGCAGCATCAGAGAAACCTGTTTTGAACAAATGTAAATAGTCCACTGCTGGAAACACACTGAAGGAAAATAAATGGTCTTTACATGGCAGGAAAATCAATATACAAAACCAGCCTTAAGTAGTAATAGTGTGCACAGCACCTCTCATCTATACTTGTATGGATTTTTTCCCTTGGCAGATTTTGGCAGGAAAAGAAATTAGGAGAGTCTCTCTTTGTGAAGAAAACCTA
This sequence comes from Thryothorus ludovicianus, assembly GCA_013397245.1. Taxonomy (NCBI): domain Eukaryota; kingdom Metazoa; phylum Chordata; class Aves; order Passeriformes; family Certhiidae; genus Thryothorus; species Thryothorus ludovicianus. Next base: position 148,507 of record VZTB01004658.1, read on the forward strand.
ATTTGGGTTTTCTAGTATCAGCAGCATGACTAGAAAGACCAGCCTGTTTCTTTCCCTTCTTTTTGATTCATATAAGCTTGTGTATCTTGGCTTGCTCTTTGTATTTCAGGTTGCCTCAGTTTAAAGAAGAGCCTAAGAGCTACATGGGCACGAACATGAAGAAGGTAAGGCTCAGCACTGAGCTGACTGTTCTGCTCCTGTCTTTGGCTTGCGCTCATCTCTATTTTGTTTGTTTTCACACTTGTATTTCTTCGTTTCTACAAGTCCCAGTTCACTGAAAGAGCATGTTTAACCACATAAATGGACATAGATTCATTAATTCTGTGGGATTAAGTCCACATAGTCCACTGGCAAGTCTTTTTAATGGCACTTCTGCCTAAGTGAGACAGTTTGGATTCTGGGAACAGCCATCAGCTGCTGTGGGCTAGAAAACCCCAGCAAGTTCTGGGACCTGATGGTGCCATTGTCTGATTATTTGCTGTCTTCTGCTCTCTCTCCAGCTTCTTTTTCATCATTTTTCATTCACTACAGGTGTAATGCTGAGCTCTTGCAATATGTTTTTGTTCAGTTCCTCCTGTGTAAAAGGGAAACTTTTTGAGGCTGGTGAAACAGCATGAAAGCATGAAATTGGCTTTTATAGAAAAAGCTTTGGTGACTTCTAGAAGGGACAACATTCTGTGGTGAACACATTAGTTCATATGATCAATGCTATCTCTATTAGCAGCCAAATCAAATTAGGCTTTTCTTTATCTCCTTTTCCCTAAATGTACAGTTTTCTGAGGGTGGAAATTCTGGATTTATTCAGTGTCATCATCTTGATCAATACAGTGAGGTTTTTAGCAGCTGGATTCAAATACCATGATGTGACCTTATATGATTATTAATTTAGTAATTTCTTACTGAAGAGAGATTCCTATTGAGGAATTTCATATATACTTCTATATTCTTTATATTCCATATGAAGAATGTCAATAAAGATAATAGATTCTGCTGAGATTCTGAGAGTAATGGGATGGGGAAAAGTGCTAGAAAAGAAATAACCACCTTTCAACTTAACACTGAATATACAGTTTATAACTTCCACTCTCTTTATTTCAATGAATTGAGAAAAGGGACAGCATAGGGTTAGCATACATTTCAGAGCCAGTATAGCAGTTTTTTGAGAGACTGAATACTTTGTTGTAGGAATCTGAAACCTAGTAAAGCTTAGGGCATTACTTCTTGCATAGTAAACTAATGACTGCTTGTTTCCCTCGCTGAGGGAGAAGTCAGAGGATTTGTGATGATGGTAGGCTGGCGTCCGGAGAGCTGAAGGAGATCAGGCTAATGCACAGCAGGTACCAGGCTTTGCCATGGTCCCTGTACAGAAGGTGTAAAGTGAAGGTGACTGGATTTGGGAAGGCTGCCCTTACCAAGTGATGGCTGCTCCCAGCTTGGTTAAGTGATGCTCTGTCTTGTGTCTGATCTGTGCAGTTACTCTGTACTGTCTCTTTGCTGTGCATGCCAGGAGTGTGCCCTGCAGCCTTGCTCTCTGCCAGGTTATTCTTCTCTTTGGGTTTATTTTGCTTTGTTTAAACCATGCATTTGCCTATCTTTCACAGATTTCTTCAGGTCTCCTCAACAAACTGGAGCTAAGTAGTGGGGAACAGCCCAAAGCCCTGAACCAATTAGAGAGGGTATTGATCTTTAAGAACCTGAAGGTTTCTCTCTCCCTTCTCCCTTCTTACCTTACTTCCCTCTTCCTTCTCTTGTAAACACCACCTGAGAGATAGTTACGTTGTGTGCAGCAAATCTCCCTCCACTCATTTGACACAGCATGGCTTTTGGAGACAGTGCATGCCGTGGTTGCTTTGCAGTGTTGTGGCTGCAGCTGGGGCAGGCCTGGGAGGGAGAGACCCTTGTTTTACTGCAGCATTCAGTGTCTTGGTGAGTGCCACCTATGACACCATCACAGCATCCTCTGGAAGAAGGAAGTGGGAGGGCATGGGTAAGATTTGGCAGTGAAAACCCAAAGAACGGAAACATAAGAAACGCAGATTTGTCTCTAAAGTGTTGTGTGTTTTGCCTGTTGATCTCAATTACAGATATAGCTCCTCCATATACTTGAGGAGTCTTTTGACCCAGCATGCCTTAAAGTTTTTTTAGTCAAGGTGAATCTCTGAGCTTTGTTACTTGGTACAGGGCCACAGTCCAATGCTTTCTAAAGTTTTTTTGAAGGAGACTGCTGTGTATTTTCAAGATCTTTGGTCATGTTTCTAACTGAAATTAAGTATGTGTCCCAGCACAGTATATGCTAATGCGGGATCAGTGGGGCCAAACAGATTTATGAAACGTGTTAGTCCCTGCTAATTCCCTAGAAAATACTGCTAAAGAAATACTCTAGGCATGCGGATTATTTGGTTTGGATCAGTCATAGTAACCCTGAAAAACTAACTTAAAAACTATCTGTTTTCCATGTTAGCTCATAAACTTAATGTAGCTTTATTTTTTGTCTGCCATTAATGTTACTTAGTCCAAACAGAGCTGAACAGAACATTTAGAAATGACACTCTTTTCTCCTGTGCCTAAGACAAAATAGTTATAATTTGAAAGACTTGCAGATTTATGCAGAGATACACAGAGAAAAAGACTAAGAAACGTTTCCCTTTGCTATAGGAAGTGTTCTAGGTAAACACTGGGTTCTGCTGTGGGAGTGAGAAGGAAAATAAATCTGAATTTTCACAGATCTTTGGGGTGGATTTTCTTCATAGTTGCCTAGGATGCATATAAATGCCTTTCACCAAATAACCTTCGTTAGCTGTTGCAGTACAGGCAGGTGTGTAGATGACTGGATTGCCTCGGTGTCTCCAGGACTCGGACCGTGGACTGCGTTCTCTCTGCATGCTTTTGTGTCTTGAACGCTACTTGGTGTGCTGACCAGTTCCATGCTGCATCTAGAATGAGCTCATGTTTTAGTATAATCACTTTAATTACTAATCATTGGCCCCTGCCCTTTTCTCTTGAGGCTTACAGTATCTTATGGAAAAACAAACGAGTACAGGTAAGGTGGCTTGTAGAAAAATGAGATCTCCTGGACCCTTAAAAAAGAATCTTGTAGTATTACATTTTTCTTCACCTTCCTAGATCTCAGCTAGGGTTTTATTTGTAAAACCTCATCTATCAAAGGAAGCATTCAGAGTCTTGTAATTTTTTTCTTCTATCATTTTATGGACACTTCTTTATGCAAAGGTAAATCAGATAAATGTCATTGAATTTGTACAGAATTCCAAGATGAATGAATTCCCTCTCTCATTTCTAAAGAATATTATTTAAATACTAACATCAAATGGTTTTTACTATCTGAAGCACAAGCTTAATGTAGTCTCAAGGACATTAATAATTAGAAAACGAATGTAACTCTAAAATCACTGAGCATGAAAGAGGGAAGGAGAGTTTTTGATAATGTGTAAGATTCAGGATATGTTAATGATCTATTAAATGCCATTTAACTGCTGCATTTAGTCAAAAAGGCAACATTAGGTTTAAAATATCAGTGTGTTAGCATACAATGAAGCTTTCTAGAGAAACTGGGAAACGCCTTGGAATTGAAGGTAAAAAGATGTAGAAATAGTTCCTTTAGTCAAAGGCAAACTGTACAAGTGTTTTTTACATTTTTTTATACTAACATTAAAAGCAAGGAGTTGTGAAATTGTTACCTTTTAATTCAAAGAAAATCCAGAAGGAATGATGTTACTTTGCTGTCCTTTGATACATGTATTTTTTTTAGAATTCCTAAACTCAGTGTTTGTTTGTTAAAACAGCATTTAGCCTCTTGATATGGGTGAAATGTTTTTATTAAGCATTTCTGTTTGCTTCTGCAAATTTTTTAAGATGTGCAATAGTTTGCTGCATTGAAACAAAAGGAGATAGCAAAAAATAAAAAGGAGGGAGGGCAAACTTATGTGGGAAGTAGTCTTATTTAGTCCTACTAGGTAATTCTAGTAAAAGGATACCTGTTTGTGCAAAATGTGGAGACTGGTTAGTATGAGATGGAAAAGACCTACTGGGTAATCTCATCTCACCCACCCACTCTTCCACTCCCTGAAAAAAAAACAAACCAAAAAACAAAAAAACTTTTCCTTCTCCCCCCAAAAAACAAAAACTAAACAACCAAAACATAAACAAAAAAACCCAACCAAAACCCCAAACTAGTCCCCCAAAAAAACACCCCCAGAAAACCCTAAAAAGCCAAGATCACAAAAAACCACCCCAACCAAAATTAAAAAAAAAAAAAAAGCCTAAAAAGCTCAAATAACTTAGATTCTGGTCTAAATTATTTCTTGTCTGATTAAATGTTCTGGAGTCTTTAAAAATTAAGTCTTCTTACTTGCCTGACTACACTGTTTCTCATCCACATGAAGCTGTTGTGACTCAGTCTCTTAAAGATGACACAAGTTGGAATCTTGGAAGTTAAACACAGGACAGTTGCAGAGGCTAGATTTTGTGTCTGAGGAAAACTGCTTTTTTGAAAGGGCTGATGTTGAATTGAGGTGTTATTTGGTGTTGTACAAAAGGGGAGATTAGAAATAGTAATTAAATTGTCAGGTTGCATTGTCTGATAGAATGTTTCAAATGTTAGGTGTTTTCTCAGGAGCATGACTGCCGGGTAAAGGAGTGGTGGTTCATGGTTAGCCTGTATCAGCATCTCAGCTCTATTTTCAATTTTGCATCCTGCTGCTTGTAAATTTTAACCTGTCAAGTAATGACAACAGGATTTAGTAGCTAGAAACAAAATCTTTTTTAAAATTGTGTGAAACAGACTTTTTTTGGTTTAACACATTATGTTTCTAGGTTTTCTTCCTAATAAAAGTAGTTTGGTACAATGAACCTTAAGTCTTCAGATATGATTGTATAAGTTACTGAAAAATGAGAAAAAAAAAAGCATCTGTTTCTATAATAGCTGATACGTAAAACTATCTGATCTAATTTGTAGCTTAAGCTTTTAATAAATGCAGTTATTGGCAGTATTTAAGGCTCAGATTTTAGAAATTGGCAAGAATCAAAGATAACACATTTTATATTGCCCTATGAAGCAGTAAATAGGAAAGATTAAAGAGCTGATAATCTTGACATGAAATGATTATGATCCATTAGCACCGTAAAAACATTTTGAAATCTGCAAAATTTTACTTTTAGCTGTGTGCTTGTCATGTAAGTATTTCCCAGAAGCTGTGATTTAGAAGATCTTTGCTGCAATATTTTAAAGAAATAACAAGGAGCAAAGTTATTCTGAATCTATTAATTAGCACACTCAAGGAAACTGTAGTGCAGCTAAAATCTGGAGATTTGTTATCAAACAAATACAACTTGTGAACAAAAGTTACACAAATGCTTTACTGCACTGGTATATAACATTTTCACAAGCTTTGTTTAAATGAGAAGAAGTACAGGCTGAGGCCATATACAGGGAGTTACAATTCCACCTGGAAAATGGAAAGAGAAGGAAAAACAGTAGTGGAACCTAGAAGGTTTATTGGCATTTAAGAGTAGTAGTAGCTGGGAAGAGGTAAGTTGCAGAAAAAGGAAGAGATTAAAGAATTTAGCTCTCTTCTATGTAAGTTAAATCTGATGCTAGAGATATAAGAAATAATGAATATTATAGCCCAAAATAAAACTTAACTGAGGTATATTTACAAGGAAGAATACTGAATATGGCCTGGTACTGAAACTTGCTGAATGGTTTCCATGACAGTGTTTAAATTTGTACCCAAACTGAGGAGGTGGCAGCATCAGAAAAGCTGACTGCAGCTACCAAACACAAGAGTAGATGCAATCCTGCACTTGGAGAAACTTACATTGTAAGGAACTGGTTTTCATGCTGGCCAGGGCCATTAGCCATGTGACTAAATATACTGTTTTTAGGAGGTTCATGCCTGAAATAGCAGTGCTGTGCAGCAAGTGCCACACAGTCTGCCCTGCTCCTGCTTTTGATCTTGTTTTTCCTATCAAAGTTCTGTGTACAAACTAGAATATTGGTCAACAAGGATATCAAGAGTTAAGGTTAGATTTAGATCTGAGGAGAAGTAATGACAGAAGGCAGGTGAAAGGAGAATAAGGTTTGTTTCTAAATCATTAGGGTGGTATTTGCAATGTAACATGCACTAGTAAGAAGTGAAGTGTTAGAAATACTTGCTAATAGTGAGCGTGGAGGGAAGTGAGCATGGCATTGCTACAGAGATGAAGAGTGAATTGAGGCAAGAGATCAGTGACAGAGCTGCAGCATGCTCACACTTCATTCCCAGCTTGATATATAGATGGAGAAATTTTAGCTCATGTCAAACCTAATGCTTAGATATTTTATGCCCTTTGGATGTCAAGGACCTTTGGTAAAACTAAAGAGATTTGAGATGTGTAGGTCTAAGAGGATTCTTTATCCTAATTTAAAGTTGGGAGGTATTGATATGGAAGAGGGAGTGCTGTGATAATTGAACTGTTAAGTATATATTATAGCAGAGTAACTGCAATTAATTATTCCTTGATTTAGGTGTGCAGTGTTGGCTAATATGTGGGGAGTCAAGGGGTAGTTTGCATGATTTTGAGGTGCTGATTAATTTGTGTGATATATTTAAGTGCTGTTGCCTGACTTTAAAGTTTTTGAAGTAGCCTTTGTGAGATGGCTTGTGTAATCCATTTTGCTATGTGGTTTTGCAATACTGATATTAATGATTATTGGTTTTCAGTTGAAAATGAGAGCTGGAGGAATGAGTGAGTCATCGAAATGGAAAAAGCAGAAGAGATCACCTAGGCCTCCTCGACACGTAACTAAGGTCTCTCCTGGGACAGAGCAGTCAGCAGGCAATGCTACTAATACCACAGGTAAGTTGAAATATTTTTCAAGAGACCAGACAGCTCCATGCTAGAGCTGTTTTGAATTTGTCTTTATTTCATTTCTCCTAGTATATTATTTTGCATTAATTCTTTTCCTATTGGTTCTCAGTGACTGTAGCAATAAAACATATCATAGCTTTTCAGGTCCAGGAGAAAGAGTTTTCAGGAAATGGAATACGTATTGATGAGAAAGGCATGGTCCTGCAGATAACTTGACCACATTCCTGTGCCTTCAGCATGCCTCATAGGGGTAATTTGGACAAAAGAGAATGAACATCTCTGGAGAAGTGGCTGAAGTTTTGGACATGTGGTGCAGAGGAGTTGGAGGATGCAGGAGATAGATAGAAGAGACTGAGAATAGGAACACTGACAAGAGGAGAGCCAAGGGCGACTAGTGACAGAACAAGGAGACATAGTCTTAAGCTGCTTCAGGGGAGACTTAGCTTGGACATTAGGAAGAATTTCTTCACAGAAAGAGTGATTAAACATAGAAATAAATTGCCCAGGGAGGTGATGGAGTCATAGTCCCTAGAGGTGTTTAAGGAGAGACTAGATGTGGCGCTCAGTGCCATGGATTGGCTGACATGGTGGTATTTGGTCATAGGTTGGACTCAATGATCTCAGAGGTTTTTTCCAACCTAATTGATTCTGTAAGGAACTCTTATATTATTGGAGCACTGTCTCATATTTAGAAATAGTAAAAATTCTTCACTGCTCATATTTCAGATCCATTTGAATTTTAATGCAATTTCATTTATTTAGGAAGAATTAAAGAAATCGGTCCTGCTTTTGAATCAAATCAAAATTCTCACTTTGAAGAAATTATTAATTATTGATGCGAGATTTAAAGTGGTTGTGCCATTGTATTAAAGAGTAAAGTACACCTTTTGGACTTTTCAAATTCCTTCTTATATAAATCCTCTGCACCCTTTTTCTATCTATGTAAGTTATCTAATTTGCTGATTCACAGAGATTAAATGCCCTCCAGCTGGTCCAACAAGGTGCCAATCTCAAAGTCATCCAGCTCACTTCTGTGGGCTGGCCAAACTAAAAGAGTCAGTTAAGACTCCAACTATTGTTTTAAATTTGGAGAGCTGCTAGTCTCTCCAATGTTCATCTATTTAATTCATTAATACCTAGCAAGAGATCTTAGTTTATCTGTATTCTCTCATATTAGTGTGCTGCTGAGACTATTTGTAGTGTGAAGTAGTAACGAAAGAATTCGTTGTTGCTGTGTTTAATGTATGAATTTGTGGTTGAGGGCAGAATCTAATCTGACTAATCACTTTGTTTCTATTTCTCAACAGCAAGTGGAGTTGCTTTCATCGATGCTCCTTCTCCCAGCTCCTCTGGGAGCTCAGAAAATGTTTCATCAGTGGTCAGCCCTGTTACAGACAGTGGGTTGGAGTTATCCTCACAGACAACATCCAAGGAAGACCTGACTGATTTGGACCAAGTCGCTTCTTTGGGACTTAATGCAGGAACACCTTCAAATGAGGCCAAAGTCAGTGAAAATCAAAATCAGCCTGAACTCCAGGTACGTGAATATAATTTGCAGAAAAAAGTTCCAACTCCCAGCATAATCACTTCTCCCCACAACAGTAATGCTATTGAGAGGATCATAGAGCTGCAGGGGACCTTTCAGAGCTGCAGATATTTTGAATGATAAAAATTCTAAGAAGTCTTAAAGGGAAGTAGTGTGCTGAAGTTGTGTAGCATCTAAAACAAAAAAAAAGCAAAATTTTGTCTTCAGATGTGGTAAGAACTGATAGGTTATAGGAGTATTTTTGAGGTAAAGTTTTTAGTCTCACAACCTAGTTATATAAAGCAGATAGGTGCTTGATGTAACTGGAAGAGTAGAGAAAGTTGCAGCTTATGTAGAGGCTCTCTTTTCTCTTAAATTTCATTCTTCTGATGCTCTTCCATTAGTGACCTGTGTTGTTTCAGTAGTTAGAGATTAACCTCAAACAAATGAGACTTTTTTTTTTCCACTTGTCCAGTGCTTGTTAACTCTTCCTTTTCTTCTTTCATTCTCAAATGACATTTCAATGAAGAACGAAGGTCTGAGGGAGGAGAAGGTCCAGTCAGCTTCTGTCGAGTCTATCCCTGAGGTCCTAGAGGAGTGCACATCTGTAGCAGAACATTCTGACTCTGCCTCAGTTCATGACATGGACTATGTAAACCCCCGGGGAGTACGTTTTACTCAGTCTTCCCAAAAAGAAGGTGAGAGGTGGGCAATGCTGCTAAAGTCCCGTCTCATTTCCACTGTTTTGTTTCACTTCCTGCTTAGAGTCTGATAAGCTCCTCTTCCTTAGCAGGTCTCTAACAATTAAATTTGTAACACTTGCTAAGCACCTTCAAAAAGCAAAAGGAAAATTTAGATTGCTAATCTCTCTTTTTTCTTTAGGAGCAGCTCTGGTGCCATATGGGTTGCCATGTATTAGAGAACTGTTCCGCTTTCTCATCTCACTCACCAACCCTCACGACCGCCACAACTCTGAGGTGATGATCCACATGGGGCTGCAGCTGCTGACTGTTGCCCTGGAGTCAGCACCCATTGCAAACTGTCAGTCCCTCTTGGGACTCGTGAAGGAGGAGTTGTGCCGGCACCTATTTCAAGTGAGTCTGGCTTATGTTCCCGTGGAATATGGCACTGGGGAGTCAGATACGAATTTCCATTGGAGAGTATATTCATCCTCGCTAGCAAAAAGTGGGATTGGGAGTTTGAACAAGAGATTGTTTTCTAGAATATCATTGCTATGGGGGGCAGTGTGTGGATCTTTGGTTGGTTGCAGGTGATGCCTGCAGTGCCATAGTACTGCTCCTTACAACACATAATGACTTGCCTTTGTAATTCTTAAAGGGTTTTTTGTTTCTTGTTCAGCTCCTGAGTGTTGAACGGCTCAATCTGTATGCAGCTTCCCTCAGGGTGTGCTTTCTTCTCTTTGAGAGCATGAGAGAGCATCTGAAATTCCAACTGGAGGTGAGTTTTTTGAGTATCAGTGGATAAGTCATAATAGTTTATTGGCCTTCAGTTAAATGTTTATATCTAGACAGTAAAATAGAGTCTAAGTGTCAAATTATGTTTGTATAAATGACTCAGTGTTATGAGTAGGCTGTATAGGCCTTTTTGTGTTGGAAAATCAATTGTCTTTGAGACTGGTGTACTATGCTGCCTGTCTTCAGACTACTTTTTTAGAACTGTAGGTCCAGGTGCACCGAATGATAAAACTATTTGAAATCTTTTTACAGCCTCCTTCAGAATGAGCCATCATTAAAGATGAATGTTATGGGGGAAATCTCCTTCTGCAGTCCTCAAAGCTATTTACTGTCCTACTTTTTTTTCTTTCCTTAAACTGAGCTGCCCTGTGTTTCTGCCAGATGTATATCAAGAAGCTGATGGAAATAATCACTGTGGAAAACCCAAAGATGCCCTATGAAATGAAGGAGATGGCTTTGGAAGCCATTGTTCAGCTGTGGAGGATTCCCAGTTTTGTGACCGAATTGTACATTAACTATGACTGTGACTACTACTGTGCCAACCTGTTCGAGGAGCTCACCAAGCTGCTCTCCAAGGTGCTGAACCCTGCCAGGGGCAGGGAGGGGTGACTCAGGGCAGAACTTAACAATGGGAGCAGTCAGAGGGTTGGGGTGAGGACACTTTGGAGATGAGGAAGGCCATTTTAATGTTTGAAAGCAGAAGAGAAAAAGAATCGTCATGATGCTTTAATAATATCAGAGCAAATAAACTATTAAATCCAAGCTAGAAAGCTTAGGGTGTTCTGTTCTAGTTTTTTGCCTTCGCCAAGCAATGGGGGGGGAAAGTTACTTGCCCTGTTTTGGTGAGAGAGACATGAAAGTTGACTAATTCTTATGTGTTATTTCCCAGAATGCCTTTCCAGTTTCTGGACAGCTGTATACTGTCCATCTGCTGTCTCTGGAAGCATTGCTGACAGTGATAGATAGCACTGAGGCACATTGCCAGGCCAAAGTGCTGAGTAACATACATCAACAAGAGAAGGAAGTTGTCAAAGCCAGCTCGGAAACCATCAACAGCACCAAAGAAACAAGCAATAGTAAGACTCCTTTCTTTAATATTTTAATACTAAGCTTAGTCATGTGCTAAACTTGGAGATCTCATTTTGGTTGCTGACATAGTAAACGCCTTAAATATATTTTCAGTCTTCCTGTTGCATGTTTTATAACTGCATGTTAATAACCTTGCCATTTGTAAAATTTGCAGATATTAAAATTTGTCTCTCTTGAAGCTTATATAAAGGCCATTACAAGACTGGCAGTCACAATAGAATGAGGCTATGCCATGGAATTCACGTAGACAAAATATTGAGGATACTGCAGAGTTATGGTCACTAGGAGAAACTCCTTTGAATAAGCATGTGCTCAATTTAGAGTGATCAGATCATTATTTCTCTGTTGACAGCTTTTTTCAGCTTATGGATTTGTTTCCGTGTGTTTGGTTTGGGATTTTTTTGCGGGGTTTTTTTGTTTGTTTGTTTGCTTGTTTGTTTGTTTTAACTTCCACAGATATTGAGAGAGTATTCAGTGAGGGAAAATCTTCCAGTGCAGTCTCAGAGCCAGCTGGGGCATGTCCTCCCACCAGTGGATGCCTTATGGCAGACCAGATGAAGGAAAGCTGCATGGAATTGGAAGGAGGAAGTGAAGCAGGTAATAGCCTCAGCAGTACCCTGACACAATACCCTGGGTGTCTATATCCTAAAAATGCTCCTGACATTTGCTGGCAGGTCCTGCTCTAGTGTGCACCATTGTAGCTATTGCATTCAAAATTGGAAGGAGGTATATGGTGAATGTATGTTTATTATAAGTGTGCTATTTATGCCTACTAGGTGTTGAATTTCTTCTGGGGGGAATTTGATCTGGTGGGTCACTTTGGGTCAAAAGTGTGTGAATTCATAGCAGTGCTTAAAGTTTTGAAGGAGATTAGGGGTTTTCCAGGGAATCAGTAATGTAGGTAGGCAAAATAGCCAGAAAAATAAATCTTGTGGCTGTGTGAAATTGTCTGGGACAAGAAGCTACTATGCAATTATGCTGAAGAAAATGTGGGTGGGAGGAATGTAGTAATTAAATTGAAGTGTGACTGCCATTTGCAGGACAACATATGGCAGCAAAGACATCATGACTGAAAGTTATTATGGGACACTCTCATGCCTGAGTGCTGCTCTGGGGATAGGTTTGACTGTAATGATGCTTTTTCATTCTAGCTGAGAAGAGTATCACCAGAAAACCTACTCGATTTTCTTGTATCCTTCCAAGCCCTCAGGAACTTATGCAGATTAAGAACAAGAAGAAGGTATGGTTTGAAATATACTACGTTGGAGTGTTGTCCTCATTTCCTATCCCATGTGAGCTTTGCATGACTGGTCATATCTCAGAAATTTTTAGTTCTGGTCTCTCTTGATCAGGATTAAGGAGTCAGCCACTGAAAATCCTGCTATGCTGCAGTGACAGCAGAGATTATTACCTGTTCTGGTTTAATTGTGCTGAAGGTTGCAAGAGATATTGGGGGAATTTTTTGGCACAGTTTGTAAGCTAAGTCCATCTGATTTCTGTGTGAGAAAGTCTCTGGATTTAGTTTTTATTATATGGAGATAATCAGGCACTTTGATCAAAAAGGGCAACTTCACTACTCTTACCAAAGATGTAAATGGGGAGCATACCAAGAGGCCTGTAGAAGAAATTAACTGGTCTGCTATTCTGATTTGGTAATTTCTATGTTTGCTTTATCATAAGGATGACAAAAAAAATTGCCTTGATTTGGTAAAGCCATTTTTTATTTTCAGAGTCTGTTTCCTTGAATCTCATTAATCCAAGTTATAGTCTAAACTTCTTATAACTTTTCCATTCTCTGAGTGGGCCTGGTCTAGGCCTAGTTTTGATAAAGGTACTTCATGCTAATGGCTTTGTATTTATCTGCTGTCCTGTGTCAAATATCTGGTACTGGTCTGCTCTTTCACCTCCAGAGACTTGGAGGAATATATCTTAAGGCCTCAGGGGGTACATGGGACTGTTCAGGTTTTTTTTGTTGTGTGTTTCTCGAGATTTTTTGCATTGACACATGTTCTTTGTACATATTTTGTTCCCTTTGCACAACATATGCATAAGGTAGGCTCATTTTAGATGTGAGAGAATACTAAATTTCAGTATGACAATAATACATGTTCTGGATGAAACATGAGTGGCCATAGTAGTTATGGGTAAGGAGATGATATAGTAGAAAAGAAATTAATGTCTTGGAAGGATTCACTGGTGGTAAAGGAGAAAGGGTTTTTTTAATTTGTATCTGACTGAAAGGTTTCTGGTTTCTCTCTCCAGCATAGGTGGTTTTATTTTACATTTTTATAAGGGATTGATGGTCATATTTGTTTTATACACAATCAAAAAAAATAGAAGAAAATACAATACATCTCTTTCTGCTGCCATACTAATCTGTGCTTTGTGATCCACTCTGACAGTCTCTAGATCTGAGTATAATTTAAAGCATTGATTTCTCTCTAGGAAGTTTACTGCAGTACTTGGAAACTTTTTTCTTTACCTGCAACACAGTGCTGCAGTGGGGTGAAGGTAACTGGCTTCCCAAGCCAGAAGGACACTGGGAGGAAGTGCTCTTCAGCACAGTTTTCAAAGGAACCACTGAGTTTTGGCCTTAAATCTTGCTTTCATAGCAGCTTTACTGGATGGACTCTGAAAGTCCTGTGTTGAGAAGGGAGATTGTATAGTGCTTCCTGTGTTCTAACTGAAAACCTTTGGTAATACTCTGGCTTTGTTCTGCTGGAAAACAAGTTTAGAAGAAATCAAGAGCAGAGGACAGGAAGATGTTCATAAATCTGAGTTTTCCCAGGGAAAATTGTTTTCTGACTAAATCTCCCAGTGATTTTATCCTAAGCACATTAACAGGGCACCCCAATCAATCAACTTTAGTTATGTTGATGCTGACCTGGCACCAGCATGTTCTACTTCCTTTAACCTCTGAAGTACTAAACATTACCACTGTTGGAAGGAAGAAAAAAGCTAAATAAAAGCAGAAAATAAATAGTGCATCAAACAGAAAGTTTTCTTTGATGTTTCCAAAGGCGGTGACCAGAAGCTCAGAAGCACAAGACTGACATGATTGTAAATGCAGTGCAAACTTGCCAGCAGTCTGGTCTCCTTTCAAGTGGTTTTAAGAAATCTGTGGGCTCATCTAGTCCATAGAATATCCTTGGTCTTGGGTTTCAGGATTTACATCTAAATAGAAATGCTGCTAGTGTTATACAGTCCCTTCAGGCCTGTTAGACCAGGGCAGGGCTTGGTTGTTTTTTTGTTATGGCCTCACTGGATCTTTGTGCACTCCATGCTATTTCAGGGTCTGTGTTTCTTTGCAGTTTTGAGGATGCTCACACAGGCAGGGGAAGCAGAGACCAGAGGGCTGGTGGCTTCTGAGGTACTGAGAAACCCAGGGGAGCTAATAATCATGATGGTCACGAATTTAGTTCACTAGGTCATTGCTAGCAGTCTGATCGTGATAGGAGCTAACAGGGAACTGACATTTATTCTGGTTCCTTAGTAAAGTTCATACCATTGTTTGTGCTTTTGGTTTTTCTGAACACCACCAAGAACATTCAGTTAACCCTTTCTTAGTTGTTTTATTACACTGTGACTGTGGTACAGTCCAGTTTCCTAGGAGGGCAGATTAGGTGACTTCCTTTCAGAACCAAATCTGTAGCTATTCTTCCCAGCCTACAGATAACCTTGCAGGCTGGAATACCAGATGTTCCTGGGACCATCCTCACTAGGAGAACGTTTGCTAGTTCTCAGTTTTAGGTTTTTCAGCATTTCTTCCTTACACCTGCTGAATGAGTGCTGAGGATTCTTGCTGCCTGTCTCCGGATGGTGAGGTCATTATGAGAACCTGAAGCCAAAGGGACAGGAGGGGACAATAGAGCAGCAGTGCTGCTGTTGTAACTGGGTAGGGCTGATCTTGCCACATGTCTGGGATTTATCTGCTCTGTTTACAAATGAGAGCAGGTGAGGCATTTGAAGTAGCAGAGCTTGTTGCTTAGTTAGACATAAAAGCTTTTCGGAGATGGCAGCTCATGCTGTCCACTACTATTTGATGGTGAAGCCTTGTGATGAATGCAGGTTTTCTGTCCTTCATTAGTCTTTTTCCTGGATTACACAGTACAGTAAACTTGATCATGCTGAGGCTGATCTTCTGTTTTGTTTTTGGTTTGAACGTCAAGAACAACCTAAAGTAAGAAATGCACTTCTAGCTGTAATTATCAGAATGTCTCCTGCAGCTCCTGATAACCGGCACAGAGCAGTTCAACCAAAAGCCAAAGAAAGGGATACAGTTTCTGCAGGAGAAAAACCTTCTTGCCACCCCCATTGACAACAATGAAGTGGCCAGGTGGTTACGGGAGAATCCTCGCTTGGACAAAAAGATGATTGGGGAATTTGTGAGTGACCGTAAGAACATAGACTTGCTGGAAAGCTTTGTTGGGTGAGTATGCTTCTGTGTCTCTTTAGTCAGGAAACAGTGAAAGTTGAGAGTAATAAAAAAAGCAGTAGAATGCTATCTACCCCCCAGATTTCTATCACTTGGTTCTGTCTGTACTGCCGTGCCTTAATTCTGTGCACCTCTTGCATGTGGTAACACCTTAGATATGGAAAAATGTCATATTTGAGCACCTGTCAGCAGGGCTAGTCTCTGTGAAGACTGGAAAGGTAATTACATACATAATCACTTGTAAGATTGTTGGCTCTCTTTCATTGTTTTTGGTTGTTCACGGTATATTTCTTTTTTTCTTTCCTTTCCCTCCTCTCTACTGTCTGAGCAGACAAGATTGTAGTTACTAAGTTTATCCTACCTTTCCCATCCTGTTTCAGCTTCTCATTGCATTTCATTGTTTTTGCAGGACTTTCAGCTTCCAAGGTTTAAGACTGGATGAAGCTTTACGACTTTATCTAGAGGCCTTTAGATTACCAGGAGAGGCACCTGTAATTCAGAGACTGTTAGAAGCCTTCACAGAACATTGGAGGGTGTGTACTTGGTAGCAGAAAGCTGAAAACTGTATTCTTTCTTGTCCATCTGCTTCCCATGGTGGACATGTCAGATCAAATGGCCTATATAACTGTGCTCTGCAAGCAGCAGCTGTTGTTTTGTAGGAGCTGGCAGTGGTAAATAGATTTCTGGGCTGCTTTTTAGAAGCTGGAGCCAGAACTTGAGATTTTTGTTTGTCCCAGAGATGATTCAGTACTGTGGTTAGGAAAATGGCTCTTTTGGTCACTGATATCACTGTTCCTGTAGGATTAATCTGTGCATATATTTGCCTTTCAGAAATCAAATGGGTCTCCTTTTGCTAATAGTGATGCCTGCTTTGCCCTGGCCTATGCAGTTATTATGCTGAACACTGACCAGCACAACCACAATGTCCGCAAGCAGAATGTCCCAATGACTCTGGAGGTGGGTGTTTCCAGTGCAGGCATCTGTCTTCTCTGGTTTTGAAAACAGTGTAATACCTCTTTTTATCTCAGTGGCATTGTCTCTCTTCTTTGCCTTTCTTCACTCATATACACAGTAAGCTGGAGTGCAGCTGAGTACAGTTTGAGAGAGTAACTGTAGGCAAGAGGCAGCCTGAAGAAATAGGAGCTTGCCAGAAAACTTAGCAAATTCTTCAAGAGTCTTGTGTTTGTTTGAGCAGTCTGTATCCTCAGACATGTGCTGTGGGCTCCTAGAGGGTTCAAGTCATGTGAGTGCCAGTGCAGTGGTACAGGCCTGCCTGATGTACCTGCCTGATGTCCAGCCTCAGCTAAGCAAATGTTGTGTCTCTGCTCTTCCCTTGTGAGCATAGACAGGAGGTGCTGCACACACTCCCACTAAGAATAGCATTTACCTTTGAATTTCGAGTCTGCATGTTGAACAATGCAGCAAAATCTCCTTCTGGGCCCATGAAAAATAAGTAGAATACTGATCCTAGCCAAACAGTTAAAGTTGGAGATGCTAGGAATTAATGTTGGTGTGAACTTTTTCAGGAGTTTCGGAAGAACCTGAAAGGTGTGAATGGAGGCAAAGACTTTGAACAGGACATCCTGGAAGACATGTATCATGCCATCAAGTAAGACTCAACCTGCCACCTCCATGTATTCAGAGAGCAAAGTGGAGTTGTTGGGTCGGTGAAGTATCTGGAGAGTATGGAGGGAGAGTCACCAGTCATGTGCCTGTTTGCCTCAGAGCAAATTCCAGCACCGTGTGGGGTTGTGGTAAACAAGCCTGTCACAGCAACACTTGGATTTGTATCTTGGATTTTTGCCACGGTAGTTTAATCCGGATCATAAATAAATTTTTAAAATATGTTACTTCTATGAATATGGAAAATAATGGCTGAGCAAGACCAGCACATGTGAAATGCTGTACCTAAGAAGGCTCTGTTCTCCAGAGCAGGTCTTTAGACTTTCTTAGAACTTTTTATGTGGTTCAAGAGATAATCTCATCCCCAGGGCAGCACTTGTGCCCTGACACAATGTGTCCAGGTCTCTGTTTAATATATTCTGCGTTTGAGCCCTTCCTATGAGGCTGCTGTCTGCACTAGCCTCTTCTGCTACCCCTGGGGCTCTTGGCATACAGAGCAGTATTTGAGGAGAGTTCAATTGGTGACTGAGGTCCTTCAGTGCACAAGCTAACTTTGGGTGGGAAGCTTTAATAATAGCTCAGAAATAGGTAAATCCGTAAATTCAGGCCCAGCTAATTTGAAGCTGAGAGGATTACATCTCTGAGGAGACAGGATGTGACTGAGTCTCAGCTGATTTCCATCTGCAGTGGCAGGCAGTAGCTGGTGCTGGAAGCAGGGCAGTGTGATTAGGCTGACCCTCCCTTTTGAGCCTTCTCCAGGAAGGTGGGGTGATGCCTATACTGAATATCTGGAAGTTCTTCAAGATGCAGCTTTACCTTTCAAAGAGAGCTCTAGTTTTGATTGGCCTCTCTTCCCTGAGGATGTTCTTAAGGTTTTGAATAGTACACTGAGTATATACACATATCTTTGTTACCCAGTGCCTCTATCCCAGTCTGTTTCCTTTTATCCCCCCTTCACCAGATATTTCAGCTTTTCCAGTATGTTCTGTGACTAGAATAATTGATGTAGCGTTTGTATACTTTTGTATACATTTGTAGTACTCCATCTCAGATTGCCCCAATGTCATGGTTAAGATTGAAGAACTATTTGTCTATTTGTATTATTAGGAGAAAAAAATAAGACTGCAATCTTTATGAAGTAGTATGCAATCTCTTCAGGGTCTTAGCATTTCACTTTTGACCACAATTTCATTTCCTGAAACCTTCCCAGTAAACCCATTCACTTGTTTGCGTTTAATTCTATCATATATGAAATTTTAGAAATAATATACTGTTTACTGCAAACTTACTTTCCTATATTATCTAGTAATAACAGCTCTTGTCAAAATATGCCAGCACCTGAAACTGAGAAGAGCTTATTTCTTGTGCATAAATCGGGAGCAGTTTTTATAGTTGTTGTTAGCATATGAAATTTACCTCTTTGGCAGTTGAAGTATGTTATTTTTTGATTGTTGCAGAAAGAACTCTTCAGATCGTCTGTAATCTGCTACTCTTAGTGCCTTTGAGGCTCTTGTTCACTTAATTGGTCATTTGCAGAGGATTTTCTCTTGTGCATTGATACCCAAGTCTAGAGAGTATGTATTTAGGCTTTATATGTTTTAGTCTAGGATTGCAAGCAATACTTGGCACTAATCATAATTGTTTTATTACTGTATAGCTTCATCCAAGTTAGAGTAAGGAGCTGTGGTACCCTAGTTATAAATCACCCATGATACTTCTGGTTTCTTTTTTTATTTTTAATTTTATACTGCTTCCCTTTCTAATATTTGCTCTTGACACAATATGAATATTACCATTATTATTGCACAAAGGTACTCTTGTCTGCTGGTGTTAGCAGCAGTGTAACTATTTTTATCTGGGAATAGTGATACAAAGAGAGCACTCTAACAGGTTGAGAGTTGAATGGAGCTTGAAGCTTTGACAGTGTGCTGTCCAGAATTTCCCATTGTTAATGGCAGTATGTGTTGTGTTTTCCCCTTGTAGCAGTAAGTTTCTGCTTCTTCAATACTGACCTTACAGTCACAGTTGCTGCTGTGATTCTGAGAACCATCAGACTTTATATTCAGGATAAGGGCAGGCAAAGCAGGGAGGCCTAGGAAAACAGAATGTTTCAGGAGCTGGCAAAATCATTCCAGAATAGGTCTTGCTCAGCTCTGGGACTACGTAATGAAAGACACTGTGTAAATGTTAGGTTTGGCTCAGAATGAAAAATTCAATCTTTCTGCTTTCCTCCCTTGTAGAAATGATGAGATAGTGATGCCAGAAGAACAGACGGGTCTGGTGAAGGAAAACTATATCTGGAATGTCCTGCTGCATCGTGGTGCCACTGATGAGGGAATATTTCTCCACGTGCCTCCTGGAAGCTATGACCATGACCTCTTCACCATGACGTGGGGGCCCACCATTGCAGCCCTTTCTTATGTTTTTGACAAGAGCTTAGAAGAAACAATAATCCAGAAGGCAATCTCTGGTTTCAGGTAACTCTTACCTTCATAAAGACCCAGAAGAGTAAAAGTGGGACCATTGGCTTCTGTTTATTTGCTAGAGAGACATCACAGTGAATATCAAATGTTGCTTTTCCTAGCAATTGAAAAGTACTTTTTTATGACCTACGATCCTCTAGTGTTCTGTCATTTGTATCAATTCATCCCATCTTGGCCTCTCTGGCTTGCCAGTCACTGTTTAGCTTGACTGCGATGTTGTAGTAGATCAAAGTGCCTAGGGTACATATTTTTAAACTCCAACCTGGTTACATTTAAAGGACCTACTGACACAGATAGGCTGTTTAGAAGTGAGGGGGAAAAGTCACTAACTTGCACAGTGATACTAATGAAATCTCCATGTAAGAACAAAACCTTTCATATGTATGAGTCCATAGTTGTGCCTGAATGGGGTGGAGGATTTTTTTTGCCTTCCCAGATGACCAGTAGTCAAAAAACTTGCCATCTGTGAGCAACTCTGTTGGAATGGTCTTTGGTCATGTTTAGATCAGATCAAATTATGCTTTAAGCATAGTTTTAAAGTTTTGTCAATACACTGCTTGTAGCCATGGTATCTTGGAAACTGGATTTCAACACTACCACCAATCTCAGCAACTTTCTTATGTCAGGACAGGAGGTTGGATATAATGCTCAGGTGCAAGTGGTCTATCTGTTTAGATTCACTTCTTTAAATTGATCCTTGCATTAGCATAGACAAATATCAGTATCTATGGGTAAGGATTGAGCTTATTTAAGCAATAATAGTAGACTTCTATACATAAGCATTCATTATAAATAGGTGGAGAGGAAGGTCTGATGTCAACAGAGAGGGGCTCAGATTTGCTATCTTGTAGACAGACTTGTCTGTACTGACTTTGTACATTATATTCTGTTTTCTTCTTTTCCCAGGAAATGTGCAATGATTTCTGCTCACTATGGCCTTAGCGATGTGTTTGACAATCTCATAATTTCTCTCTGCAAGTTTACAGCTCTCAGCAGTGAGGTAAGTTTGCAAAGAGGGGAAAGAAGCATGACTTCTACTACACTGGAGTTCTCTTCCTCTGTTAAGCAGCAATATTTGCTTATTTTAATTATCACTGTATCTGTAGGTATGTATCAGCCCCTGCCCAGTTTTCAGGAGGAAGTAATGGGAAATGTGTGGTGAAGTGGGACTACCACAGGACAGGTTCAAATATGCAAATTTTCTTTTATTCACAAGTGCCAGTTCGTGCAGAGCAGAATGCCTTCATGTAGAATTGTTTATTCACCTGTTTGATCTGAAGAGACTTAGATCTCCTTATGATCCCAAGCAAGTTCATACATTTCAGATATAGACTATTCAATTACAGGGCTTATGCAGTGCCAGAGGGGCCTGTTTTGTGAGATGTACTTCCAAAGTGTAGGAGCTATGTAGGTGCACAGCATAAGCATAAAGAGGTTAGAAAAACAAATGCTTTGAATTGTCAGTTGGGGTGTGGAGTCTGGTAATAAGATCAGCTGTTAGCCTCACATTTGGCAAGCCCTGAAGACTCTTTGGGGTGTACCATGAGAATAAATTCAAGGTGCTGTGGTTATTTTTGCCCAAATCTATTTGTGTGCTATAGCATTCACCTGTTTTTCCCCAAAGTGTTTGATAGTGTGTGGCAGACCATGCTGTGTACTAAGGAGTAGCTGACAGCAATTCCTGGAAAGGGTCAGAACTCTCAAAGGATCTCACAGTATTGCTCTCAGAACCAGTGCAAGACCCCAGTAAGCAGAACAGAAATCCAGCACAGGAAAGGGAAACAACATGATTCAAGACTGGGAGTAAAAAGACCAAGACAGATGAATTTTTTAAAAGACAAAGCAATCCCAGGCAGAGGGTTTGCTTTAGATTCCCTCTTCCTTTGCAGCTCACAATGGTAAAGATGCAGTATTTGATCATTCTCAGGCACACCAGACCTGGAGACTACCGATAGGTAGCACAAACAGAGGAATGTCTGCCATGAAACAGTTTGACACAGATTTACAAAGCAGAAGCAAGACTAGACTAGACTAGACTTAGACTAGACTAAGCTCTAGGTGCATCAGCTATTACCAGCTGCATCCCGTCTAGTTGTGAGACTGGAATCTGCAGTGGTCTGAGTTAATTAAGCAATGTCTTTTGGTGATGACATAGAATCAGAGACTTCTGGATTTGAAGAAGGCTGACTTCTTTAGCCAGATTCCAAGTACATTGATTACTTTCTGAGGTCCTAAATTCCTGCAAGGTTTGGGGACAGTAGTAGAATAGGACAACTGAACAAATATTTAAGTGTCTGAAGGAAGGGGAGAAGGAGGGGCCATCTTCAAAGGACTGAAGAGTCAAAGCAGGCATCTTCTCCATTCAGTGCAGTTGCTATGAGTGGCCACTTTGATTGAAAGAAGGGAAATTGAAAGGAACATGGAGAGTATTTAAGTGGTTAGGAAAAGTGAGTGCCCCACTTCATGATCCATAGTTAGACTCATACTGACTCAGTATGAAAGTAGTAGCAAAACGTGTGTGTGTGATTTTTAGTGATGTGGCTTCTGGCCACAGAGCAAAATCAGGCATATTTTTATTTGCACCCTGACACTTCAGAGATACATATATTCATATAGTTTCCCCATAGCAACAATTGAAGAAACCCAAATTGGTTGTTGCATTTCTGCCAGATTTCAGATTGGCACTTGTAATGGAGTTTACTTTTAAATCAAAGACCATTTTGATAACAGTTTTGCCATCCGTTTGGCTGTAGCAAGAGGTAATTTTTCTGAACTTCAAATCTGACATAGGATACATTGACTCCTTCAATCCATTGTCTTCTCTTCCATTCTTGGTGAGGGGGTAAGTATGGATTTTGTCCACATAAACAAGAGAATGGCAAAGCCCATCTCTTCTCAAAGGGAAGATTGCAATGACCTTAAGTAACTGCAGAATCATGGAGCATGCTACACTGTTTAATATTAGCTCACATGGTTGCTGTTTTTTTTCTTGTTTTGGCAGCCTATTCTTGGTTGATTTCAATGACTTAGAACACTTTTTGTATTTTGAAAAGCTGTGAGTGCGTTGAACAGATTGCGAGGATTTGAGATCCAGCAGTCATTGGCAGAGATTCCACGTTAGGATTGAATTACTTTGAATGTTAGATACTGGTAGGAGTAATTTTACAAGTCAGTAATGCTTTTGGCCATAGTTTCCTTCTCTAAGAGCATGGCAGAGTAATTGCTGCTTCCAGAGGAGATGTGGTACTTTTTGTAGAAGGCTTTGATCCTGAGCTGAGTTCCTGTACCAGAATAAATTACTGGGTTTTCAGCAAGCACTTTCAAAATGTTCTGAGTTGTCATTCTTGGGGAGTTTATATCTAGGAGGTTCAGTGATTCAGCTTGCATCAGGTAAGCTTGTCCTTGTTTCTTTGCAAAGTGGATGTGAGCTGAGGAGTTAGCCAAGCATCGTACCGAGAATTGTTACCTTTCCCATAACCAGTTCTGAAGCATCTGCCCTAATTTCTGTTGAAAAGAAAACATCTCTTTCTGACTGATTGCCACCGCCTCTTCTTTCCTGCAGTCGATTGAGAACCTGCCCACTGTTTTTGGAAGTAATCCCAAGGCCCATATTGCAGCAAAGACAGTGTTTCACTTGGCCCATCGCCATGGTGACATCCTGCGAGAGGGCTGGAAAAACATCATGGAGGCCATGCTACAGCTTTTCCGAGCAGAGCTGCTGCCCAAGGCCATGGTGGAGGTAATAATTAGCTGGCTGCTGGATAATTGAAGAGTTAGGGGAGTGGGAATCTGGCAGTTCCAAAAGTAGGAGAGCTCTCTTGCGAAGGCCTGGCTTTGGAAAAGTATGCACAGAACTCGGAATCCTGTGGAGGGTATAGTATTCAAGTTATGTGCAGCTTCTTTTATAGCTTGTTTCATTTTTTCTCATTTTATTTCTTGTTAGATTTGAGGAATTCCAGAATTTATTTTACTTGAACAGATTTTGAATGTTGTGCAGAAGAGGGATATGCTTATAGGCATGAAGTACTAGGGCACTGCATTGGTGTTCCCAGATGAGGGTGACACTTTATTGACAGGATAGTGAGGTGAAGAGCTGGGTTTGACTGCAAACCTATGGGCTGTTTGCTGTAGTGTTTCATCACTAAGAGAAATACTATGGGATTGGGGAAGAAGGCTGTAAATAAGTGGACAGTTGGTCACGTGCATGTTCTGGTCTGTGTTCCAGGTTGAAGACTTTGTGGATCCTAATGGAAAAATCTATCTGCAACGTGAGGAGACACCGTCAAACCGGTGAGGGCTGTAAATGTCCCAGACAGTCTTTTTTGTAGCAAGGTTGGAAAATAACACGATTTCTTGTTTTCTTACTGATGCTGGTGTCTTCTGATTTGCAGTGGTGAATCAACAGTACTGAGTTTTGTTAGCTGGCTCACCCTCAGTGGGACAGAGCAATCTGGTATGAGAGGGCCGTCTACAGAAACACAGGAGGCAAAGCGAGCGGCCTTGGAATGCATAAAGGTAACCTATAGGCTGTGGAAGAACCTGTTTTTTTCTTGGTGACAATACTATGTGAGTAACAAGCAACAGAAGCATAAATATGCATGGTGCTTGGCAGTATTGCAAGTAACAGGAGACTTGAGAACTGAAAGAATCTGCAGAGGAGCCTATCTGGATTGACAGCTGAAGGACCTTTTGTGCTGCTGTGCACAAAGGTACTAACATATCAAAACAGGAATGATTCCTCAGGCTGGGATATGCCCTGGGCATCACAGCCCTATATTTAAAGACAAATTAATGAATTCTTGAACTACTGATTTTTTCCAAGACAGTATAAAGGTATATGGTGCCAACAAAATGTGAACCTAGGGTTTGACCACTGTGTGGCCAGTGGAGTTATCTGATAAAATCCGTCTAGCACAGATCAGGTCTGTTAAAAGTAATTGATGTTAAAGAGCAAACTAGTTGGAAGGAGTTTTCCTCCAGAAAATAACAACTATCTGTGTCTTTCCTGTGAACATGATGTGTTTCTGGAGGACCTGTTTGTATGCCTTCCACAGCCCCCAGATGCACAGTTGTCTTTTCTGTATTTTGCAGCTATGTGATCCTGAGAAGCTGATCACAGAAAGCAAATTTCTCCAACTTGAATCCCTCCAGGAGCTCATGAAGGTGAGAGAGATATTGGGCAAGGGACTGGACAGTAGTGGAATAAATATGCTGTGCATGATAGTGGATTTGTGCTGTGAACTCCCTTAACTCCTCTGTCTTCAGAGGAGGTCTTGGAACTATTTGGGACGTGAAACTAGTCTTTAGTTCACCTGTTAAAAGTAACTTCTGTGCTGCAGACACAAATTGCTCTGGCAGTAGAAGGAAACATTAAATTGTGGAATGCATTCTAAAAGCCTTGAGAATTCTTGGCAAGTGTGTGAAAGTGTTTGTAGTTCTGTGTCAGAGCGTAAAGATTTTCATAATTTCAGGTGTGCTGTGAACCTAATGAGAGCATTCTGAAAGGTCACTCTAGAAGCAAGAGCTGTACAGAAATATTTGACAATGTGTCCCCTAAGTAGTATGGTACCTGGCTGCTGTGGGAGATACAATAAGGCTGGACTCATTAGCCTTTGGGCTAGAGAAGCTCATCTCCCTGGGGGAGTGTCACCTCAGTTCAGGGGAACATGGTGCTCCTGACTATGTCAGGAATTCTCCCTTCATAGACAAGCTGATGGCTTGAGAAGAATAACTCCAGTATTTGTAGTCATTCTTAGGTATGCCTGCTTTTTCCATACTTTGCATATTATTAGCAAGAAGCTGCTGGATATCAGAGCTCCTCTTCATCTGAGACACTTTGTCAGAGTTTGACATCTTTTAAGCTCATACTGCATTTTGCATAATAAAAAAAAAATATATTTTCCCCATAGATTTAGCTTGACCTCTATCCAGTGCCTTTGACTATACATGACCTCACTAGGCAGTTTTGGCCAGGCTCAAAGCATTCTGTTGGTTCCCCATTTTTGGGAGCTTGTGATTCATAAAATATCATGGCTCTTCCAGGCTCTAATCTCTGTGACTCCTGATGAAGAGACATATGATGAAGAAGATGCAGCCTTCTGCTTGGAGATGCTTCTGCGGATTGTTCTAGAGAATAGGTATGACTTTGAAATATATTCACATTGACTGTAATGTCCCTGCTTTACTGCAGCTGCTGCCTGGGTCCAGGGAATGAGTTCCTTAAGTCCATGATTCACCAGCTGAAGCAGCATGTGGCTGTAATTTCAGGGCTTAACAATTCCCCTCTAGCATGTGCAAACAGAAAGGCTATTAGCTCATGAATTAGTGCTTGATATCCTGAAGTCTGGATAATACAAACTAAACTCCAGAGGGAGAATTCTCCCACCTGATTGCTTTGCAAGTGATCAGTAAGAAGTTTGATGGTTTTGTTGTTTCTATGTGTCTGTTGTATCTACCAACTGGAGTTTTTCATTGAAGTTAAGAAACAATGGATTTTCTGGAGCTGCGGGAGAGGTTGCTGGATCCTGCTTGTCTCATGTCCTTTCATTCTACCGTTTCCCTCCTCCTTGTTTTGGCTAGGGACCGTGTGACCTGTGTCTGGCAAACTGTCCGAGACCACCTTTATCATCTCTGTGTCCATGCAATGGAGTTCTGCTTCTTGGTGGAGAGGGCAGTGGTGGGGCTGCTGAGACTGGCCATCCGACTGCTCCGTCGAGATGAGATCAGTGCACAGGTAAGGGATTTTTGAAAGGCAGTGACTGGGGGTTTGTGGCTATACCCAGTGACACAGGAAACCAGTTGCTGTTGGATGGACCCATATTTAACCTGTCCATGCTGCAGGTAACAACAAACAGCAGTTGTAACTAGCTCTAAAAGATGGAGTACTTTGCTAGAGAATGGAGTGTCAGTAATAGGGTCACTTATTCTTGTCTGCTTCTCTGGCCAGGTTCTCCTCTCATTACGTATCTTACTTATGATGAAGCCAAATGTGCTGTCCAGAGTTAGCCATGAGGTTGCCTACGGCCTCCATGAACTCCTGAAGACCAATGCTGCCAACATTCACTCTGGGGATGACTGGTACACTCTCTTCACCCTCCTGGAGTGCATTGGGTCTGGGGTGAAGCCACCCGCAGCCCTGCAGGTTACAGCAAGGGCAGATAACGACACAGGTAAGACAGGCCAGCTTTTGCTAGGAAATCTGATTCCTGCCTGCCAGATAAGCAGCTGCTTCCTCAAGCTTTTCAATTAGCAAAGGGGACTGCAAGAAAACAAAGCTGATATTAAACTACATTAGCAAGATTAAAGACCAGCACCTGCTGTTCACTCCTCATAGTCTGTTCCTGTCTATTCTGCCCTCTCTTCCTACTCAGTGAGCAGCAATCCAGGTGCTAGTCCCTGGGGGGCAGTGGGAGGAAAACTGATATTGGTTCTGGCAGCTGTAGGAGGTCTTTGCTCTACCCAAGGAGCTGGTTTCTACTGGTTGTGGTTTGGTGCTTTGGGTACTGTAATCTCTTATTTGGGCAACGAAAATGCAGCTGCTGTTCCTGTCATACTTGCTTCTTTTGTGGGACTGACTCTTTTCTGTCCTCATTTAAAGTTCTCCTAAAATGAGTTTTCTTTAAAATTATATTTCCAGATCCATTTGTATTAATAGTCCCACAAGAACAATGCACTATTTTTCACTTCTCTTGACAGTGTTAGAAAGGTGGTCTTTTCAGCAAATTGTTCAGTTTTGCTTTAGCCAGCTGTCAATATATTTGAGGCTGATGTCTTCTAAAGCAAAGAGCAATAATTTTCCAGAGGGCTTTGTTTTTCTCTTTGCTTTTCTAGATCTTCTCTGGTAGGTCCTGATGCTTTGTGCTAGACAGATGGGAGAAGCATGATTTTTTAAAAATGTTTATGGACTTCACTCTCTGGATTAATGCTGAGCTGTCTCATCTTATGTCTCTTCTTTCTTATTTCTTTTTTTTTACTTCTTTTTTTTTTCCAGCTTCTGTCTTTGCTGATAGAGCAAACTGCTTGGCACATCAAAACATTAGTTCTCTAGCTCCTTCTGAAAATGTTTGGTGCACTCTGTTCTCAGCAAGTCTGTCTGTCTGTTGATAAGTTTCTAGATGGTGTTGAACAATTCAGAGAATGAGTTTTTACTTCTAAGCAACATGTCAGTAATTTAAATTTGTCCCTTGCAAGGACTTTTCTCATAGGACATGTGAAATTTAAGGTTATCCTAAATGTCAGGGCAGGTAGATCAGACGGGTGTGGAACATACTAATAACTGATTGTGGTTCCTGCTTGATGCTGATCTGACTAATCTGAATTGCTTCTCCCATATCCACAGCTACTCTTGCAGGTTCTTGATTTGGCTTTGATCTAAACCCCATGCCTTTTGTCTTGAAGGTGCTCAATCAGACAGCGAGGTGTCCTCCTCCTATCATCCAAGTGACGTGAGCCTGGACCGTGGCTACACCTCTGACTCCGAGGTGTACACAGACCATGGGAAGCCTGGCAAGATGCATCGCTCAGTCACAGATGTGGATGTAGTGAACAGTGGCTGGCTAGTGGTGAGTAGTCAGTGGGCTGGTGACCAAAGAAGACTACTCCTACCAGGGTTGTGAGCAGAGGGTGTGGTAGTGAAAGAATAAGACAGTAGAAAATAGAGCTAAGATGGGCTGATAATGGAAAGGTGGGATGGGGAGAGACATAGATGGAAAGGAGAAAGCTTTGAGGCAAAAGAGGAAGAAAGAGAAGTGGACCATACGAAAACATTACCTGTTGGCTTCTAAAGAAAGGTGCTTTCACTGTGTGCATGAGATGCTTCTTTTTATGCTGCCCTCTCCTGCTTACCTGCTTGCTGTGGCCTGCAGGTGGGGAAGGATGACATTGACAGCTCCAGATCCACTGCTGGGCTCAGCAGGCTGGGTCCATCACCTCTCGTCAACCAGTACAGCCTGACAGTGGGGCTGGATTTGGGCCCACATGACACGAAGTCTCTCATGAAATGTGTTGAGTCCCTGTCCTTCATTGTGCGAGATGCTGCCCATGTTACACCTGAGAACTTTGAGCTCTGTGTCAAAACAATACGGATCTTCGTGGAGGCCAGCTTGAATGGGGGTAAGATGGCCCTTCACTTGTCAGCCAGGGTTCGGCTTGGGGTGGGCAATCAGCAAGTAGTGTGAAGTAAACTGACGTGGAATGAGTCCCCAACCCAAAGGAAATGGTCTGCCAGGAAAAAAGTGTGCTGTCTCCTTCTAGCAGCAGGCACCTTATTCTTATCCCCCTCCCTGGGATGGAGGAGAGGTCTGGAGTTGATGTGGAGACAGGAGTATCAGCTCTCGCAGAAAGTTGTTCCTGAGGGGCACTGATCCCCTTCAAGCAGATAGTGGCCATTTTAGAGGACAGGCCCTTGGCTGGGGATATCAAATGGTGGCTGCCCTGTGTGTTTGAAAGCAGAATATTTTGTAGCAGAGTGCTATATACAGAATGTTGTTGCCTGTTATGTTCTAGGCTACAAGTCCCAGGAGAAGAGGGGGAAGAGCCACAGGTATGACAGTAAATCCAGTCGGTTAAAAAAAAAGCCAAAAGACAGCTCCACACGACGATCCCGGGTCTTGAGCCAGCACCAGGCACACACACACAGTGATGAGGACGAGGACGAGAGCATCCCTGCCAGCTACCACACTGTGTCTTTACAGGTTAGTCAGGACGTAAGTATAGCAAGGATTTCCTCCTCCTTTCCCATTCTTAGGGCCTGGCTAGGTAATCACTGGAATTCTTTGTGGGGCAAGGGAGGGCTGCATCCTGGATAAAAGGGCACTATATGGCAGAGGGTGTCTGTGGGGGGAAGTATATGGTTCTGCAGTGAAAGAGGTAGGCTGCAATTTGTACTGGCAAAAGCAGAATAGCAATGGAGAGAGAGGTCCTCTGAAAAGCAAGGAGGAGGTCTGAAGCTGTGAGTCACTGTAGTAGGTAAGATGGACTGAGGTCATTTGGAGGCATGAGGTTCCTGTAGGATTTGCTGAGCTTGAGGAAAGGGGAAAGCCCTGTTGTCTGAGGCACTGGAATTTCAAGCACAGTGGACTGTGCTAAGGGAGTAATTTCTCCCCAGGTGGTACTTCAAAGGTGTGAAGGCACAGGACTGCTGACTGCCAGGATGTTGGGTCTCAGTTCAGTAGTAAACTGACTAGAGTGCTGTCCTGTGCCCATACCAGCAAGGGAACTTCGCATGTGCTTCACATTCCTTTTTTGTTAAAAAACAAAAATTGCAGAGTTGCTCTGGACAGCACAGCTGCATCACTGGGTTTATCCCTCTGCCTGGGAGAGTCAATGTTCTGTGCCAGGAAAGAGCCCATTCTTCCTTTAGAGAGGACTGAAATCGTGTTCCTCAAAGATGGGATTGATGTGGCTACTGAACTGACATAAATCGTTTTGAAGATACCTGACACTTGACCACTTAAGGAAGCACAGACAGCAGGGCCTGACACCATCTCTATAACTGTGCATGTTTGTGTATATACAGAAAGTAAGCACGAGTAGCTTGAGCCTTTTAGCATTGTTGGGAGAACAGCAGAGATCAGAGCTGCTTCAAAATTTCAAGTCCTGTGTGTTTCTTACTGTGCCGTGTACTTGCAGCTCCTGGACCTCATGCACACCTTGCACACGCGAGCAGCTGGCATCTACAGCTCCTGGGCAGAGGAGCAGCGACACCTGGAGACAGCGGCCAGGAAAATCACAGCGGATTCCCGAACACTGTGGTCCAACTGCTGGTGTCCTTTGCTACAGGGTAAAGCCATCCCCTAGTGATGGGAGTGAGCAGAGACACTTCCAAAGTAATGGCAGGAAAGTTGACGAGACAAGAACTAACTTCAGAAAGCAGGCATAGGCTGTTTCTAGAGTCAGTTGTAATTGAAAAAGAATGTGGATCAGATTTGGAAAAACATCTTTAGGATGAGTTAGCTGCCAGCATATTTCTGGATCTGGTAATAGACTGTGGCCTAGAACAAGTATAATAGTTTTTTCTTTCACAAGGATTTTTTGATCTTCACTAGACTTTTTACTCTAGACTGGGGAAATAGGGATGCGACACCCCCTGTGGGCTTTGCCCTGAATCCCTCTCTTGCAGGTATTGCCTGGCTGTGCTGTGATGCCCGACGCCAGATACGGATGCAAGCACTCACTTACTTGCAGCGGGCCCTCCTGGTGCATGACCTGCAGGCCCTGGATGCCCTGGAATGGGAGTCCTGCTTCAACAAGGTAAAAGCCTGCCTAGGATGGGAAGCATTGTCATGAAAAGCAAAGCTGTATGCAGGAGTGTTGTCCTACTTCAGCACCATCTTCTTGAGCAGCTTGTTCACTGCAACAGACAAGATGTTCCCTGTTCTGGTCCTGTGAAAAGTTCCTCTCTGCTTAGGCTTTTAACAGAGCCTCTTGGAGTATTGATGTGAATCCACTCATGTGCATGTCCCGTTGCTTTCGTCATGTCCTCTGCCTAGAAGCCAGCAGTCCCAAAAGCCAGTGCCTTTCTGTAAGGCTGTCTGGGAAAATTTCATCACTCATTTTTCAGCTCTAAAATATCCATGTGTCGGATCCAACAGGTGCTGTTCCCTCTGCTAACCAAGCTACTCGAGAACATCAGCCCAGCTGATGTTGGTGGGATGGAAGAAACTAGGATGAGAGCTTCAACACTACTCTCCAAGGTGAGCACATCTTTTCTGCCTGAAAGCTTAGGGGAAGCCATGTTCCTCAAGAAAACCAAACTGTTTGCTGTGTTCACTTCTCAGCATCTCTGATCTGGACAGGTGTCTGGGTGCTAGTTTGACTGTCTTCAGTGCTGGGCTTCACCAGCTTCTGCTGCTGGGACATGCCTTCTTTCCAAAACTGTCTCCATGATTCTAGTCCTTGGAAAAGTTGTCAGAAAGAGGTTTGTGACTTTATTATAGAGAGAGAGAAATATTTCACTCAACATTAGTTGAAGATAGTCTGTTCTTAGGGTAAAATTATGCATGTCACAAGCTGATAGTTGTGACCTGAGGCAGAGGTCTGGAAGGGCTAGAAGACATGGTGATGCAGACTGAGGAGGCCTTCCACAAAGGAGACGAGATCCTCTCACATACACAGCTCAGAAGAGTAGATATGCCTTTGGCATCCTCAGGCCAGTCCTTTGCATGTTCCCAGCCTGCCACAAGGAGGAGGAATCCACATTTGTGAGACTGGCTTGTCAGTGAGCAGCAGCCCCTATGCTAGTTGTTGACAGTAGTTGTGTTTTTTCCCAGGTGTTCCTACAGCATCTCTCCCCACTGCTCTCACTAACCACGTTTGCTGCCCTGTGGCTCACAATCCTGGACTTTATGGACAAATACATGCATGCTGGCTCCAGTGACTTACTGGTAAGATGCTGGATGCAGTCCTTTGGACAACCATTCATTGCATTTAAACCTTCTAAACTTGAAAGGTGTTTTGATTTGCTGTGGGCTTTTGGAGTTTTTTAACTTTATATTGCTTTCCAAACCATTTTGTTCCATGGTTTCTTGCCCTGGCCACAGTTTCCAAGGCAGCCCATCGGCTGTTTTTGAGCTTTGGTTCATTGCAATCTGTCCATTCTGTGTCCTGTCTCTGATTATAGCTGGAGGCCATTCCAGAGTCTCTGAAGAATATGCTGCTCGTAATGGATACGGCTGGGATATTCCACAGTGCTGACTCACGGACAGGATACTCAGATCTCTGGGAGATCACCTGGGAGCGCATTGACTGTTTCTTACCTCGGCTGCGGGATGAGCTCTTCAAACAGACAGTCATCCAAGGTACGAGAGGCTGGGAAACCTTAAGAACACAGGTTTTGCACCAGTGCTTGCACCTTGTCCAGTACCCAGCTGCCATCGTGCCTTGATGCTGATGAAGTGAGTTGTAGGAGGCTGTGGAAACTTGGCACAAGGACAAATTGAGGGAGGGTGAAAGGAGTGAGCTTTCAGTGTGTGGTCTCACTGCATGTTTTGTCTTCCCAGATCCTGTCCCCAACATACCAGTGGATCAGCAGCATCAGAAGACACTAGTGTCTGCCCTGCCCCCTTCTCCTGTGGGGGATGTGAGACCATCCACCCATGTGGCTCCTTTAGAGAAGCCTTGTGAAATGGGTGTCAGTGGTGAGTCCTATTTTCTTTTTTCTGGAATCACTTTCCCAGCATGGTGGCATAGATCTGCTTTTCCTTGCTACAGCATGATCCCAGGCCTCTAGTGTTGTGAAATGTTGTACTTCCATATAGTAAGTTGTTGCTGAGGTTATTGGGATGGGCAGAATTCCTGTGATTGACCCCTGCTCTTCAGAGCCTTGTATGAAGGGGCAAGTCTGAAAAGGCCTGAGTTGATTTTCAGCCCTGCTTAGTTTTGAGCTAATAGGTGACTTTATCAGGACCTGTGTAAGGATCTATTTTGTCTGTTCCTTCTTCCAGAGTCTGAGAGGGCCACTGCACCTGCCTCGCCCACCATCAGCACCTCTGCCTCTCCTTCCTTCCCAGCATCAGCTTCAACAAAGTCCAGCCCCGTTACAGACGCACCTCCCACGACAGCCCAGCCGCCGCTCATCCTGCAGCCTCTTGCCTCTCCCCTGCAGGTTGGGGTGCCACCTATGACTCTTCCAATCATTCTCAACCCAGCCCTAATTGAAGCCACCTCTCCTGTTCCCCTCTTAGCTACTCCACGGCCCACTGACCCAATGACAAGCTCTGAAGTCAATTAATTGGAGAGTGTTGGAGAACTGTCTGCTGAGGAGGCTCTGTGGGTGGAGGATGCTGGCCAAATGTTCTCTGGTAGTGGGCATGTTTGTTTTAAAATATGATGCCACAGTCCTCTGGAGCAAGTCCCGTCCTTCTCTCTTCTTGTGGCGTCACCTAGAAATCTGGCCAAAAATCCCTGTCTCCATGGAGGAGTGCCCAGTTCCACTGACCAGTCTCCTTCCTGCCTTTACGATCTCAGGGGCCAGGCAATGCCTGTGCTCAGCAGCCTGGGACCAAGCTGCCACCAGTTCATCTGGTAAAGAGGGAAAACTTGCTGATGTCACACCAGAGAGGGGCTGCTGTACAGGACTGCCTCTCAAGATTATTCAGTCCAGTCCCTGGGCAATTCCCTAAGCCATTCCCTAGCTTTCCTGCTGACTCTTCTGGCTGCACTGCTTTGTTTGGGATCTGGGCATGCCTGGGTTCAGCAGGTAGAGAATTTTATTAGAAATGTGGATTGCTTACAGTGCAGCTCCCAGCTTGCTACATAGGGATTCTTGCCTGCTGGCACATGCTTTCCTTCCTGCAACATGGATGACAGCAATCCCCAAGGCAGATACAGATTAAGCAGCAGGTGAGTCTGACAGGGGCTTTCCTCCCTGCCCCTGTAAATGTAATCAGACTTTCTGGTTGGAGAAGGCAAATCCAGAAGGGTCTGCCTAGCTGAGTGGATGAGAATGAAATGAGTAGATGAGAGCAGAGCACCATGGCCATGTCTCACACAGCACTTGTGGGGCAATTGTGTGTTGTTTGCCACTTGCTACACATTGGTCTCTTGGTGGCCAGCCTCTTCCTTAGGAGAACATCCTCTTCAGCTACAGATGTGGGGATCTGTGGCACCTGCTGACAGATGCCCAGCAGGTCTGCAGTGGTTTCTGTGGGAAGCTCTGAAGAGATTACATCCTTCTGCATCTTCTTGTTGGGATCCCATGTCCTCCTACCCCCAGAGGGCCCCTGCAGCTGAGGCCCTGGCAGTGATTCTTGTGCTTCCATCTTGCCGCAAGGACATAGCACTCTCCCCCCTGCTCATGTCCAGAGCAGAGCTGGCTGCCTGGCAAGCACTGCATCGCTGATCCTCATCCTCCTCCCTCGACTAGTTGGCTAAATTCTCACTAATTTCAATCTTGGAAATCCCCCTGGTGACTGGGAGGGGCATGGGTGGGACTCCAACCCAGTGTATCCTGTATGGAGAGGAACCTGCAGTTGGTGTGGGAATACAACCAGTGTACATACAGAGTAAATGGCTACAAATCCAATGGACTTTTTACAGTGTAATAAATACATCCTGTAAATGAATGTTCTGGTGTTGCACTCCTTTTCTGTCATGGAACTTTGGCTCAGAGCTTTGGAAAAGGGGAGTTTGCTTGTCAAGGTGGTGTGCTCTGGCTTCATATACCAAGATCCTTCAACAGAGTGCTCTGTCTGGAGAGAGCACAGGGGGACTTGTCAGCTCAGGGCAGGAGGGCTGCAATGGAGATTAGCCATCAAGGGACTAATCAGGTATGGTTCCTATCACGGACAAAGCAGAGCTGTAATAGTGAGATTAGCTCTTTCAGAAGGCAGTAGTTTCACCTAGGCTGTACAGTTTCTGGTGTTGCATTGGTGTATGCTCAAGCAACACCAGGACGGAGGGCAGAGATGAGGGCTGAGGAGCAGGTGCTCTGCTCAATCTGGTTATGATGCCAGAACACAGACTTAGGTGACAACTCAGCTGACATTGGTGATTCTCTGATGAAGAAGAAATCCTTGTTTCCATGGACAGGACTCAGAGTTGGAGAGGGCATGAGAGATGCTGGGCTTTTCCAGAGCTAGTGCTTGCCATGGATTTGAACAAGGACACTTCCCTCCTGGTATTTTCTACTTTGTTTCACAGCAAGATCCATGTAGTGCCACAGTGTCCTCAGAGCTGCGTGAGGCACCAGTGCCTTCCCTATGCCAAGAGACTCCTACAAACTCGGTAAGGGGATTAAAAATTTGGGAGTTTGTTTGAATTGCATGAGAGAAAGTCTAAATATTGCATAATGGAAGAGTAATGTGTATACTAGCAAAGTCCTGTTAATAAATCCTGGTTCCCTAACCTCATTTGTACCATTCCTGGAATATTTTTGCTGCTGCAGCTGTCTCTTCCTCACCCTCCACTGCCTGTAGATTGTGTCCTTTCCAGCCTTTAGATGTTTTCATTAATTTGAGTCCTTGTATCATGGTGCTTCTGCATTCAGCCCCCCTCTCTGTCTTGTCTTTTTGAGCCTTCACTTTTATTTACAGCTCTGTTTTTCTGCTGGTTGAAAGCTTTAGAAGATTAACTCTTTGTAAACCATTGCTCAGTTGTCAAGCGCCTTGATGCCAGGACTGCTGCCTTCTGATCTCCAGGTGATCCTCTGCCTTTTTGGGGTGGTATCAGCTAATAGCAAAGCTCCATTTTGTCAGCTGCCTTCAGATAGCGGTTTTAGGCACATGCTATGTTTTAACCTGTGTTTGCAAACCCAGCTTCTACTAAGAACCTTACATCTTAACTCAGACAATTACGGTGCAAAGCAAAAGCCACCCGAGAGAACTGCAGGAAGTGGGACTAGTATGGAAGGAATGTAGACTGGAAAGACAGAAATGCACTTTAAACAGTTTTCTAGACTGTAAATAGGAGTAGACTGGAAAACCAGAAGAAGAATTTTTTGAATGTTGTTTGGATTTTGCAAGAGTGAGGTTTAATGTTACAGAGAAAAAAAAAATACCAGGGAAAGTATTGAACTGAAAGGAGATCAGAGTCAACTGACAGGTAGCATGTGGTACCTGATATGTAGTCTCATGAACTGTTTTTGTAAGTTAAATTATATAAAGCCAGTCATTCTCCTAATGGCTGCTGGTGAGGAGTGGTGTTTACAACAGTACCCCTTAGATTTGTCCCAGCATATACTTTTTCTTGTCTTGGATTTCTCATTTTTACTCAAGGTCTGACTAAATATTTTCCAGAGAAGGCTGAACGGACATCACTGTGTTTTGGATTTACCTGCCTCTTCTGTTCCCATTTACATCAGACTTTTACTGCTAAAATAGAACAGAAATATGTACTGGGACTTAGCATGTGCCTGTAGAACACTTTAGTGTGGAGCTGTGTTTTCCTCATTGGTATGAAGCTTACTAGTGTGAGAACTCCTATGGAATGATAAGCCCTGGCTGTAAAACATACATTTGGCACTGAAACTTGTGCAACAGAGCAGTGCTTTTAGTTTCAATTTAAAAATTTGATCTGAGCCTACTCAAAAGGTATGTAAGAAAGATTTCCAGTAAGTGTCAACCGTGAGCTGGCTTTTTTAGAAGTTATCCTCGGTCCTATAAATGCCAGCTGTTGAACTCCTCTGGAAACATGTATGCCTGTTTCAGAGGTGGATGTGTTCTGAAGCCACTGTGCCCGGCATTTTCAGCCCAGCTGCACAGAAGGCAGCCCGGCAGGGCTTGTGCTTCTCGCCCGTGGCCCGGGAGCGAGCCGAGCCCTGCCAAGGCTGCTGGAGGCGGCAGCAGCGCGCTGCTCCCGCTGTCCGTGTGCTGTGGAGGCCGCCGGGAGAGGGAGGGCCGGGCCCGCCGCCCGCTGCCGGACAGGAATGCACGGGGCAGCTTTGGGAGCACAGCCGGCTCGGGAGCGAAGTGCTGCAGCTCTCGGCCCGAACTGATGGGCTGGACAGCAAGGAGAGACCCTGGGCCCGTGAGGAGGCTGCTTGGAGTGCGATTCAGCCCGGAGGACGATGAGGTCCCCCAAGACTACAAGTCCCAGTGTGCAGTACTGCTGTGCGGTTGTGTAACCCGCACCCTGCCCGGGACCGTGGTGGGCAGCCAGGGCTCCTCTCCCACACAGGCCGCGGCCCGAGCTCTACCCGGGCAGCTCCTCTGCAGAAGGCAAAGAGCAGGCTTTGTAACCACCAGATGCTCCGTTCTCCAGGGATGCGCACCCTTGGCGACGCGGGATCTGTTGGGACTTGCAAATACATTCCCACAAGCAGCCAAGGGGCAAGAGGGCAAGTTATTGCTGAGTTTCCCAACAGGGAAATGGGACGGCCGTGGCCTTACCACAGCCCTGCTTCTCTGCCAGGGGAAGTTGTGCTTCCTTTCTTCACGTTTTCTTTGTGAGAAAAATGGAAATTTCTCTGGGCAGCAGGGATGATGGTTGGCTGCTAAACTTAATCCCTGGTTGTAGAAAGCGCCTGGGAACAGAGAGGTCAGGGTAATCGCGGCGGGAGTGTGCGCAGGCAGTGGCTGGCAGTGCGGCTGCAGCCATTTAGTGAGAGCACAAGGTCAGTCGCTCCTGGCGTGCAAACACAGCCTTGTCCTCAGGAGGGAACGCTGAGCCCCACGGAAGAGTGAACTGAACAAGGTCGTCTCTGCCTGGTCCCTCCCTGACTCGCCCTTCGACGGTGCCCTTTGGGCCACGTTTACAGGAGCCCACACTTGTGCGGATGTGGGGCCAGGGCTGGTGTTCGGTTCGGGCAGAGACAGCATCACCTGGAGCTGAGAGGGGTGAGGCCCCCCAGACGCCCGAGTCAGCCTTGGCAAAAGCTGTTCGAGTCCCCAGCTCCGGGAGGGGTGTTCGCTGCTGAGCTTGTGCCTGCCCTCCCGGCGCTCTATGAGAGCCCGTCCCTCGCTGCGGCTCAGCCGAGCGCGCTGTGGGGCCGCCCGGCTCCCCGGCTGCCCTCCCCAGCTCTGTGCTGCTCCCCCGGGCCGGCAGCGCGGGCGCCACGTGGCGCCGGGGGCCGCGCCGCTCGGGCCCGCTCCCCGCTGCCGCCGGACNGGGAGGTTCCCCCGGCGGCCCCGCTCGCCCGTAGCCCGGCGGGGCATGCCCGGCCCCAGGATGCCGGCCTGGGGGATCTTGCCCGTCACGCTGCCTGCCTTCACCATCACCGGCATGTGGATCGTGTGAGTGCCGCGGGGTCGCCGCCAGCCCCCCACCCACGGGCGTCGGGGCCGGGGCCCGGGCCGGATGCTGCGGGATAACTGAGGGCCGGGGGTTGGAGGATGCTTTAGAGTGGGATGCTGCGAGGTGGGATGCAGCGGGCAGGAGGTTGCGGGGAGCCGCTGTCCCCGGTCATGTTGGGACACTTTTGGACACTCAGGGGCTCCCGCACCTCCCTGAAGCCCCTCAGCCGCCCTGCGTTGTCCCCGCGTCCCCTGCAGTAGCGCCTGGCATTTGCCTCCCTGTCCTTACATCCCTGACACCCTGCGGAATCGCGTGCCCCTGTCCCGGCTGACGCTCTGGTGGCAGGGGAACGGCATCGGGAGCCGCGCCACCAGCCCAGGTACTGACTGCAGTGTTAGGGCTGTGGGCACCCATCCCTAAGGATGAAAGGGCTTGTGCTAGGAGTAGAGGCTGCATCACTTGGGTGAACAGTACTAGTGCACCTCAGCAGTCCCTTTCTCAGGCCTCAACACTGGTGAGCAGTGCGTGAAGGACTTTTCTCGAAGGCATTAATAAGTTCAGTATAGGTGGTGGGACTTCCTGGGGTGTGGGATGGAGCGAATGCACCCCATATGTATGCAGGTTCCTCCAAGAGCTTCTCCCTGAGATATCGTCTGTCCTACTTTACAACAAGGCTGAATGTTGAACCTGGTGGTAGGAACTTATGCTCCGGGTTTTTTCTCAGACACCTTGCAAAGCATGAGTGACTCTGGGGGCAGATGCCCCTCCAGACCAAAGCAGCACAGGTGGGAGTAGGTGCTTCTGATCCTCACAGCCTGAGCTACCCTGGGAGTGGCAGTTTCAGAGACCTGTGCTGGGAGATGGCTCGGTGAGGGGTCTGCTCCTTGGTTTCCCCCACCTGTCCTGCTCTTTGCCTCTGTTCTGGGATCATCCTTTTTGCAACCCAGCTGTTACATGGTCAGCTTGGGAAGGAGTTTTCATACTGGAGTTGGAGCCTATTTTTAACCTGAGCTGTTCACAGCCACCCGTGATTTGAACAGCAGGGTGCTGCCCACTGCTGTGTCTGCCGGGCAGGAGGGCTCCTCGATGGCTGGCGTGGGGGCTATGGGGCTGAGACCCCTTGGAGTGGAGCAGGATGCATGTCATGAGCCCCTTGTTACACTGGCTGAGACACGAGGATGGCTCCAAAGTGCAATGCTTGAGGAGCTGATCTGCCCATAATGCCCTCCCAAGGCACTGGCTGCTTTTCCAGACTTTTAGCTCCATTGCTGGCCAGCCGAGGGCTGGGGGAAGCACGGCAGAGCCAGCACCATTGGGTGGCACTGGGCACAGCTGTGGGGGCGTGCCAGGGAGGCTCTGTGACAGAGCAGTGCCCCAGAGCCCGTGGAGCTCAGCAGCACGATGGAGAAGAGGCCCCACAGGAGCAGCTGCACTGAACTGGAGCACGAGGTGGTTCTCAGCAGAGATGGGAGTACAAGGCACAGGAGCCTGGTCCCAGCAGTGGGAGTTCTGCAGAGCTTGTGCTCATGCACTTATTTCACTTATTTTTCTTTTTCCTGCTTTGTAAAGCTGGGAGGTGCCACAGAGTGCTGGCCCCTGGCAAGCAGTAAGGGCTTGTATCCTCTGCTCTGGCAGCTAATCCTTGGGCTGCTCTGGGTGCTGACAGGGAATGGGGGTGCAGGGAGGCGGCTGGCTGTGGTAACCCTATTGTTGTCTCTTGTCCAGATATGCCATGGCACTGTCCAACAACCACATCTGCCCTGTCCACAACTGGTAAGGCCTGGGGGAAAGCAGGGGCTTTTTGGCACATCCTGGCTTGGTGAAAGAGCTCATAATGCCTAGTTCCTCCATACCTGTCCCATTTGAAGTACGCCTGTGCCAGACCACTGGGTAGCTGAGGCACTCCCTGCACCATGACTGTGCTGAAGAGGGTTTGGGGATGATGGGAGAGGTGGGAGCATTAATGGGACACAGAGCCACCTTCTCCCCCAGCAGACATGGTGATGATGGGGTACAAATGCCACATGTGCCTCCTGCCCAGCTGAGTTTGGGGATGAGCTGCTGTCAGGGCTGGGCTGCCCTCCCTGCCCTGCCCAGGCTCACCTGTGGTAACGACTGCTCTGGTGAACAGCCCAGCCTCGCTGCAAGCCAGGCAGGGAGAAGGAGGCCATTGAAAACACACAGCATGGAGAAAGTATGAAAATAAGTAGTCAGGGAATTACAGAGGGCTACGTGTCTCCATGGAAAAGGTTGTGACTTGCTTGCTTGAGGCTAAATCTGGCAGTGCCAGGGGGATGGGCTGCTCCTGCAGCACCCGGACACCCCATGGGCAGAGCTGCCTGCAACACCCCCAGATGGGGGATGAGGCGTGCAAGAGACAAGGGCTGGGAAAAGAAACACTGTTTGGTTGGTCTCTTGGCAACTCCTTCTGCAAGGTTTTTGGCTTCTAGCTTCGCCTTAAAAATCTGCCCAGAAAGATCCATGTTAGTTTAATTCTTGCTGGAGTGTTTGAAGAAGTTTAAAAAAAAAAAAAAAGAACCCTGCTGCCATTTCCTGCCTGATGGCTGATTCTGCCCTGGGAAGAATGTGTGTGTTGGGTTGTCTCTGCTGCACAGCCAGCCCTTAATGACGAATAATGCTTCCCGGCCTTGGGCTGCTTGCTTTAAACAAAATAATAATAAAAAAAACCCTCCCAAACCAAACATGGCCCAAGAGCAGCCTTTGAGGAGGCCGTGGGGCTCCACGCCTTGCCTGGGTTTAGTGGTTGGAAAACAAAGCAACCAGTAAACTGAGGAGACTGAAAAAACATCAGAGCCCAGCCTAGCCCTTTCCAAAAGGGCTTTTTTAACCCTGTGTTTGCTGCATAGCCATAGGTGGTGGATGGGCAGCCTGGGCAAGGGACAGGGAAGCACTGTCCCCCCGCAGCTCCCCCCACAGTGCTGTCCCCCCTCAGTCCCCCCCTGCCTGGGACTTGAGGTGTCTGAAGGGGCCCTTTGGGGCAGAGAACTTTTCACTCACTGCCTGTGGTGTGAGCAGGGGGTCCCACTAGGCCATACCAGGCAGAGGTGCTGGATGCCTGGGTGATGCTGCAGCAAAGTGGCTCCCCAAAAAACAAAGCTGTGTGTGCCAGCTCCTGGGAGAGCTGTGAGGGTGAGGGCACATGAACCTCCTCAGTGCGAATTTGGTTATGGTTGCAGGCAGCAGCTGTGGTACAGGAAGGGCTGATAATAGTTCAGGGTGCCTGGATTCACAGGATTTGTGGTACAGGAGGTGCTCCCAGGGCACTGCGATGGGTGTGGGGCACTGCTGAGCCTGGCTGTGCTGGGACCCGGGTGCACTGCTGGTGTGCCTGGCTCTGGTCATCAGACAGTGCCTCCCTCCCTCCCAGGTGTGGTGGCACTGTCCTGGGGGTGCCTGTGGCTGTCGGGCCATTTCCCACACAGCTCAGCATTCCAGCCCATCCCCTGCAAACCTGGAGCTGTCAGTGGCTTCGTGCCCGGCTTCACTGGTGCTTCCATCCTGGGAATGTGTGAGGGGGCTGGCAGGTGAGTGCTCTGCTCCTGTATGGGTGTGGGGCTGCCAGAACCTCCTGAGCCCACACTCCAGCCCGTGCAGCCTCTGCCCTGCCATGGCCTCTCCCTCACAGGCTGGGGCTCTGGGTGAGCAGCAGAGCCAGCAGGCAGGGAACAGGCTGTGGAAACACAGGCATGATGCTGCCTGCTGGGCAGTGGGTCACTCCCTGGAGGGTGTGGGCACATCCCTGGGTTTGGGCTGCACTCACTGCGGAGCAACTCGGCTGCCCTTGCAGGGCCTGCGGGCTGGAGACAGGAGGGTCCTGGGCGGTGTCTCGGCTCTCCTAACCTGTCCCTTTGCTGCCGGCAGGAGTTACAACCAGTCATGTGACATGGATGGCCCCAGCTCCTGCTGCACGCTGGATCACATCCCCCTCGTCAGGTGAGCAGTCTCAGGGTGGGAGCATGGGCAGAGCTGCTCTGAGACCCTTCCAGACCAACCCGGGAGGGCGTCCTGGGGAGGGAACCAAGCACACACTGCAGTGCCTCCTGTCTGAGGGCCCCATGGCTCTTGTTTGTCCCCACAGCAAGTGTGGCACCCTGCCTCCTGAGAGCTGCTTCTTCAGCCTCATCTGCAGCCTTGGCTCCTTCATGGGTAAGCACCTGCTGCTGGGAAGCAGGGCTGGGAGAGGCTGCCCTGCATCCACCTGGCAGCAGTGGGATGAGGGGGACTGCAGACAGTGGCAGGTGACAGGGCTGTATCTCCCTCCACAGTCATCCTGGTGGGACTGCTGCGCTATGCCCACCTCCTGGAGCGCCTGGGGCCATCCCTGCTCAACACCCTGGGGCTGGCCACTGGCTGGGTCTGTGCTGCTGGCCTCACCATGGTTGGCAACTTTCAGGTAAGGCATCTCCTCAGGAGTCCTTGGGGTAGCAGGGCAGAAGAGGTCCTTGGCTGGAAGGGGCAATGGCTGTGCTCAGCAGGGCAGGGTTTGGGGTGGTTGTTTTGCTCCAGTGTCCCATCCATGCAGTCCTTCCCTTCCCCTGAATCAGTGCTGTGCTTCTCAGGGGGCTGGGAGTCCTCTTTGTGTATTCATAGTTCCAGTTCAGTTTAAGCTGCTGGGTTTGGTTTAACCCTTACCTGAGCCCTCTCTTCACTGTCTGTTCTCTCCATGGGTATGTGCAGGGGCAGGGACATGCTGCATGCTGTTCAGGCTGCTCCTGATCCTGCTCAGGGGGTGACACCAGGAAACTGTTGGGGCAGAGCCTGTGTTCACAGGGACCAGAGCGGGCCCGGGCTTGGCAGCACAAGGCGGTGCTCAGCCCTGCCTGCACTGCCAGGCACTGGCCTCCCGGCAGCTTCCTGCAGCAGCCAGTCCCTCCTGCCCACACCAGCCCCAGGAGAAGCTCTGCAGGCCCCAATCCCCCTTGTGTCCCAGCCGTGACCCTCAGGAGGGGTGCAGGCAGTCCCTGATGTTGCTCAGGGCAGAGGGCAGCCCCTGCCCCTGGGCACAGCAGGACTGCTGGCCCGTGGATAAAAGAAACAGAGCTCTTTGAGAACCCAGCAGTAGATGTTGGATCCAAGTCTGCTCTTCAGCCAGGAGTCAGGCACAGGGTGAGCTGCCTGGACCTGCTCCTGGCACTGTCTGCACCCTTTCCTTGGCAGGAATCCAACTCCTGGAGCAGAGTCATGCTGTGATAGGCAGTGTCCCAAGGTGTTGGCACTGATGGTCTCTTCCCCACAGGTGGATCATGCCAAGGTGCTGCACTACATTGGGGCAGGGGTGGCCTTTCCCACCAGCATGCTGTTCCTGCTCCTGCAGTCCATCCTCACCTACCGCATGGCCAAAACCCGAGGGCAGTACTGGACTGGCCACTTACGTAGCGTCCTCACCACTGTGGCCTTCTTCACCCTCGTCTTCAGTATCCTGAAGGGTATGGGAAGAAGATGGGGAAGAGCCTGGTGAAAGGTGGCCCTCATGGTGGGTGGGGTATGTGCCCCATATTCTCTATCCTTCGGTCTGGCAATGAGGCATGGTGCCAGGAGAGGAGCTGGGCAGGGCACTGAGGGTGGGCAGCTCACTGCAGGTGTAGGCCGGAGGAGCAGCAGTACCAGGGCTGGGCAGGGGCTGAGGAGGGGAGGGGATGCTGGTGGGTGTGTCTTGGGGTGTTTGGATGCCCCAAACCAGCCCTGCCCTGGCTGCTGCAGCCCAGCCACCACTGCAGGCTTCAGTCACACACCACCCAGGTGTGGTTAATTGTTGGGGTTTTTTAATGGGACAAAGGTATTTTGAGCCCTTGGCAATGCAAACTCCGTCTGGGTTAGCTCTCTGACCCATGCTGAGTATGAAAGTGCTGTGTGCAGGTGCCAGGTGGGAGCGTGGCAGCACCTCTGGGCACTCACCAGCAAACCTGCCCGTGAGACAAGGAAGGGCTCGGTGAGCAGTACTGGTGTGTGCAAACACTTTACCAGGGATGGAGGGCATGGCATCAGGTGGGCTGGAGCTCAAAGAATGGTCCCAAGTGTGTGGCTGATGAGTGAGGAGCTTATTTGGGACTGGAGTTAAGGATAATTTGGGAAACAAGGTAAAGATTATTGGGCAGGAAGGGGAAAAAGCATGCAGTGTCCATGGATCCCAAACAGGCACAAGAGGAGCCTGGGGATGCTGGCAGGCCTGGCACATATCAGAGAGTCCTGCTCTGTCACCGCAGCAGGCAGGCAGGCTGGGAAGGGCAGGACTGCCGCAGGGCCATGCCAGCTGGGAGGGACAGGAAGGGCATGTAAGGACAAGGAAGACAGGACTGGTGCCCATCTGCTGTGGCCATCCTGCTCTGTTAGCTCTGG
This sequence comes from Thryothorus ludovicianus, assembly GCA_013397245.1. NCBI lineage: Eukaryota > Metazoa > Chordata > Aves > Passeriformes > Certhiidae > Thryothorus > Thryothorus ludovicianus. Next base: position 193,030 of record VZTB01004658.1, read on the forward strand.
GGACTGGCAGCAGGCAAGCAGTGAACTGTGGTGTGGACAGTGTGGGGAAAGGGCTGGGATCTTTCCTGATGGGATGAGGGGAGTGAGCAGGGGACTCTACACTGTACAGCTGTCCCAGATCTTGGTCTCACTTGCAGAAGGCATGGTACTGCTGGAGGCTTCACCTGGAGGGCTGGGGGATGTACATGCCTCCTCTCTTCACCCACAGTAGCTCTTGCAATAAGTTTCCCTGGAGATCTTTTGTGGGAATGAGAGGATAAAGAAATTATGGTAGTGGTAAGATCTGAAGAAATGGGAGCAGGCCCCCTCTCTGGGGTGGGCCGGCCTGCAGCGTGGAAGAACAAGAGGTGCTGCAGGATTGGGATGCAATAGTCCGAACCCTGATTCAAAGGATGAGTTTTATCATCTTTGACTGCACCCTATGAGAGGATGGGGACCACCAGCCTGGCTTGAGGAATAGGCAAGGAGTGTGGGGAAGTTGAGGCATGTGGGCACCTGGCTTGTACTGACACCTACAGCCTGAGCTCCTCTTGCCCTGGCCTCTTCAGATAGTCTCAGCCTGGCATCAGTGCCGTGATTTGGGCATGTGTGCCACCACTTCACCCATTCCAGGGCTCTCCTGGTGCTGGGAGAAGCATGTGGGGGGTTCTCAGAAGTGGTGATGTGTTTTCTGCAGAGGATAGTACTCACGTTCACCCCAGCATGTGGTAACAGTGGGATGTGGTCCTCCATGGGGTGGTTTGGGTTCAGCTGTACTTTCCTTGACTGACATACCCTCAGGTGGCGTGTTCTTCATCCAGGAGAGCTTTGTGCTACAGCACGTGGCTGCCTTGTGTGAGTGGATGTTCATCATTGATGTCCTGGTTTTCTACGGCACATTCACCTTTGAGTTTGGGGCCATCTCCACAGACACCTTCCTGGTCCTATTGAAAGCCAGCCGGGCCCCTAAAAGTTACAAAGGCGAGAGCAGCCTGTCCAGTACGACCCACATCCACAGCCACGTGGAGGGCCTGGCTATGGCCTGACCCCCACAGGAGGCAGCCCACAGTGGAGACCCCAAATTGGGCTCTGATAGTGACTCCCCATCTTGAATATGTCTGAAAATCCCGCTGCCGTGTGTGTGTGTGTGTGTGTGTGTGTGTGTGTGTGTGTTTGTATGTTTTTGCGTGTGTGTGTGTCTGTTTTTGTGGTGTGTTGGTGTGGTTTTCTGTGTGTTTGTGTGTGTGTGCACATGGGTCTGTGGTGCTCTCCACTCTCAGCGGGAGCTGTGTCCAGCACTCCTCTGGAAGCTGCTGTCCCTACAAGAGCTGTCCTCTCCCTGCCCACAGGGTTTGGGGTCACTGCTGGAGTGTGGGCATGCCAGCCTGGTGCTATCAGCTGGGGTAGCCTGGTCTGAGTTGGGCTGCTGAAGGCAATCATACAGAGGCTTCCTCCTGTAAGGGATGTGGGGGAACAGGGGCTCACCCTCATTTCAACACACAAGCCTGATGTGCTGGAAGGGGACGAGATCTCTGTTCTTCCCTCCTCCACAGGGGTAAGGTTCAGCCGAGCAAGCCCTCCAGCTGGCTACTGTGACTGTCAGAGGAGCCAAAAACACACAGTGCCTTTTCCCTTTCTCGGGAAGTGACTGCACTGCCAGCCTGTCTGCAGCCCCAGTGAGGATGGCAGCAGGGTGTTTCTCCATGCCTGCCTTCCCAGGTGGGGGTGGTGTCTCACTCTCCTGCAGGATGACACCAGCAGCCCCAGCTGGACTGTGCTGACCCCCCTCCGCCAGGGCTCTCACTGCTCAGGGCCTTCTATGCCATCAGTCAATGACTTTACCCACATTTTTCCAGCTTTGAGAATTGCTGAGACAGGTTTCACCTCCCCAGTCACAGCATTTCCCAGCTTCCAGCTAGTTTTGGAAATGAGTCTCCTAATTTGCCATCACACAGGAGATGTCCTTCAGGCACCGTGCCTGCAGAGCAGTGGGCTTCTGCTCTGTGCCACTGCCAGCTGAAGCTGTCCCAGGGAGTGCAGCCATTGGAAGGGGAAGCACTTCTGTAGGAACAGAGGAAGCATGTGCCCCATTCTTCTGGGACTCCCAAATCCGTCCTCTGGTGCCTTGGCCAATGCCTGCCTGGCAGGAGCCCATCCTGCTCAGCCGCAGCATCCTTGGGCTGAGGTGCAGCCCGAGATGCCCTGTGCAGGGGGTTGGGGTGTCAAGGGGTGTGAGTGCTGTGTGTGCATGTGTGTGTGTGTATGTATAGATCTACAAATATATATATATATACACACATACATATATATATATATATATATAAAATCCCTTTGTCCCTGAGAGAGGGACATTTACTGCTGCTGCTGCTGTGCGCGTTGATCAAGATGGGCTTTCCTATTTGCCCACCTTTTCTAAAATGGCCTGTAAATCCACCAGTATATGTAGTTCAAAGAGGAGCCTTCCTGACTTTTGTATCTAATATATTTTTTAAAAAAGTATATATAAAGACTACAGTGAATTTACAATAATAAAAGTGAAAGTCAGCCATGGGTGCAGATGCTCATTCCCTGCTAGAGTAGCAGCTGGCTTTGGGAATGGCTCTGGGTGAAGGGTCCTGTTCCCGCCTCGGAGGACAGCCATGAGCCCGGGGCTCGGTTCCCTGACCCGAGGTGGCGGATAGGCGATGTCGCCGGCGTGCAGCAGCCCGGAGATGCCTGTCCCTTCGGGGGTCCCCTGGCCCGCCCTCCGGCTCTCTCGCCGGGCGGAGCCGGGTCTGGGAAGCCCCGGGAGGCGGAGTCGGGTCGGGACTTTCCCGGTACCGCGGCCGGGGCGCGGCGGCCGGCCTGAGGCTGGGGTGAAGGTAAGCGGCCGGGCCGGGCTGGAGGTCCTGGGGGTGTCGGGGGGACGCGCCCGGGCAGCGGCGGGCAGGGCTCCCTGCGGCAGCGGGAGAACGGTTCCCAGGGAAAGGGAGCTGAGCGGTCCGTAGGTTTAAAGTTCCTGTCTTTGGGCTGCCCGTCCCTGCGGAAGGGTCCTGGGCTCTCTCTTGCTCCAGCAGTTTCGCCGGTCCCTGGTTGCCTCTGGGCCGGCCATGCGGCCAGCTGGGGTAGGGGATGTTGGGAAGATCCAGGTTGGAGAGACAGTTGCTCTCTTGGAGGGGAGAGGAGACAGCAAGTCCCAGCACTGGCGCTTACACCCTTTTCCCTGACGCTGGGGAAGTTCCTTATTTTCTATGTTGCCAGTGTGTTCTGCTCCATCCTGCAGCTCTCGCTCCTGCATGCTGAGCCCTGCCTGCACTGGAGCAGGGCTGGCTTGCTGCCCGCTCCGAAGGGAATCAGATCCGTGCCTGCAGGCTCGGCAAGCTCTACCCAAATGGAGCCGTGAGCACCAACACGCCAGTGGTAATGTGGGCAGAGTGGGAACTGGGGAGAGTGAGACAGCAAACGCCGGCTGACGCTGGGAGGGGTTCTCTGAGGGCATACAGCTGGATTAATAGTTCTTAACAGCAGAGGAGCTGATTTACAGGCCCTTAGAGGAGAAAACCAGAAGATCAGTGGGTGGCTGGGGTTTGCCAAAACCAACTTGATAGCCACAGTGAGAGTAAAGGCATTTTATACAGATACACAAATGGCTTCAGTGCTCAAAGGCAGGCTGTGAGGAGGGGAAGGCTTAGAAAGCTTTCAGGGAGAGGGGATTTCCCTCTGCCATACTTGCTGGTCAAGGACTTGGTTTCCAGGAAGGATCTCAGCAAAGTCACTGTGAACGCGATATGAGAGAGACTCAGCAGCCTCTTGCCAATAGCTGTTGGGACTCCAGGGATGGAGCAGAGCATAGGATTTGTGCAGACAGCAAGGTCAAGTATTTAGGGCCATTGTTTGCAGGTGTTAGCAGACCCCAGGGAAATCAAAATGCAAAGGGAAGAGTATGTTAGAGGAGCAGCCAGCTGAGTGGCTGGAACATGTCAGCTGTACACTAGTGCAGTTCAGAGCAGGGCTGCACTCGTGCTGTGCTGCCTCCTGCATTTCTGGAGCACCCTTTCCCATGGCTGCTAAACACTCCTGCCTCAGATAGGCTGACGTATGTTTCCCTCCTGCCTGCAGGGCATCAGCTCTGCAAGTCAGCCGACTGTCATGGGAGGAAAGAAAATAGCACCTACATTACTAGGTCACGTTCAAGGAGCTGCAGGCATGGAAGAATGGCTTTAACTTGCACTGCTTGCCAAAGGCTGGCCCTTAATTGAAGCAGTCTGGCTGGCACAGGGAGGCTGTGCCATCTGGCAAGGGTGCTGTGGCAGTGCTGTACTCCAGGGCAGGGAGCTGATGCTGCTCTGGGCAGTGCCTTGCAGCTGGATTGCTGCTCTTTTCCCCTATTCCCAGCAATGCCCAGAGAATCCTTCCTGAACCCTAGGAAGGAATGTGTGAAGATGAGGAGGAATTAGCCAAGCAAATGGGGTCTGCAGTTCAAGCCCATGATTCAGGGCAGATGTGTTGGGTAACACAGAGCAGGGGGTGCTACTGATGGAGGAAGGAGAGATGTGTTCCCTTCGGGGATGTGTGGGGGATTAAAGCTGTGTATGCTACACTCCTAGGGGAAACCCCAGTCCCGAGGGCCAGAAGGGCATGCTGCTTGGTACGGGAGGCAAGACTTCACCTTGAGAGCAGGTCTGAGATTGCCTGAGGTTGCTTTTCCAGGAACAAGGAAGCAGGTGGTGACACCATCTCTGCTCAGCAAGCAGGGGGGGCTTCCTCCAGCACACACTGCATAAGAGTGCAGGGATATGGCTGGCAACCTCCAGAGAGAGCCAGAGCTGTGTGGATGGGGAGATGCAGGCATGACTCCATGACATTGTTTAGTCATGCTGTTTGCTGCAACAAGTGGAAGTGTCCAGGGCAACAGTGAATGAGCTGTGAAAACCCCTCAAGAGGAGATGGAGCTGATGCCACTGGAGAAGGGGAGTTGTGCTATTCAAGGAGCAAAGTCTGTTCTTGTCCAGCAGCTTCAGCTCTGGCCTCTCCCACCAGGCTCAGTGGGTAGAGTAGGTGGCTGTTCCCAGCATGCTGAGGAAGGTCGGTTGTCCCTTTGTTCACCTCTCTGGAAGATGTGTGCCAACAAGAAAGGGTGGCTGACTCGTGGCAGGCTGAAGCTGTCCAGGTGTGATTGGTGGGATCCCAACAGCAGGCAGTCTGTGCTGCTTCCCACAGACCAGCAGAGGATTGTGTCCATGTTCCTAGGCCTTCAGAAGCCCCTGCAGAATGGCAAGAGGAAGGTCCCGACCTCATTTTGCAGTACTGGATCTCTACCTTCACCTTCCTTGCACCCACCCCTGCACTTGCAGGTCCTACAGACCCACATCCCAGGCTGCACAGCTGCCTGCGATGCATCTCCGTGCTTAGGTGGCAGGCCAACTGGGAAAAACCTCAGGACAGCCCCTTTGGAAGACTTGAGTGGCTGAAAAATCTCCTTGAAAAGGCTTTGATCAGCTTCTGAAGAATATGAGTCATGCACGGATTGAACAATCCCCTTCCTTCCCCTCTTCTCCCACACACTCAAAATCCCCTGAGTGGGACCTGCAGCAACCACTGATTCAGAAATTCATGCTATGAGGGCATCATGGAGTCAGATACGGGATTTTTTTTTTCTTTTCATTGGTTAGTGAGAAGAAATGCAGAGTGTGCCCATAGGCTCTCCCCTGATCCTGCCCCTTTGCTAGAAGTCGTCGGTGGTTTTCTGCGGTCAGGCAGACCTTGACCCCAGCGGAACTCCTGTCTGTGGTACTGGCAGCCCCTGTGGCCATGCTAGGACTGGACGGGTTGCTGAGATCAGCCTCTTCATCCACGGTGAGTAGGAGGGTGTGAGCCTTGTGGGCGGAAGGGAAGGGCCCCTGCTACTGACAGTGCCTTGCTGGAGTCGGCGGGAAGCATCCAGTGCTGAGTGCTGGGGCGCTGGGAGATGCTCCCACAGGGAGCTCTGGGGCTGCCTCTTCCACTTTGAAGCCAGTGGGAAGGAGGCAATGGGAACACGGATGGCGAATGCCTCTCTCAGGCCACCTCTGCGGGAAGGATACAGGGGCTGCTGTGTAAGTTGAAAATGGGGAGAGGTGAAGTACCCGTTTGGGTGCTTGGCGAGCGGCTGCAGACTCTACTTCGGTCTGCAGAGTCCTGGAGATATTTTCCTGTCCAGGGGGGAGCCAGTGGGCTTGGGGACGGCACTTTGGAGCAACTCCTGTTTGACTTCATTGGGGCTCGGAGACGACATGCCGGTGCGGGACACACATCCTTGTGCAGGATGGGATGATGTGGGGCAAGGACCTTGGGGGCCCAGGGGCTGCGTCGGGCCTTTATGGCGCGGGCGGATGATTTCAGCCGCGCTGCACTGCAGGTCTTGCTGGGGAAGGGCTGATGGCAGCGCAGCCGAGACTGGCGCCCGTAGCGGGACAGGTGACCGGGGACGGTGGGGGGCAAATCCCTCCGTACTCCCCGGGGGAAAATACGGCACATTTGTCTTGCACATCTCGCCCGGGCAAGAATGGCCGCGGTAGGCGGGCGGGAGTGCTCCGGGATTTCCAGCCCGCCCGGGGCTCCGAGTCCAAAACTCCCAGACGAAGAGGGGACAGCCCGTCCGGGT
>VZTB01004658.1:206002-267764 GCA_013397245.1 Thryothorus ludovicianus
CCATCGCTAAGAGCACCTGGGGATTGCCTTGCAGAGCTGAAGGAAGACAGTGCCTACGGCAGTGAGTCGGTGGAGGAGGAGCAGGCGCCCACACTAGCCCTGAAGGCAGGGGGTGAGCTGCCCCCCAGCCAGCAGCCACAGGTGCACTGAGGAGCCAGCCAGCAGCCCCTGTGACCACACAGGGAGCTGCACTGCCCTTTGCCTTGCCCACACAAGTGCCTTCTGGACTTGGGGTCCGGCTGCCTGGACTCAGGGGGATGGGATGCAGCTGGCTCCTGCCCGTCTCTGCTCTTATTTAATGGTCCCTCTTCTGAATAAAAGGACACAAGTTCCATTAGTCTTTGCCCTCCCTCTCTCCAGCCCCAAGCTGTGAGCTGGGCACTAACTCCTCTAAACCCTGTCTGGGCGTGGAAGTTTGGCAGAAAGGAGACAGCTGCCAGCCCTTCCTCAGCATCCCTTGCTGCTGAAGCTGTCCCCAGCCATGGGGAAGAAACCACAGCACACCCAAGAAGTGAAGAGCGAGTTTTACTTCAGTAACTGAGAGAAGAAGCTGTACAAAGGTTTTTTTTTCCCTCCCACCCCCTAAGCCACCTGGGGCAAGGGTGGATTTTTTTTTTTTTTTTGCAATAGAATCAAAAGAGCAGAATAAAAAGTTTTGACACATTCGCAAAAGTCAGTGCTGAAACCAGCCAGGTCCCAGGTGGCTGAGAACTGCGTGTGCCAGCCCCTGGTCACAGCCCTTCACAGTGCCTGGACCCCTTTCTGGACAATTCTGCAGCCATGCTCCATCACTTGCACCTTGCTCTGGACAAGCATCCTTTAGCCCACTCTGGAGTGGTGAGGGCTGCCCCAGCCTGCCCCTCACCTTGGCAAGGAGGGAGCCTGTTGCTGAGGAAGGGGCTGTAGCACTGCTGCTGCAGCAATGCAGACCAGACTTTGCTGGCAGCCTCTGAGGCCCCAGCCATGCATTGGAAAAGAGATGGGAAGAAAAGCTGGCTCCAGCGTGTGCTGGACCCATAGGGCAGGGGGACCCCTGTATCAATCCTGGCTCCAGGAGTCACCACCCCACAGGGAGTACCTGCACACTGCTGCCCACCGTGCCCGGGGTAGGATGCTCACACCCAGGCTGCTGCAAACGGCCAGTCCAGCTGCCAGCAGTGCAGGGTGGCAAATGGGGGTCATGAAGCACCGGTGCAGCATCAGCCTCCCATGCAGTCACACATGCAGCAATGGTTGCTGCCATCTCAAGGCTGCCTCCTTGTTACTGGCAGCCACAGGGCTGTCTCCCCGTAGGGTTGCTGGTGCTGAAGTGGAGCTGGGGAGCAGGCAGCAGCAGTACACACAGTAGCCCACGCTCCGCTTGCTGCAGGGTGGGCGTGTGGGGAGCTGGATCCCCCCTGAGTCCTTTTAAAAACCTCTTGCCCCCAGAGTGCAGTGCCTACAAGATATGGCTGGGTTTGTGGTTTTGTTTTTTTTAACAGTTCCCAAAAAGCATCAAAAGTAGCCCCAAAAAACCCCTCCCTGGTGGTCAGCTCGGTTTGGTACTAAAAAGTGCAAAACTGTATCACAAAAACTGTTCAAAAGTTGTAAGAAAGCAGGGAGGGTGCAGAGGTGATTGAAGTGGCAGGGAAGGGACCAGGTATTGTTGCCCTGGCTTCCCCTGGCCACCAGCCCCAGGAGAGGGGACAGTCTAGGGCTGGCCCCCTCCCATCTACCCCCATGGCACAATGGAGCTGGAGAAGCAGCCGCTGGCTTTGTTTTGCTGCATTTGTCTTTTTTTTTTAAGCCATTGAAGAATTGAGCCCAGCAAGTAGGTTTCAGTTGCTCCCTCTCCCCAGGGCAGCAAGAGTAGGTCCTGCAGCCAAGTGCAGGACAAGAAGGGGCAGGAACAAGTCTGATGGGGCCAGGCAGCTCCTGCAGACAAGGACTGGGGACTGTCCTGCTCTGCACTGTCGCCGATGGAGGGGTCATGGCCCTGCATGGCTGGTGCTGGCGGCTGCAGCAGGGCTGTCACCCCCTCCAGCTCGTGCCGCAGACAGACGGACACATGCAGGGTCTCGGCAGGCACACGGCCTCCAGCCCCGTGCCGGGGGAGCAGCAACAGAGCTGCAGTGCAGGCAGCTGAGGCCCCACACTTACGACTTCTGGGGGTGGCCAGGGGGCTGGCGGCCAGCGCGCTCTGAGATGTTGCGCTTCACCTTGGTGGTCGTGCTGGAGGGCTCTGCGTTGAGTGAGGGGCTGGAGCGGGACTTTTTCAGGCCATCGTCCTCCCCACCCGCTGTGTCAAAGAGGGTGGACTCAAATGCTGCCAGGTCCTCGGAGCCAGCCTTCAGCTTGGCCCTCAGCAGCATGGCATAGGTGCCATAGCGGGATTTCTGAGGAGCACAGTGCAGCAGAGAGAGAGGTTGGCAAGCTGGGTACTGTCCTATGGACAGCATCCCTGCAGGGGGGGATTCTCATGGTCCCTCCAACCCAGCCAGCATCCCGGGACAGAGCAATGCTCATGGTCCTAGACCATGGCAGTGTAATTCAGCTGATGGGAGGGGTTGGTCAGGTAGGGGCAGAGGGCCGGAGGGCATAGGGGGGCATCTTCCAGCTCACCTCAAATTCCAGGTACTCTTCCTTCTGCTTTAGTTCCTCATACTCCTTGCCTTTTACCTTCTTCTCAGGAAGTGAGGAACGATGCTCCAGAAGCTCCGCTGACATTGTCTTGAACTTGCTCTCATGGTTCTTCACCTGCTCCTCCTGGGGAAGGGTGGCACCGTGTCAGTGCCCTGCTCTGTCCCCTGGTAGTGTGAGCTGGCCAGGGACAGAACAGGATTTTCCCCTTCTAGGAGTGGCCAGGATCTCAGCTTCTGCTGCTTGGTTTGATTTTTTTTTTTTTTGTTTAATGGCAGGCAAAATCACAGGCTCTTAGGGGCAATCTGCTCTCACCTCATTGGGGGGCTGACTGCAGTCTTAAAGCAGAAGAATTTAATCCCTCTAAAACTAGGCTGGTGTTTTTTTTAAATCCTTTCTGCTCTATGAATAACTGCCCTGGTATGCACGAGTGCCTGCTAATCCCCCCAGCCAGTTGCCTTTCAAGGTCCCTAGCAGGACCTTGCAAGTCGTGATGTGGGACCACTGTCTCCTCCATGGTCTGACTCCAATTCCACTGCCAGGAACAAGACCTCTCAGCCTGCTCCCAGTTTCAGAACCCCTTTTCTCTCTCCCCCTTAGCCCTTCACCTCACTGGGGAGGCAGCATGGCACCACAGAAATCCCTGCACAGGGGAATGTACCACTAGCAGATCTGGGGATTTGTCCCAGGCTAGCCACTGCCCCCACGCTGTGGCCCACCTGGGACAGCCGGGTGCAGGAGCTGGGCAGCAGCGGGCGGCTGAACTTCTTCTGGGAGCCGATGGCTGCGGGGAAGGGGGGCGCAGAGAACATGGCTGCCACCACGTTGATGCGCGTGATCCACGAGTGCATCTGCTCCGGGTTCCTGAGGAAAAAGGCCAGAATACAGATGGACTATCTTTGTCAAAGACAGAGGGATCTGCTTTGCAGACAAGGTCTGAGACCTCAGGCGTGGCCCTGGCCAGCCATAGCATCTGGGACTCTACCCCTAACTAACCTGAGCCCAGCAGGGTAGGAAAAACAGGAGCTGGGCAAAGCCCAGCACTGAGACCAGGTCTCTCTCCTTCCAGAAAGGGCCAGGGCAGGAGAGAGCAAGGGGGCCCTAAGCTCCATCCCACCCTACAATCAAGTCAGGGGAGCTCCTGTGCCCCAGCCAGGGATACTGAAGGACTCACTGTGCTTGGAAAAGGAAGACCCTCCAGTCAGCTGTCCTGAGGTAGAAGACATTGGGTCGCTTGCTATAGTCAGAGGCCCGTGTGGCAAGCGAATGGTGGATGCTAATAGCATTCTTCAGTTCCTCTTCTGCCAGTGCCTTCCCTGGCTTATACTCCTCCTGCAAACATGGGGTGTTTCAGACCCAGCTCAGGGATGCACCCCACCATGAGTCAGCTCAATGAGGCTTCAGGAACTGCAGATTAGTGATGGCTGTGGCAGGGCTTGGAGATCACCCTCCACCAGGCAGCTGCGGACTCTGCTTCCAGCTCATGCTATACTCCTGGAGAGAGGCTGCACAACCCAAGCACATTGGCTTGGCAACAGCATTGAGGGCTGTTCCCCACTGCCCCCAGTTCCCTGTGTGTGCCTGCAGGGAACTGGATGTGCAGCCCAACCCCCTACTCAGGGGAAAAACCCCAGTGCCCCTCTCTTCCCAGCCAAGCCCCCTGCATGCAGCACTCTCAGTTAGCAGTGCCTTTCACTGCCCAAGCTGTACCCAAGCACCCTGGAAACAGGGATGCCACCAGGCCCCCAAGCAACAGCTCAGGCATGCAGAGTGCTGAATCTGCTTAGGCCAGGCTTTGCAATGCTGTGTGCTGCAAGCCCCCTCTCACTGCTGTGGAGACTGCTGTGACCCACTCTCTGGTCTGGGGACAATCCCTCTCCCTGGTGACCTGGATGTGGGTGGTCCTGCTGCCTACCTTCTGCAGGTAGAGAATCATTCCCTTCAGGATGGCGTGGAAGGGCTTCCAGCCGCGCTTCCCTCGGGGTGCTGCCGGGGAGGAGAGAGCAGCTCAGCCATCAGCCTCAAGAACTGAGCAGGGGTAAAAGCCACCCCCCCATCCTCTTCCAGCCAGCCCTGCCACGACGCACGTCACCCCACCCCCGGGACGGGCAGCACGCCAGGACTGTCCCTGCGCACCTGAGCCCGTGCAGGCCGCGTGGCTGGCAGATGGCGCTGCTGGCAGGGGGGGCCGCTGCCGCCTCCCGGGGCCGGCGCTGCGCTCCCCCTGTGCCCCCCCGCTCCCCGGCTCGCTGCTTGTGCTCGGCTTCGCCACTGTCCCCGTGCTCGGCCATGGGGACAGGGCAGTGCTGCCTGCCAGGTGATGCTGGCTTTGAAGGGCAGCTGTATCTAATCACATCTAGGCAGCATTAGACGGCCAGGGCTTAGGAGGGATTTTATGGGGAATACGGTGAACGTGCCTGGCAGTGCCCAACCACCTGCAGCCCGCTGTGTGCCTTGTCTATCGCACCACAGGACACTTCATCCACACAATTCTGTGGCAGGGTTGCAACCCCCAGGGACTCCACCTCACCACCCTGCTTGTCCCCTTCCCAGCACTGTGGGCAGAGAGAGGCTTTCCAGCTCCCCAGCCTGAGGGATGAATTATGCCTGGCATAGCCAGACAGACAGGGCACTGATTCCGGAGGCTGGCATGAAGTTACAGATAGACATCACATAGTGACTTTCTGCCCTGCTTCCCATTCAGTTCTGGAGTTCACTGGTGCCCTCTTGCCCCAAGTGCCCCTCATGGGCTCCCCAGGCACCTACTTTTCTTGCAGTCGGGATCAGCATGGATCTTGCGGACTAACAGCCCGTGCTTGTAAGTGGCTATGCTGGAGTCCTGGGAGAAGTCCAGAAAGGGGTTACTGCAGCTGCTGATGCGCTTGATGGACTTTGGGTTGGGATCTGCCAGCTCCGAGAGGGATTTTCTCAGCTCTTCCTCATCTCTGCCAATCAGATTTGGGTGGTTAAAGAGTTTGTTATCTTTCTGGGGACAGCAAATACCAAGTTCCCCACTGGTTGGTGCCACTTTTAGGCCTGGCTTTTGAAAGGGAAGCCAGGAGCAGCAGGCCAGGACAACCACTCTTCCATCAGCACTGGTGAGCATCCCAAACCTAGCCATGCCCATGTGCCCCTGTCTCTCAAGATACCTGAGGTGCTGCCTTGGTCCCTTGAAAGACTAAGCATTGGGCTTTTGCTGCTGATTGAGGGTGGGACCCCTGCCTGGCCCAGGGAGTGAGAAGCCTTTCTTTGGGCAGGGATGCAACAGATGTCAGCTAGGCTGATGGGCCAGGAGTGATGGAGGAGCAGTACTCCAAGGCTTAGCAGTACCACAGCCTTCCAGCCCATGGCATACAGGCTCACAGGTCTTCAGCTGGTAGGAAGGAGGATATAGAATGGACCACCTCCATAAGGCTCGGGTCCCCACATTTTAAGGGTAGCAGCCAGATTACAGGGCCCAGAGCCAGAGGCAAAGGGGCGCAGGGTGACTGTGGTGGGAAGGCCTTGGGCAGTACCACCCAAGGGCAGGAGCAGGTGTGGGCAGGATGTAGGCAGCCCGCTCCCACTGGGTCACAGCCCCTCACTATGGGCAGGCTGCCGCTCCCCCCACCCGTAGGAAGATGTGGGAGCCCAGAGCTGCTGCCTCCCCGCTCCCTCAGCCGCTCGCTGCTAATTAAACCCCTCAGCATCTGCCGGCGTCTCCATGGCAGCGGTCGAGCGCATCGCTCAGCGCTGGGTAGCACCGCGCTGATTAATCCCTGCAGCGCAGGCGCTGCCGCTCCTGCTGCTGGAGATGGCAGCTGTGGGCGAGGGTGCAGGCACCCTGTGGGGCCCCGGCACAGCCACAGCACCTCCAGAGCCTGTCTATTCCCGCCCCGGGCACAGCAACCAAGGCACAAACCCAGGCCGAAGCTGCAAGAAGCCAACCTCAGGTGGCTTTCCCTCAGCACACTGGAGAGGGGTCCCCATGGCCGTGCTGAGGGCGGCCAGGGGTACATTGTCTGCACCCCAGCCCACCCAACCCAAGCTCCCTCTCCTTCGCTCATCCTCACAGAGCCAGCTGCCCTGCAGCAGCATCCCCTGCAGGGGTACTTACATGGCCCACTGCAGCTTCTCATTCTTGATGGAGCCGTACAGAGCCTGCAGAGAGAAGAGCGGGAGGTCAGCAGGAGAGCGGTGCCAGGCTGGGGGTCTGCTCCAGGGAACAGAGGAGGCACGCCAGACTGGCTCAGGGACACTGGAGGTTAAGGTAACCTCAGGCCAGTTTGTTCCTCCCTGTCCAGGCTAGGCTAGCCAGTTGACCTTGATTTGAGGTTACAGATACCTCATCCTGGGGACCACAGGATCTGCAAACCCCCACACACCCCAAAGAAATGCCGGGGACAGCTCTGGCATTTTTCCCTCTCCTACCCCTTGTCTCTACCTGCCCATGACAGTGCCACAGTGTTAGCAGCATAATAGTGAGGCATACCTAACATTTCCAAGTGCTGGGGAGAGCTCTTTCTCCCTATTCCAAGGTGTTCCAGGCTGGTAAAAATTACAGACTTCAGGAGGCTTGAACCCAAGGAGAGCAAGCTTTTGGTACAGACTTCATCGGTGCATGCCTTCACCCCACTCAGTGGAACCTCAGCCTGCTCCAGGTCTTCCAGAAGCTCCATGCCACAAGAGACCACAGCCAACAACTACACTGCAGTCAGCCACCCACCCTGGGCTGGCAGAGACCAGCTCATGGCAGCAGCCAGCACTCCCAGAAATGCGTTGCTTCCACAGGAGCTCACTTTGTGAGAGACTTCAGCACAGTGCTGGCTCTGTACTGGCACTCTGTCCTCTTGGCTGGTCAAGGCAGGTACTTGGGGCAGCTGTGGCCTGTCTCTACCCCATCCCCAGCACCCCCAAACACTTCTCCCTCCTTGGAGACCCAAACACCACCCACCTGAGCAAGGCAGGGTCTGCTGCCTGCATTTCTGCACAGGGACAAGCTAAGCCTGCCTACAGCAGGATACTCAAGGGCCCCACTCCCAAGTGTTTGTCCGGTTTGAGCTGGGTGCAAGCCAGCAGTGCTCAGCACAGCTCTGCAGTCAGGGAGGCTCCAGAGGGGGTTTCAATACAGGGCTCCTAGAAGGCTTCGGAGCAAGATCTGGAAGGCATCATCCTTGGAGGAAAATAATCGAGTCTTGCACAGGCTGTTCATGCAGCTGTCAACATCCATCACTGGGCCGGAGACTGCTGCTGAGAAATCTTGCTGGTGGCTGAGAAAGTACAGCTGGAGGTGTGCAGGGGCCCAGGAATGCACCAGTGCCAGCAGACAGGCCCCAGCGGTGTCTGGGGAAGGGACATCCATCACTCCCATGAGGAGGGACATCCATCACTCCCAAGAGGCGCAGCAGCCAGGATGGAGCGGGAACCCAGCTCCTTCCACACTTTCCCGTCGGGGAAATGCTGGCATAACACCAGCTCATTTCTCAGAGGAGGGAAAGGATTGTCTCGATCTAGCAGGCAGAAAGTAGGGTTCAGTTTTCTCCTGAGAAGACAGGAGACCTATAAAGAGGTAATGAGCCTGAGAGAGGCCTCAGAGCCTGAGAGAAGATTTGATCCCAGACCCATTCATGCAGTCACAGTTCCAGAGGAGCAGGATGGTAACTTGTAAGCAGGGGGTACCACCAGTGGGCTGGCAGCAAGGTAGCCACAGGAACAAAGAGACTTAAAGAAGAATTGGGAACAAAAAAGCAATCCAAAGCTCTGCAGAACATAATCTGGGAGCAGAGCAGGGGGATAAGGAGGATCTCAGAGCAATGTAGATGATAAGGAGTCACTAAGGGAAACAGAAGGGAAAGGATCTTACTCACTGCTGGGGATGCAGCTGAAAAATGCTGAGAAGCAACAGACACAAAAAGGAGACTAAAAAAAATGGCACGGAGTAGTGGGCACTGGAAACGGCAGAAAAGCTCCTCAGAAAGAGGCAGAATGACACATCTGGCTTGGCTTCCATCTGGCTCATTGGTGATACATAGAAGTATCAGCTCCCTGCCCCAAGGAAGGGAGATGCGAGGCAGCTGAGCAGGGATTTTGGAGGGCTAGAGAGGACCCCAGCCCCTCCTGCAGGGCTTACAGGAAGATTGCTGCTAAATGGTGAGTGAATGAGCCAACAGAAGAAGAAGTTTAAGGAGTAATTTGGGATTGCACAGTGCTAGATAACAGCCTGGAAGAGTACTGCATTACAAAAACCTGGGCTCTGGGACTCTCAGTGAATACTTCAAAGGCTGAACTGCCTTATGGCTTCAAAAGGCTCCAGGTGCCCTGCTACAAGCCCCAACAGCATCTCACCAATCCCATCACCAGCAGGGGTTGCCAAGTACCCCACCTCAGAGACAGGAAGCAGGGGCTGCTCAACACTCCTGTGCAAGGGGACAGTGAGAGGCAAACAGGAAAACTGTGGGATTGAGAGGGCAACACAAAGCTTTACATCTGCACTTAAAACCTGCCAAAATTCTGCTTGACTAAACACCAGCCCCAACTAAGACCAATCTCAGGTACAAAGCTGGTGGACTCAGCCCAAGTCCTAGCTGAGGAGATGCATTCAAGCCACAAAGCCCACCCTGCTGTTCTGGTCCTGTAGCAGAGCCACTGCCTGTCAGTCCACAAAATTCTGGGCTCTTTGGTGCACAGAGGGTTTCTGCTGGGGAAGCGCAGGTGACGCAGGTTCCTGAAGCCTAACTCACAACCACGTCAGCAGAGAGCAGAGACACCAGATTCATCGCTCAGCAGGTCCCTCTCTCCAGACTCTCTTTGCTCTGTGGATTCATTTCCACTGGGCCAAAAGTACAGCAACTCTTTGGCATCCCTGAGCTTGCAAGTACAACCCAAGAGAAAGCTGAGCACTGGCCTCATGCCACTATAGATGACGACCCCTAGCAATGTCGGGGTTTTTTGCCATGGCTGGGTTATGAGCTCACTGTTGCAGCACGCCAGGCCAATCAACCAGCTCTGCCCTAGACATGCACAACGCTAAAGAGACCTAGGAATGTACTGTCCCACTGGGATTTCTAACTGAAACAACATCTTTCTTTGGTGCTTTCCTTCTCAAAAGCAGGCTGAGAAGCTGTCAGTGAGTCCTGCTCTACCAAATGTCTCAAGGACAGTTGAGGGGCTGCACTGGCAAGAGGGAGATGGCTCTGATGTTCTAGCCCAGCCATAGGGCCAGCCCTGCTGGGGACAGCCTACATAAGAAGGGTAGGGAGAAGACACCTGCCTTCAGCTCCTCAGCTCAGATCAGACCAGAGGCAAGATCCAGCGATGGTCTGTGGAGCTAAGCAACAAGCTGGCCTGAGCACAGCTTTGGACTGTACTGAGGGCTGTAGCCCAGCACTCAAGTAACAGGTGAAGGTTGAGGCAGGAATTTCAGCATCCGGACAAGGGTTTTAACCCTTTCTGGAGTGCCTCTTTTATGCATAACAAGTGTAATGGTCACATCTCCTTTCCAGTCTGCTAGTTCCTCTGATAAACACAGTGCTCAGCTCTCCATGCAGCAAGATGCCCTGTGCATATGAAGGCTCTCCTTCCTCTTGCCAGCTCTGTGACCAGCCACTGGTTAATGACATTCAAGACAGACTTCGTAGCCACCAAGCACCCTCCCTGAAGTCATTCTACCTCTCTCTGTGACTGACAGCATTTAAATATGAAAGCTCAATTGCTGGCTGTCTTCAACCTTTCCTTAGCAAAATATCTTTGCTACACCCAGCCACAAAGCTCTGTGAGGCTCCCCAGCCACGCAGACGCCCCAGATGCACAGATCCAAACAGTAGGGTCAGATCAGGGCTGTATGACAGATGGAACTGTACCTATATCAGGTCCCTAATTCACCTTGGCAGCCCTCCCCCTATCCCGCACCTCCTGCACCTCCACAGCATGCACAACTCATACTCAAGAACAACTCATCACCTGGCACAGACCAGCCCTGCTGCATACACCGACCGTGTCCCTCCCTCCCCCCCTCCCTCCCTCCCCTCTGCTGCAGAGGGGCTCCTGTGTGCACAAAGCAGACTGACTTGGGGACAGACTTTTTTTCCCGTAGAATGGGCTGCTACAGGGACAATGTCCTGTGCATCACCTTCCACCCTGCTGCAGTCATGGGTGGCAGCAGGTGACAGCTACCCATCCCGGCCCCACACTTTTGACTCAGTAACATTGTAAGCTGCATCTACCTCTTTCAAATTATTTAAATCACTCCTTGCCCAGGCAGCTATCACCCCCGGGACAGCAGACCCTTCCCAGCGCAGCTCCAGCGCGGGAAGCAGCGACCGAGCATCTCCCAACTGCATGTTTCCATCCGAGTGCGTCACAACTTAATGCTGCCCCCAGACCGTACTGCGCTATGACAGCACCGCGGCTTGGCACGGCCCCGATGGCCCCACCGGGCTGGTTTTGGCCACGGGGGCAGCCCAAGCGGCTCTGGGGTAACCCTGACTGCTCTGCCCCAGTCTGCCTGCGAGGAGGGGGCCGGTGTGGGCTCTGCCCCTCTACTACACCAGAGGCAGGCACCCGACCGAGGCACGACGCGCCCAGAGACAGCCCGTTCGCTTCTTCCCACCTAGGACCGATGCGCACCAGCCTAACACCGCCAAGACGGATGCCAGCTCACAGCGAGCAAGCTCCTGACAGTAAAAAGCCCTTTTTTGTCCAGGCAGCCACTCCTTCCCCTCAAACTCTGCCCGGCTGGGAGCCGGGGCTGCGGCGCTACCCCCTCCGCGTTGCCTTGTGGCTCTCCCCGACGCTCAGGTGGGTGCCAGTCTGCCCTGGCTGGGCTGGCTAGGGCACGGCGCAGAGCAACCCTTGGCAGAGAGCCCGCAGAGCCTGTCACTTATGCTAAGCCGTAGGGCAGGTCCCAGCGGTACGGCTCTGTCCTGGATTCCTCTCGCAACGATGTTTTCGAGCAAGCACTGCTGCCAGACCACGGTAAGCGGCGCAATGTCAAACAGGTCTTGCCGCGCTCCCGCCACCCCCGTGATCGGGGTGGGATGGTGGGGGGGCAGAAATCCAGGGTTGGGGACAGGGACCCTCGGGCGGAGGGGGCATAGTGGAGACCCGGCTCCGCAGAAAGCTGACAGGAGAGAGAGATGAGGCTAGCTGCTTGCTAAATCCGTACCAGGGCTGAGGCTCTTGCAGCGGGCGACTGTCCGAGCACGTTCACCCGCCCATGTCCCCGCCGGGGCGCAGGGCGCTGCGCATCCCCTCGCGGCACCCCCCGCTTCCCTGACCCGCCGCTTACCGGCTTCTTCTTGCGGCGGCTCTGGATGCGGCTGACCACCAGGTCGGTGTAGAGCACCGGCTTGAGGGTGCGGGAGCGCTGGGGCCAGCCGTAGCAGAAGGTCTCCACGCCGCGGTAGTTGCGCCCGTAGCGCACCGAGCACATGGAGCGGGACCGCATGCGCCCCGCGCTGCTGTTGATGCTGTTGACGCCGATCATCCTGCCGGCGGCGGCGGGGGCGCGGCGGGGCGCCCGGCGCGGAGCCCNCCCGCCCCGCCCGCCGCAGCCAATGGCGACCCGCGGCGCCCGGCCGGGCTGAGCCCGCCGAGGGGCCGGCGGTGGGCATCCCACCTGGGAGACAGCATCCCTAACGCTGATGCCACACGAATTGCCGGAGCTGCCTCCGGTGCGCCAGCTGGCCGCCCCTGCCTCCTTTCCTCTGTGAGTGAGAGCAGGTGGCTGTGCCCTCCTGGGGGGCCGTGGTGGTGACATCTCCCGAGTTCTAGGGGCCAGGTGGCACCTCCACTCGGTTCCAGCTGGGCAGGCTTCAGAGCTGCTGCTGCAGCTCGGCCCGCACCAGGGAACTACAAAGCCGGTAGGAGATGGGCCCGGTGGAGATGTGCTCAGACTTTCCATCTTCATTGACTACCCCACACTTAAGCCTCTTGCCAGGTCAGGCTGGAAACAGCAGTAGCTACAGTCACTCAGCTGGTTAGGAGCAGGACAGAGATGCTTCAGGCAGTTGCTCCTGTGAAGAGGCAAAGAGCTGAGCATCCTTGCAGAAAGCACGAGGATCGATGCGTAATTTAGTTAGGCTTGACTGAGCAAGAGATGCAGCCAGTGGAGAGGGGGAAATTTTCCACTCTGTCCTGTTTGGTATAGTGATCATTTGGCACAACTTGTGAGGGAGGCAGCATAGATGTCTGGCTTATCAGATATACTGGGCTGCCTCTGAGACCCGGGGGAGCCATGGGAGACAGGGGCAGGGCAGCCTATTGCTCCCAGGGGAAACGCAAAAAAAAAAAAAAAANTGGGGGATTAGATTGAGCAAGTGTTTCTGTGATTATAGCTCAGAGGTGGGAGCCAGGGCTTTCTTCCCGCATTGCTAATCACTTACCCAGCACTCTGAGCGTCTGAGCCCTGCTGTTGTGCCTCCAAGCTGGGAGGTGGGGGCCCATCCTACCTTCCTCCCCCGAGGACCCGACTACATTGTCAGGCTTAATTCATTAACATCTGTGACGTGCTCTGGGCTCCTAGGCTGAAAGGCAGCACAAATTTGGCTCACTC
Source organism: Thryothorus ludovicianus (assembly GCA_013397245.1). Lineage (NCBI taxonomy): Eukaryota > Metazoa > Chordata > Aves > Passeriformes > Certhiidae > Thryothorus > Thryothorus ludovicianus. The sequence continues at coordinate 219,153 of VZTB01004658.1, forward strand.
CTGCAATTGTTAGCAGTGCTGGTGAAAAATGGGGCCTGCCCTGGCCCTACTGTTGTTTCTGTCAGCCAGTGAAGCACAAGGTTAAGCTAAAAGACTAAGGAAGATGGGGACAAGCTAAGGCTCCACAAAGTGATCAATCATATAAAGGTCAAATCCACAGCTGAAATGTAACAGACAATCAGCAATGATGAGTGAAATCCCAGGGGGCCTGGGCTGGAATCACACTGTCAAGAGAAAAGCAACATCTCAAGAGCTAACCAAAATATCACCAGCTCCAGGATGTCCTGCTTCCACCTCCTTCTTTGCTGCATGGGCAGCTGCCATGATATGGCCACAGTTATTCAGGTGCAAGTCTGCAGATGTGGGCATCTTCAGACACCGCATTATATGGGTTCTTATATCCCTGGCATGGCTCCATGCCTGATCAAGGGGACATCTCAGCTGGAGAGCTGGGCAGCCCTGCCTGCAGGGTATAGTTCTCCAGGGAAGCTTTCAGAGACCGGAAGGGTTTCCAGCAGTGCTGGTAAGGCAGCACTGCCTTAGTTCCAGCAGCAGTGCTGTGCAGGGCATAATGAGGCACAGGCAGTGAGGGGGATGTGATGCTCAGCTGTGAAAGCTCTTTAAGTGTTTTCATTGCTCCTGCATAAAACTGGGACTGTTTACATGTATTATCTAGTAGCAGATAAAGTTCTTGTCTGACTCAAGCTGCCACATGCTCTCAGGCATCATGCTGCGTTTATCTTGGGACTCCCTGCAGTCCAAGACGAGGGGAGTGCTCTGGCTACCAGTGTGTCTATTCCTGATGCTGTCCTCAGAGTCAGAGGGAATGGTGGCCTTGTGCCCCTGCAGCAACCTAGGTCCTGTCCTACTGCCCCAGTTCCCTGACAGTGAGTGCTTTGTGCGAGAGCCACCTCCAGCCCTCCAGCTCTGAAGTCCATGGGGTAGCAGCCTGTGCTATCTACCCAGACAGGCTTGGAAGAGCCCCCAGGATCTTTCTTCTGTGGTGCTGGGGCTGTACAAGACCTGGCCTAGAGCTTTGGGAAGCTCCTGTGAAGCCTGCCAGCCCGTCCCTTCCCCTTAGGAAATGCATGTGCTCCTGGAGCACTAAAATTAGCCAGCCAGCTGTGCAGCACGCTTGCACAGGAGCCTCAGTCCCCAAGCACAGCCTGCCAGCCAGGTGTGCCACGGAGGAAGCATCCTGCTTGGGGTAACGGGGCTAATGCAGGCTGACACAGGGAGGGCAGAGGGAAAGCCTTTCCCCATTTGTCTGCCCCTGAGCCTGTGCAAGGGACCACAAAGCATCAAACAGCCAGAAGCAGTGGGCAGAAGGAAAGGAGTGTCTCTGGATGAGCTGGCTGAGGCTGCCCAGGAGAGAGGCACGAGATCCCCTTGCCAGTTCTCCCCACACCTCAAGCCAACAGCACTTTCTCCATCTCACCTATGCCAGAAACCTACATCCCCTTGGATGGGCAGGGGATTTCCAAAGTGGAGTGGTGCTTCAGGTAAAGAGCTGCAGCCTGCCCTGCCTGAGGTTCCTCGCACTGTCTTTCACTCCTCCTTCCCAGCATGGCTCCTGTACAGAGGCGGCTGAAAAGCAGCGGTGGGAAGCAGCTGCACAGGGAGCAGGCCATTTTTAGCAGAGCAGCCTCCCAGCTGCTGGGCTGCTGGCAGAGCTGTGCAGGGCTGTGCTGCAGCACAGCAGCCACCCTCCACTTCCTTACACCCAGCAAAGGCCTTGGCTCCTGCCTGTGAGAGAAAGCCTGTAGCTTCATGGCACTTCCTTGCTGTCCTATTTCCCTCTGTCTGGAATCTGATGTGGTAACTTCATCTCGTATGTTGGAACTGCTGGAGCTTTGAGGGGCTAAGTTTAACAGGGCAATGCCTCAAACATGGGCACCCAGCCATGGGGCTGTCAGGGATACAAAGGATAAGTCCATGGAACTCAGATACTCCAAGGTGCAGCAGGACTGAAGGGCCAGGGTTCACATTTCATATGTTTCCATCCATTTTGTGTGCTTAAAGCCTTTTCTGGAGCTGGGTTTAAAATTAGAGGAGAATTTTTCCTGAGTAACTCCTTTTACTGGCAAAGTGTGGGCTGAGAGGGAGGACAGCCCTATTGAGAACTGCTGGTAACCCCTTAATGATGGGGTGAGCGACACAGCCAGGAATAAACCCACAAAGGCTGAAAAGAGAGTTCAGCTTTTCATCCTCTGTTGCCTTTTTTCATCAACCTCCCCCCCGTTGTGGCTCCAGCATCCTGTGGGAACCCATCTTCCACATCACGAGTATTTGCCAACTGTAGTGCTTCACCAACAGCAGCAGTTTCTGCCTGGCAGACCCCATGGGAGCTAAGCCTATTCCCAGGGTCTGAGATGGGGAGACAGCCGCTCAGAGAATCCTCCTGAGAGCAGGTGATGCCAGAGAAGCGCAGCAGTCCAAAATCAGAGGTGCTTGCTGAACACTGCTCTCCCTGACCAAGCCCCTCTAGGAACTGGGTCAGGCAGGGACAAGGCAGGAGTCCCCCAGTCCCCCAGTGTGATGAGTTCCCAGCTCTGAGGTCTTAACCTCCAGCCCACTCTCCCCATCACGATGCCTTGCCCATTGTCACCTCTGCCACCAGAGATGGCTCCAGTCCCAGGCCTGGCCAATGTTTTAGGCCCCAGTGCTTCAGGGAGTCAGAAAGGGCTGAGTACCACAGGACTGATGCCAGGAAGCCTCTGGCTGCAGCTGGGAAAACCAGCCCTAGTAAGCTGCCCCATGTGTGCTCTCTTGCCTGCAATACAGGCACAGCAAGAGAAATGAGGGAATCAGAATCCCAGGCAAAACTCCAGTGTCCTGCTGGGGGAATGGAGCAGCCCAGGTTCCCCTCAGCAAGGCAGGAGCACAACTGCAGGCTCAGGAACCATCATTGTTCTTGCAAGTAAATGCATTTTGCATTCACAGCATCTCAGGTAGCTTTCCATGTGATCCAGCCCAGAGCTCTCACTTCTGCTCCTGCTGCTTGGCCAGCCACGGAGAACAACCAAATTTACCTTGAGCAGCTCCTTGGGGAAGTCAGTGCCTCCATTGAGTCCCTCCAAGTTGCCAATGAAGTCAGAGCAGGACATTCTCTTCCCAATGTTCTGGGGGATTCAGGGGGAGAGAAACATCAAGATTACCTTTGGGACAGAGGTCATTGCTGACTGCAGCAGGTCCCACAGCCCAGGAACAAGCACCCCATCGCTGCAGAGGTGTGAGGGACCAGCCAGGTCTCTGGAAGGCTGCTTGCAGGTATGGGGAAGCTGCTGGCTTTTCAGAGACTCCAGGAGTTTTAAGTAACCTCTTTTTTCAAAATTGTGTGCCCCCTGCTCCCAATGGCAGCTGGTTTTGGAGTCTCATTCCCACTTTCTTTCCCTGTTCAGTTTTCTTTTCTATCCTCATTCCACCTCTACATCTTTCAGCTCAACAAGTCTCCTTCAAAGCCCCACTCTCTCCTTCATCAGCCCCTCCTCTGATTTAGCCTTTCTTGCCTCTCCTCACCAAACACATTATGGGTGACGAGCTGTTATGGGCCCGAGTCCCATGCCTCCTGCTCATGTGGCACTGTCCTCACTCTTCCCTGAGCACCTACAGTTTCGGGGTGGTGAGGTCAGACAGGGGACAGATTGGAGCAATGGCAGTGCTAACTTACATGTCCATGCAGATCTGTGTTTAGCAGCATCAGGGCGCATGTGAGGGTGTGGGCTCCATCTGCAGCACAAGCACAGGACAGGAATTAGAGCCCCCAGCCCAGCCCTGCAGCTGGTGCTCCAGTTTCTCAGCATATTAGGGAGGATATTAGGGAGGATATGAGGTCTCCGAGCCTCTGAGACAGCCTTGAGCCCCCTCCTCCCACCCTGGACACAAGGGGACACTGCAGTGCTGACAGTCTGCAGCTAAGTAAGTAAGAGGCTGCTGATTCCAAACTTGAGCATACAAATTCCCCTCCAAGCCTGCTGCCCCTATAGCCAGGGAGTGATGCTGTAGCTAATCTTGCAGAGCTCCTGGCATGACAAGGTAGGACTGACAAAGCCTCTGCCAGCCAGGCAGCCCAAACCACAACTGTCCCAGAGCCAGCCCAGAGCCCACCCAGAAGCAGACCCATTCTGTGTGAATGCACACAGAACAGGTGCAAAGACATGAAATAGTACAAAGTGGGTGTCTGTGCTCCTGAAATGCTAGGCACACAAGTTTCCTCAATTAGATATTCCCTGAGCTGAGGGTCTGAGAGGTGGGGTCTATTTGGTAAAGAGTGTGCTAAGTGTGTCTCTTGTGCTAATCTGCCCAAGGTCAAACTTAAGAATGGGCTGAGCCCTAATTAAATTATGCATCATCCAACCAGACCAGGCTTAAAAAAATAAAATCGAAAGCATCTGTAATGTGAGGGAAATGACATACTGGGCATATCTTCTAGAGCATCAGTATAGGTTCTGTGCCTGCTCTCTAGTTTCAGTTGGAGCACATTCATCGAGCTGACAAACATAGGCTCCCCTGAAACACACACATATACACTCTCCACAGACATGCACAGTTTCTTACCTTCTGAAGAGATGGCATTGGGATTACACTCGTAGTAGCGCTGGGAGAAATGAGCCAGCACTCGCTCTCGCTCTTGCGTCTCCCCCATCAAGGCCAGCTCTTTTAGAAAGGACCTGAAAAAGCAGCAGCAGTGTTGGTCATACAAGAAGCCCACTGCAGTTTCTGCAACTCACCCTGTGCAGGAATGGAGCTGTGCTTTCTGGTTTTGAGACCTCTTCCAGTGTGCTGGGTGAAGCCCTGCTTTGCACATCCTTTCTTCCCTCCAAACCCCCTGTGGGACTCTCTTCCAAGCCCACAGCACCATTTCCTGCTGGCACACCGCAGAGACCTACAACCAACCCCAGAAACTAGCCTAGGGAAGGAGGTAGGTGTAACAACAGAAAGATTTGAGTTCAAGACTTGGAAAGTCAAGCCTGCATGAACCTGACTGTCATTCAACTACACTGAACATTGAGTTAAGAACAGGAGTGTTTTTTCTTGGTTGTATGGCTGAGAGACCATCTTGGAAATCACATTCTCCTATTTAAGAGGTAAGAGGATCTCCAGATGGTACTCAAGGGGTCTGCTTGCTCCTGATGATCTCTGTGTTGTTGCAGAGCTGCAGAGGGACCTGTTGGGACCACACTCTGGTGGCCACCACACACACACGTACACACACTCAGTTCTGACCTGAGAGCCTGATCCAGACTCATCCCTGTGAACACGAAGAACTTCAGATATTCCCCTGCCACCATCCTGCTGAACTCGTTGCTGAAATAGAAAAGGGGGAGGGTGAGAATGGGATCGACCAGGCTGTGGGGACAGCCAAAGGCACACAGGGATTGGGTGGATTCCAGGAGGCTGGGAGCTCCCCAGGGTTGCAAGAAGCACACCAAGGACAGAGACACCCCATGAAACTTAGAGAAATTCACTGGGAATAATACTGGGTATGTAAAAGAAAATTGAGAAGCTGTAGAGGGAAGGGCCCACAAGAGGTCAGCTAGCCACCCCCATGCCCCAACACCTTACTGAAGCATCCATGGTAGGAAGGTATGAAAATCTGGATGTCTCCTAGGTTTTAAGACCTTTAGAGGGAACACTGAGTGCAAAGGTACCAGTCGCAAGGAGTGGGTTTTGAGGTCCTGCCAGCAGTTCCTTGCCAGCCTGGTGCCCCACAAGGGCAGCAGCTGCAGGTGCACTGTGGGTGCAAGTGAGCTCCTTGCAGAATGGAACATTCCTTCCAAATACCCACACGTACTTCTTCCCCAAGTGGCGAGCCACATCTGCTTTCTTAAAGCCATCCAGGTTGTAGAGCCTCTTGGCCAGGCGTTTGGCAGCCTCCAGGTCAGCCTTGTGTCCATTGGAAAGGGTGTCCGTGCTGCCCAGGGCCAGCTGCTCCACACTGTCCATCTCCGACTCTGAGTCTGAAACCAGCTGGCTCTGGGGGCGGTCGCTGCAATGGGAAGGGACACTCCATGTTAGCCTGCCTACAGATCCCCTCCTTGTTCAGCTTCTCAGGGAATGCATGCTCCTCACCCTGCTTTGGAGACCAGCTACTCACTGCTGGGACCCACGGTGAACTGCACCAGTCAGAGACACTCTGAGGTCAGTTAAGGGAAGGTGTAGGAATGCAGGTTTTGGGAGGAAGGGTGGGTGATGGGACAGCACCAGTGACTGACTGGACTAAGGCACTCAAACCAACATTCATATTGGATGTGGAAGGAAAGGACGACTACTCCAAAGCAGAACCTACGAAACTGTATGTGTGGGCTTAGGCTCTGCCAAGCTCAGCTATAGCAGAGACTTGGAGCAGAAACATGTGCACATCACATGCTGTCCTACAGCTCTGTACTCATGTTTTAATCTGGACAAACTCCTCGTGCCGCTCTCAAGTGCAGTTTCTAACCAAGACAAGACAACTCTAATTCTTTTGTTCACCTTCGCCCACCCACTCATTTCAAAGCACTACACAGACGGCAAAGCTGAGGCAGAGAACTTGAGGACAGAGGAAACCCCCCCGGCCTCCCAGCTCACAGTGGAGTGCAGTCTTCCCCGGGCTGCCCATCAGCTCTCAGCCCACCACGCCTTAAATGGCCATGTTAGGAGTCACTCTTGGCTTGGCCCCCGAAGCAATCTGACTCAGCTGTGCAGAAGTTATCCCAACCAAAAGCTGGTTGAATCTAATCAACAACAAATGTTAAGCAACTCTGACCTCGTCCAAATTTTCTGGCAGCCCTTACAATGTTCCAGTCTGATTTATTTTTAAAAGTCTCTAATTGAGTTTTAAGAAGCCTGCTCTCCTGAGCCAATTACACAGGCCAATCTCCTTGAGGCTCTGCTTTTTTCAAGAAGGACAAGTCTCCTCCTGCTCAGTGCTGCCTGTCCCAGGGGAGCCCTGCACAACGCCGACAGGCTGCCTCATGCCTCGGGGGGCTCTCAGGTGCCATCCTCTCCACCTTTCTGTCACCCCCAGCCAGCATGCCACAGGAGAAGTTGCTCTGCACTCAAACCAATGGGACAGACACTTCCCTGGTGAAAGCAGCTCCAACACTCTGCAAGTCCTTGGAAAGATGTGCTTTGCTCGAGCCACTGCTGAACTCAGTGGTGCCAGGAGGTGATTGTAGTAAGACCTGGATGGGTGGCCGAGGCAGATCTGTGCCCACTTGGCTCCAGTCCTCCCCAGGGACACTATCCATCACTCCAATGCACCCAGGTGGAAGCAGCCACAAGAGTGGTCACAAGGTCACCATGAGCTCACCAGGCCTGACTCCACCAGCTCTGGGGAGCTGGGCAGGCAGCTTCCAGCATCACTGTCTGCATCATGAGCACACCCCATCCCGTGGGCAAATATCCCACCTGCCTTAAAGCTCCTCTCCTCCCAAAACAGCCACACCCAAAGGTGCTGCTGGCATGGGCCTTGGTGCCTGGTTGTGCCTTCACTGTCTGGCAGGGTCAAAGCTGCTCTGAGGGGTGCCCGACAGCAGAACAGGCTGGGTGCTGCTGGGCCAGTGCTGGGCACACACCTGGGCCCCACTTCAACTCCTTGTGTGGCTGCAGTCCCTGTGACCTCAACCAAGGACAGAGTTCACAGGCTCTTTGATTCCCAGAGGCAGAGGAGATTAATCCATCCCAGCAGCTGGCACCTGCCAGCCATGGGTTATGGTGACTGCATTTTTTTGCTGAAAACCTTATCTGTTATCACAAGGGCACTTCCCCTTTGCCACCCAGCAGTTCCAAGGGTGCTTTTCCAGTCACAGGCTGAGCTACAAAATGCAAAACCACCCCTCCAACACTCCCCATGCTCCAACTGCAGCTTCAGAGCAAGTTGCTGCTCAGTCAGCCACTCAAAATCTTTTAATTCTTCTCTGCACCATCCCTAAAACTCCTGATACCCTTCTGGACCTCATCTATCCTGCCTGAGAGGTTGTCCTCCCTCACATGGCCAGTTCTTGGAGTATCCAAGGCCAAACCTAAAGTTCCAAATCTTCCCCTCATGACCTCTCTTCCTAATCTATGATCCTCAGGTTTCCTACACAGTGCTGAGCATCCAGGCATGGGGCCATTTACAAAATCTCTCTTGTGCTTCAATACCTGTATCTCCCTGCAGGGTCCCAACCTGTGACTACAATTCCTGCCTTGCTTTTGCAATGGGCATGCAGGGATCTCAATCCTTGAATCTCAAAGTAGCTCTACCAGTGGAATTTACTGCTCCCTCCCCCACCAAGTCCTGGTACTGATTTGGTCTTTTACAGCAAAGCATAACCTTGCTCTCAGGATGAGGTACTTTCAACCATGCCATGAAATGTTTTTTTTTCCTCAAGGCACTCTCATGCAGTTCAATATGGACAGCCAGCCCCTGTAGGCTCACTATACCCCTTCTGTAGTACCTATCTGCCACCACTCAAAGCCCCAGTTGGCTTGGAGAACAAGTAGCTTAAAGACAGAAAAAAAGAGCCCAATTCTCAAGTAAATGGAGAGCAGAGCAAGAGACGTGTCCATGTCTGAGGTAATTGAGGTTATGCTAATTTTCTCGCCAATGAGCTAATTGCAGGTCTCAGGGTGAGGGATTTTTTGATGTATTCAGTAAAGTGACATTTTAGTTGGGCTTCAAGAAACACTGAGATAATATTTTTTACATTAAATACACACTTAAGGAATAAAGATCAAATTTGATATTGTGCAATTATCCTCGGTGTGCATGAAATAAGTAATTCCTGAGCAGACACAGTGCTAACTCATCCCTCTCCCTGTTGCCACCACTCAGGTCACTGGGAGCACAGGTCCCTCTGTCACCTCAGAGGTGTTTGCTAGAGCCCAGGTGCTGCAGTGAGGCACGTCTGGGGATTTCTGCAAGGAAGGTATGTGATCCAGCACAGGGCTCAGGGCTCACCTTGGGACACAGGCTCTTCACTGACCACTTCCCACCCCAGCTCAGCAGGACTTGTTCTCCCTGCCCTGGAAAGCTGCTGCAGAATCACCGTCCTGCTAAGGGCCACCATACCAAACACACTGCTTCTTCCAGGTCAGATGGTTCTCCATGGCCCACATGTTCCTTCTCAGGGCCAAACACTCCTTTCCTGGACTTGGATCATCATCTCACCCCAATATTCCTTCTCTAGCTGACTGCCTGGAGCCCAGAAGCAGAGACCACAGCACCTTCCCTGGCTGCAATGCAGTGTGTCACTGCAGGAGTCCTGACATCCTCTCCACCTTGCCACCATCAATCAAGCTTACTTAGCACCATGTTCACTTTATTTTCCAGCAATCAGGAGCAAGTCTTCTCTCCTGGGTTTGGAGCAGCAAGAAGGCACTAGTTTTGCAAAGCCAGGCCCCAGGGGCTGACCTCCACCTCTCAGATGCCAGCAGAGACATATCTGTAAGGTGGGACCCTTCCTGCAGCAACAACCTGTTCCCCAGGAGCCAGGGTGTGCTGAGCTCCTGGACTGTCCAGGTCTGCCCTGACACACCTCCAGGCAAGACACCTGCTGCAGGAAACTCCAGACATTTTAATACAATTCAAGTACCTCTTGCTCCCCACATGAGGCTGATTTCATCCTACACCATGAAGGGACATGGCAAAGAGCCTGCTGCAAATCCACAAGGGACAGGTGCATGGGGCAAAGTAGCACTCTCCCCTCAATTCTGGAAGGCCCACACACATAGCTAGATGCTCATTGCCTCTGCCAAGCAAACCAAGCCTGCCTAATGTTGCTGCTAAGAATGTACCAGACCGGATCTTTGGCTGAGCTAAATAAATGCAGCTCCCTCCATCGGTCTCAGTGGAACGACTTTGATTTATGACAGCAAAAATCTGGGCCGGTTCATTCCTCACAGAATTGAAGTTAGGGCTGTGAGGACACTTGAAGGTCAGCTAGACCAGCCTCCAACCACAGGCGTTTCTGGTTGTGCTTTCTGGCAGCTCTGGAGTTCAACAATCACCCAGCGACAGCAGCACCCACCAGTGCTACTGCTGACAGATCCAGACAGGACTAAACTTTGGGCAGCTGTGCCCCTCCTCAGTCTTGTTTCTTTGCAGACTTCCAGAACCTCCCCTGCAGCATCAGCATTCTCTGGAGATGTCTATTTGTTCTTCCTCACCCCATCCCACCTGTTCTTCTTGTGAGGGACACAACTGCTCCTGCAGAGGACAGGGACTGACACTACAATGCCACCAAACAATTTCTGGTGCCAGCCAAGAGCCTTAAATATCCAGTTACTCACCTGCTGGATGGAGGGTGGTCTTCTCCATAGGGTCAGCACGGGAAAACCTGGGTGTCTTGGTCCCTTGGGTCAAGACCAGCCTAGGGGCTCTCAGTCAGATCCAAGAGCTGGAATTAATGCCTGACACGTGGGGCTGCATCCCACAGGTATGTGCTGCGGCTCATGCCTCTGCAGGCAGACCTGCCATCCCTGAGATCCACTGTCCTTTATGCCATGGTGGGCTGGCTGATGTGTTCTATGTCTCTTCCTGCTCTTCATGGCTTGACATGGCTTACATAGGGCAAAATTTCCCCCAAGCTTGTCCTTTATTTCTTGCTGTGCTGATGCTTGTGGGGGCACCTCTCCATCCTGCACCCTAGCCTTGTCTCCCTACTGTGCTATCAACCCAGCCCACCCCATACTCCCTTCCCCTATCTTCATCCTTTCCTCAGTGTCCACCTTCCTCTGCTCAGCTCTGAACCTCCTGCATCACACCCCGAATCTGCCCTACGGGGCCCCAAACTGGGCACAGCCCTTCAGGGCATCCTGACCAGTTTGCCCAGCGCTACTTGGGAGCTCAAGCCAGCCGAGAGACCTGCGCTGGCCCTGGGAGGGGAGGGCACCGGCTCCCCGACCGCTGCAGTAACAAAAGGAACCTTATAAAGAAAGGCAGCGGGGCCGGCTGGCAGGCCCCGAGCTCCAGCGCACGCCAGCAGCCGCGCTCTGGCAGGGACGCAGCCCCGGCTCCCGGCGCATCCTCCGCCCGGGCGGCTGCCAGCCCCACGGGCCCCCCGCTCCTCCCACACCGCCGCAGCTCCAGGGCTGAGCTCTCCCTCTAGCGAGCCTGCCGGCGTGCTGCCCGACCCGCGCTCGCTGCCCCTTTTCGCCAGGCACTTGCAGCCCCGCCTTGGACGTTGCTTCTCCCTCCTGCCCTTCTTTCTGTCCCACCGCAGGCAAGCCCCGATGAGGTCCCAGCAGAACCCGCCTCGCTCGGGAGGCGAGTCACGTCTCTTCCCTCCGCGGACAAACCTCAGGGACCGGCACGACTGTGCCCCGAGAAAAGGCTGGCTCCAGAAGAGTGGGATTGCAGGGAAGTTGGGCAGCTGGATTTCAGGGGGCTTACCCTCCCAGAGAGAAGCAAGTTGCCCATTTACATTCCTCTGAAGCTGATGCCCCACAGCTCACAGTGCCTACCTGTATAGGACTGAGCAAGCCAGGTGACCCTCTGGACACCTGCTTGCACCCCAGCAGCTTGGCCGAGTCCTGCAATTTGGGCCTGCAGTTGCAGGAGTCTGGCTCTCGTCACCGATGCAATCTCCCTGCAATCCCCAGGGCTGCCCCAGCTCCTGCCACACCATCTTGCCAGCACTGCATTTGTCCCTGGCTGGCCTCTCTGGGTCCAGAAGGACTCCTTAGCCCTGGGGGGCTCTGCCTCCACACATACTCTGCAGAGGTCTGTCATAACCACAGAGACAACCTGCTTTAACTGCAGCTCTCTGCCCACTGAGAGCAAGGGACCTGCACACTTTCACCTCCTGCCCAAATCAGGTGATAACCTACTCACAGAGCCTGTGCTGGGAGTGTCACTGTGGGGTGTCCCACTGTGGGCACGGCAGGGAGGGGGTTCAGTCTCTGCTCTGTCCCTTTCAACCAAGCCTGCTGGAGTAGGTGCAGGCCTCCCAGGGCAGCCCTTTGTAGGTTTGCACTTAGACATACTTCCCACATGCAAGGTCAAGATAAAAGCATGGTCTTAATTATCACGTGCTGAAGTACACCAGAGCCTTGGAGTAAGCAACAAGGCTGCATGACCCAAGGCCACTGGCTGTGGGGGACACCACATCTCCCCAGCAATGCAGGGGCATCACTGATCTGCCATCCCTGCCACTGAGGGAGCAGGGAAGTCAGGCTTCAAGGCTGTCCCCAACACGCATCCCAACCCCAACTATTTCAACAGTTAGCAGCAAAGCTTTTAGGGACACAAGGAAAGCCACAGGGCGGCACATACAGGCCTAGAGCCACTGGTGTTCATCACCAACCCTGAGACTGACAGACAGTGTAAAGCACAGTCTCACCACAGAGTCCTCCTGCCAGGGCTCCCAGTCTGCCTGTGCTGGTCGCAGTCAGTCTGTACTGCTTGTCACCATGGACAGTGGTGAATGCTTTGCTCTGGCCCTGCTGGCACAGGTGATGATGCACTATAGCAACTGCAGAGGTTCCTTAGCTCCTTTCCTCATCAATTTCCATTGAATACCTCTTAGTGGGTGAATTACAAGGATAATCTTCTCGATCAGATCAGCCCTGTCAGGCATCAGGATCTGGTGGTTCTAGTTCATGAGAACCTTTGAGCAATCAGCCCAGCCACTTCTTCCTCAAACTACTTGGGAATCTTTAGCTTCATGGCCAGTTCCACTGAGAGTCCAGAAAATTGGTAGCATCAGTGATGGGGAAGAGGAAACTTTTTGGATCTCTCCCTTGCCAGAAACCCCTGTCTCCTGAGGGCTTACCCTGCAGATGATGGGCTGTCCCAGACCCTAGTGCCACATGCCTTCCCTGCTTCCCAGCCCTAATCTCCACTCCTTCCCACTGCATCAGATGGCAGATTCCAACTACACCTGCCTCTGTCCACTGTTGCCTGTGGGGCCATGAGGGGAGGCTGGACAGTTTCCTGCTGGGATCCTGCATCAGGGCCCTGCTCCTCCACACCTCATTTCTCATGGTCTTTCCTGCAGTCTCTGCTTCAGACCACCACTGGAGCCAGGGAACCTACTCACCAGCTGCAGGACAGCATGGCAGATCAGAATAGTCCAGGACATGGGAAAGAAAAAGGGCCTGAAACAGGACAAAAAGAAATGCCGTGCAGGGACCTACTGATAACCAAGGGAATAGTTTCTAAGCAGGGAAAGGTAGTTCTGTTACATGCATGTGTAACAGAAGGTGAGGCTGGCAGTTTTGGTGCTGTGGGAAGCCCAGGCCTTGGGATCACCAGGCCGGGGAGCACAGTAAGGGCTGCAGCTGCATTTCCCCTGTGTTCCTGTCACCAAAGCAGACGGACTCCTGCCAGAAGAGAAGATGACAAGAGGCTCAGCAAAGGTGGGCTCAGCAAAGATCTAGGGCAGCTTAGGGGATACACAACATCCCACCATGGCCTGTGTTGCAGGCCAGCACTGATCTGAAACCTGAGCTAGGAGGGGAGAACAGTGCTGCAGTTTCCTCAGCACTGCCAGCATGCTCTGTGCTCCACTGACTATAAACCAGTGAGGAATAATCTCTGTTAAGCCACCTCATTGCTGTTCCTGCTGCCAGCTGTGTCTCTGCACCCTCACACCTGCCTGTGCCCTGCACTGCTGTGCTGTGGTACAATGGCATCCCATGGACAGGTATTGTCCTTTTGGTTTCTACAGGGCCCTGTGTTTCAGTCCCTTGCCTTGGCACAGGAATAGGAAGCCAATTCTTCCAGCAGAGAGCACTGATCATGGCTGGATACTGTCACCCTTCACTGCCATGTGCCTTCCAGACATGACCAGTTTTACTGCACACACCTTGTCAGGCCTCTGTGCTACCACATCTCTGGCTTCAGCGTCCCAAAGACAGGGAAGGCCTAACCCAGTTCCTCTCTGCCCCAAAAGGCCCTTGGACTGACCCAAGGGCCACAGAGCTGATGCAATATCCCACTCTTCTCTCCTGACTGCAGACACCAGAGAAGACACAGAGCTTAGATCTCCACCTGGCCACCCCAAGCTGAGCCTATGAAGATGGCACAGACTGTGACCCAAAGTGACATAGGTTTGGTATGGAAAAGACCAAAGCCTGGTAAGTGGGTGAGGGATCCAGGATGCTCAACTCTGCCCTCCACCTTCTAACATGAACAAGGCTGAGGAAGTTCAGGAAGCCAGAACAACAGGTACAAGACCATGGGACACCTGCCTTTAAGAAACAAGTGGCTGTGGTGCAGATGGCAAGGGACAAAGTCCCCAGCAGGGAAATACTGTCAAATTTTTACTGGCAGTCAGCTTCAGACTGGCTTCTCCCCATACCATCACAGATGCTGGACTGCCTTGCAATGAAAACCACCATAGAACTGAAGTTCTGGCATTCTCTGCTTGCTTGGCTGAAAGAAACCTCAGAGTCCTCCAGTACCTACAAAGCTGGAAAAGATGAAAAAGGAGTTGGGCTCACATCAACACATCTACCACAATTCCATGGTGATCACTGGTCTGATCAGCTACCGCCTAGAAAATCTAGCACACGCAGTTCTGACCCTTCCCCAGCAATACAAGTTAGGCTGCAAACCAGACCTCATAGTATTAGACTCCACATCAAGCCTTAGTGGCCCAGCTGGACAGCAAGCAACTTAGGTCACTCACCTTGTGTTGGAGGCCAAGGGAGTGCCAAAGCTGTCCTCTGAGTGGCAAGGGCTGTGCCGAGGGCCCTTCCTTCGTCTCCCCCATTCCTCCTCTCTCTCTGTCCAGGGGGCATCTGTGGCTGAACTGGTCCCAGAGTCTGGCTCTAAGTGAGCCAGAGGAGCAAAGTTCTCCTCAATCACCTTGGCGCTGTCTCGGATTTTTCCCTGTATTTCTGGGGTGAGGGTTGGGAGGTCAAAAGTGAAAAAGGTCCCATGGGTACGGGCTGGGGAAGAAAGGATGTCAATGGAGTCCAAGCTGGTGTAAGATGTGCCTTTGGCTCGATGGGACTCCATGATGGTCTCAAAATGCTTGCTGAAAGAGTCCATGCCATCCTTGGAGAGGCTGTGCCCTAGAAGGAAGGGCACTGGAGACTTGAGCATACCCTGTGTGTCTCGGTCCATGATCCTGGAGGGAAAGAAAGTGAGAAGAACTGATCACTGAAGAGCAAGGGAGCAAAACCCCAAAACAAAAGCCCACACACCGCTTCAGAAGGAAACTGAGAAGAGTAGAAATCTCTTCTGAGCATCTGTAGACCACCAAAGAAATGCCTTGCCTGCCCAAGACACCATAGGAAGCAGGACTGGGCTGGCCTCCCTCCAGACATATGCTTCTCCTTTAATGCGCCACAGACTTTTGTGCCTTTAGTGGCTCATCCTCATAAGAAGCTTATGAGATGGCTACTGCTCCCAATCACTTGACTTGAGCTTAGATCCAATAAAGGGCTCAAGTACTAGAAGCAGGATGTGGTTCAGCTCCATTTCTAACCAAATCTGGAAGTGGCTGAATTTTTCATGGGCCTTCTATCACCAAGAAGGCTCCTCCTGAAGCTGCTCAGGACAGCGTGACACCTTCCTTCCATGAACACTGCACCGTGGTCACTGAGTACTCTGCTCAGAGTATGACCAATACTCACCTGCAAGGTCTGCTGGCTGTTTCCACAAGGTGATGTTGAGTCCCAGGAGACACTGAAGGAGACTGAGCACAAAGTGATACTGAGCTCCAGATTTCCCCAGGCAGCACAGAGGGAGCCTCACACCCATCTCCAGGCTTGGGGATCTGAGCTGGCCCATGCCCTAGAGGCCATGATTGGTCCTAGCTCATCATCTTGTCAGGGATCAGCCCCACAGAAAGGCCTAGCCTGTCTTCAGTGCTGGTCTGAGTCCAGCCCAACACAGAAGTTTCTAAACCCTGAAGCCTTGAGTGTTTTGTCCTGTAAATGAGGAAGTACAGCCTGCCCACCTACTTAAGCACGTGACAACATGGATGTTTCCAACCCAGGGAACATCAGTGTGCTTCAGCAGTACAAGCACAAGCACAGCCCTAAAAGCCTACTTTACTCATAAGCTGCTATCATTTTATTAAAGCAGCAGAAAAGCACTTGTTATGCCACTCTCTTCTCTGATTAAAGGAGAGGAACTGCTCTAGCCTGTCATAACATTTGTTATGAACAAACAGCTTCCTACAGAGGGCTCAGAAGATGCGTTGCTGTAACACTCATCAAATTATTTTCATTCATTAGCTTTCACATGCCACTCAAAAATCTCACCCCAATTACTTCAGCAGGCCAAGAGCTGCCAGTTTGACTTCCCCAGAGTGCCAGCTGGTTTCAAGGGGAGTGCAGTGAAGCCAGACACAGGTAAGCAAGGCAGGGTGCAGGCTGATCTCACCCATCCACCAGTGTTTCCCTGGCTGTGCAGCAGCACGTGACACTCTTGCGATTTCTGTAGGAAGGAGCCCCAGGAACAGCCACTTCTAAAGTGGTTTTTGGTGAGGACAAGGCAGAAGAGATCTCTTTAATATCTGCAGATGTGCTTTACAGATGTAAATGTGCATTCTTCCACCCAGCGCCATGCTAGTATACCAAGCTAAAGCTCACCATTTTGCACCTTGAATCCATGGGGAGGGTGATAACTGTGCCAGGGAAGACAATGCCAGCAGATTGGAAGGAAATTTGTTTCCGGGAAAGGTAGGCGGGCTCATTTTTGTGATCAAGTATATTGCCACCAAGCCACAGAAAAACCATGGCTGGTTTTGTCCACACCATCCAAGCTCTGGAAACAATGTCTCTATCCCAAAATATCATGCACAAAGCCATTCCATTCCAGAAGGATGAAGTCGCAGCAGCATGGGAGCAATATTGCCTGCTCAGATCCAGATGCTTCATTAGCGCCTGCTGCACTGCCCAGCTCCTCCAGGAAGGATCACTGCCCTGACACCAAGCCAGACAAATCCAGCTGAGAGGAGCAGAGGAGAGAAGAAGATGCAGAAGCTGTAATTAGGCATCTGTGCAAGGCTGACAGGCAGCAGGAAAGCAAGCAAGTTACCAGCCTTGAGCTGGTGAAGGAGGGGCAGTGAGCCTTCCTTAGGAGAGGGCCAGGCAGACGTGGAAGGGAAGTGCATCTGGGAGCCAACAGTGCCTCAGGCAAGGCTCTGGGAATGGGATCTGAGCAACTGGGTTTCTGTTGCATCTGATGACTGATGAAGGGGAAAGGGCTCACCCCACTGTCCCTGCTTGCAGAGACATGGTGCTGCAGAGACATGTCATTCCTGGCAGGGGGGAAGAAGAGGAAAAAATCTCTCCTCTGGCCCTCAGTGGTTTTAACTCTCTGCTTATTGCTCCTGTGACCCTCAGACTCCTGACTCAGCCACGCCCCAGGCTCCTCTAGCCTGCACAGGCACAGCAGCTGCTGTGTGAGGATCTGAGCTCTGTTTAAAGCAAGTGATACTGTTCAGCATCGTCCAGCAGCCCCTAGCTTTATTCCTCTCTCAACAAAGCTCTTGTACAGACTTGTCTCCGCAGCTCCTTGCTCCCCCCAGGCACCTTTGCACTACTCCTCCAGTGTGGCAGCAGCTTGCTCTTAGGCTCAGTGTCCTCACACTGTCCCATGCTTAGGCACAGGTACTGACCACAGGCACTGCAGTGTCCCCTGACTGTCCACACTCCCTTGCCACATCCACGCTGTCATCCGCTGTCCCCTGCCCACCCACACGAGCCAAGGACACCACCCCTGCTCAATGACAGGCCCATCACCCCGAGCATCCCCACTGCAATCTGAGCCCGGTGCTCCATGCAGGAGCATCACCCCAAGCTGTGGCTCTGTGGCCCCTTTGGGCTCTGGGATGGCACATCAGAGGCTTGATGCAGATTTAGCACATGCTTAAGCATTTGATGAAATTGAGACCACGACCATTTTTCTAATCCCCAACAAGGCTTGCCCTGTGGCTATTTTCTTGCCAACAAGCAGCAAGCACAAAGGCTCTGGAAAGGCTTCCCAAGTAGCAGATCTAAAGGTTTTTCTAGGCAAGGCTTGCAGGGAGAAAAGGCATCACTGCCTCCCATCAGCCCTCTGTGCTCTCAGGGGAGCAGAGCATTCCCTAGCAAAGCTTCTTCTCTCTTATCAGCCCAGGGCACCCATGCTGAGGGCCAAACCAGGCTCTTCCTACAGCTTAGCCAGCATGTCTGCTGATGCTCAGGGAGGAAGGGAATTGAGCCTGCTCTCACTGACAGGTCTCGGCTCTCTGGGACTAATAGGAATAAAGACAGTAAAGGCTTAGACTAGTCATTAGAGTCAGAAGATATAACTCTGAATATATTCAGGAAGCAGGTTTGCTGGAAGAAGAACATTTCTTCCATCACTTTTCATGTCTTGTTTGATCTGGAGTCAATTTTTGTTTGCTGTTAGCGTGCTGTCTTATTTTGAAAGGGTAAATCACAAAACAAGATTCTGAACTTCGTCTGGAATACAAAACACAACAAGGTAGTACCAAGCCAAAGTCCCCCTTGCAGAGGGTGAAAAAACCCTTGAAACTAGATTTTCAAAGGGATATACATGTCTAAAAGCTGAAAATCAGCATCAAAAAGCGCTTCAGTGATTCTGTAGGGCTAGTCCTTCCCAGCAACCAGGACAGGCGCAGGTTCAGCAGCTCCTGCAGCAGCAGAATGGTGCCAGGTCCAGGAAGCCAGGATGGCTTCTTCATCCCCCCAACTTCACCCCTCCTGTGAGCAGGCAAAGAAGAAATCTTGAAGAAGAAAACATCACTACTGGTGACTGGTAAACAGGGATAAGGACTGCAGCTGCAGAGCTCAAAACAGAAAAGAGTGTGTAAGCAAAAACCCAGGGCTGTGATGCAGGGACTGAACAAGCTTGCAATTTGAGCCTCGTGATTTTCAAGACACTGTCTACAGAGTCTGCCCTTACCAGGGGGCTGCAGGGAAAAAACTAACTGGTCTACAAAGAAGCTGTGACAAATTAACATGACACCCCCATACACACATTGGTAATTATATGGGAGCACCATTTTTAGGAGCAACAGTGGTGGTTTAAGGACACATCCAAGCTTTCGGAACAGGCTGGGGAGCTATGGCAGGGTGTCTCAGAGGACAAAAAATAGGTCTAGGCTTACAGCTCATACAACTCACAGTGGCCCCAAAGATATTTTGAAACAAAATAACACTATGCAAAAAAATTGCTACAGCAAATTGAAGAATTTGCCATAAATTTACGCCTTACTCAAACATGTTTTTGGAAAAAAACCCCCACATTACAAATGGCTTATTTTCAGTTTATCCTTAGAACGCAAGTTTTTGAGGACAGGGTGGCTGGCATGTATTTGTCCCCTCCAATAAAGATGCAAGGGCTGGACAAACTGACAGGAGTTCAGCTCCTCTTGTGATGCACACCTTCCCTCCTTGTTGGCTCAGCACCTTCATTCCTTTCCTTCCCAGTGCAGGGGCACTACTGTATTAATGAATTATTAATATATGTATTTCATAATTTTTAACTTCTGCTGACATCAAAACCTCCCTTTTCCTTTTCTTCCACCTAAATGCTCCCCACCTACCTTCTGCACAGCTAGGTGAGTTCATGCTGCCATGTGGCATTCCAGACATCACCCTGGTTTTGTGCTTCCCAGATGAGACCTGTCCCTACTCCTATGGAGAATTTACTGATGATGCTGAACCTCCTCACCTCACTCAAGACTCTTGACAATACACGTCAGAAAATGTCTGCACAGGACCTTTCCCCTCCAGGTGGCTGCCCACACAGTGCTCTGGACCAGATGATGCCCATCACTCCTCATGGTCAAACTACCACTCCAGCAGAAATCCCATGGGCAGTTTCATGTTGCCAAGCCAAAATGGCATCTCCCGTGTGTGCTAATTGCCAGTGCCTGGCACAGGGCAGAGAGCAGCTGGGAGCACACTTGCTGCCCATGGGTAGGCAACTGAATGATAATCTTGGTGCCACCCACTCCATGAGCCTCCCAGCACAGAATGTTTTGCCACACATGTGAAAAATGACACAGAACCAAACAAAATGCTTTTTTGATCCAAACTATCCCCTTATGCTTTCCCGAACCTGGCAAATACCTAATGAAGCTGACAAAATGGAACTGCTCTCACTGCTGAAGCAGAGTCATCTGTGGGGAGAAGGACAGCCCAGTAGCACCTGGCAGCCCAGAGTAGCTCCAGGACATGACCAATGCTCTGGTATCCTGACACTGTCACGCCAACACCTGGCAGCACTGTGGCAGGATGTAATTGACCTGGCAGGACTCGTGCTGGCAGGACTTGACTCAGCTGGGCAACCTGAGCTGCAGGGCTTGCCACAGGTGGGTGAGGCCCACGGCACAGCTCCCAGCACTGGATCCCCTGTGCTGGCTTACTCCTTCCATAGGGCAGTGAAGGCCCCCTCCCAGTCCTGCCCCCAGTCCCAGTACCAACCCCTGTGGTGTGATCCAGGATCCCCATCTCACCCCCGTGCACAGTTTGCATGTTGCTACCGGGAATTTTTGCTCAGATACTTCAGCAAAGCTTGTTTTACCATGCAGGGTACAAGAAGGAGAGTAAGAGGAGCTTTTTACCCTTGCACATGGAGCCTCACCTTTCCCTGTTTTCCTTCCTCATTGCCTCAAACACCTCATTGTCCTCCTCCACGTCCCTGTCCTGCAGCCCATCCTTGGAGCAGCTGGTGCCTGGGGGGGGTGGCTCCTCTGGTGTGCTGTTCCTCCTGCCTGGCGTGCCCACAAAACTTGGGTTACTCTCACTGTCCTTCTGGCTCTCAATTGCTGAATCCACCTCCTCCTTCTCAGCCAGGATATCATCAATGTTGGTTTCACGATAGCACCTCAGTGGTACAGTGTCCAGGTCTGTCTCAGAGTACTTCACTGTCCTCCTTATAATCCCAGTTTCACAGGAGCCAGGTTTCTGGCTGCCCAAAGGAGACACTTCTATCTCCACCTCCACGTGGCTCAGGCTGTGCTCAGGTACCATTCCTGGTGGCTCGGCCGGCAGTGGAGAGACAGACTTCTGGGGGAGTTCAGCCAGGGGAGCGGAGTCGGGGGCAGAGGAGCCTGCAAGGAAGGCCCAAGCAATCAGAGCTATGGGGAGCTGCAGTGGGGAGCTCTGAGGATTCACTTCTGCAGCATCACATCCCCCCCCCCAAAAGAGTGTGGTCACATGTCATGGAATCATTAAGCTTGGAAAAGGCCTCCAATATTGTCAAGTCCAACCTTTGACAAAACACCACCATGTGAACAAAACCATAGCACTAAGTGCCATCCCAGTTGTTTCTTGAACCTCTAAGGAACAGTGATGCTACCATATTGAGGGACAGAGGGGAACAGGGAAGAAGTGGCAGAAGAAAGAGTGTGAGAGGCAGAGACAGGATGCCAGTGCTAGTGCATCTCCAGCCAGCCCTGAGACCCCATCTAAACCCAAAAGCTCTTCTGCAGAGGCAGCAAGGGGCTCTTTGTCACCTCCTTTCCATGACCACAGGGGACTTTGCAGGGAGGTTGGTACATGCACAATCTGACTCCAGGAGGGCATAGGCTGGCCAGTCTAGGGGGAATCTCAGCTCTTTGTTGGGCACTGAGAAGACCCAAGGGATGGGCAGCCCCAGTGCGAGTCTTACCAATAACAGCGACTTCAAAGGAGGGGTGGGTCAACCCGATGGCATCCGCCTGTTACTTCTTACCTGCCTTTGGGGGATCTGAGGAGCCATAGAAGAATTCCCACTTGGCCTTGGCAATGCGCTGGGCATGGGCGGAGCTCTGCCGGGGATACAGCCACGTGCTGCCCTGCAGAGAGGAGAGCAGAGTGGGCAATGCAACCCCAGGGCAGAGCCCATGCCCAGCGTGGGAGACTCTGAGTACCTACCTGATGTCGGGGCTCTGGCTTCAGGGGACTCCTGGCAAAGGTGGGGAACTCCTCTGGCAGCCCATTGGTAAGGGATCGGCAGAGGCAGCTGGTGTCCAGGGCACAGAGCTCCTTCCCACAGGGACGTGTCCCCCCTGGGGTCCTACCCCCAGCCAGGAGTGGGTCAGACGCAGAGGCCTCCAGCTTCAGCGTGTGCAGGAGCCGCTCCTGAGGCAGGGGCTGGGGGTTTCCCACATCCCCACTGAGCTCCAGACTGCGGCTGAGGCTGTAGGGGCCATTCTCCCAGCGGAGATGGGGAGTTGTCGGGCAACCCAGTGTCCGCACGCTGGCCTTCTCAATGAAGCGGAAGGTGACCACAGAGCTGTGTCCCTCTGGGGCCGGCGGACTGCGGCTGCCCAGAGAGGCGACAGCTGGGCTGGGCCGGCCCCACCGTGGGGTGCAGGGGGCAGTCAGCCGCCCCGTGCCTGGGCAGGCCCCGCTGGCAAAGGGCGCTGCCTCAGCCGGCCGGCGGGCCAGGGAGCCGGTGCTGTTGTAGAGGCCGAGGGGGCAGCGGCGGGCGTCGGGCGCCAGGCCCTTGCGCAGCAGGTGCAGGCGGCCGGCGTTGAGGTTGGGGGTGAGGCAAGGCGGGGGGCTGCACCGCCCAGCCTCGGGGCTTCCCCCCGGCCGCCAGGGCCTCCGGTTCAGCCGGTGGGCAAAGGGCGGGGGAGAGGCAGCGCAGCCCTCCTCGGGGCGGAAGCGGACAGGCGCCCCTGCCTGGGCCATCCTGCCAGAAGAGGGCACAGAGGTGTCAGGTCCGGAGCCCAGCAGGGTGGCACAGGCACAGCAAGGCAGGTTCCCAGAACCCCTGAGATGTCTGAGACAAGAGGCGATGCATCCTCAGGCAGCCCTGAAACAAGGGCAAGGAGCTGGTTAGGAAAGGGAAGGAACAGAAAAGAGGCTGGGGCCATGGGGAGGACAGGCCAAAGGTGCCCTGCCCTCATGGCAGAAGAAAGATGCTCCAGGTGAGACAGCCCCCAGCTGCAAGAAGCAGGCAAGGTTCATCAAGGGCATCACACCACTGCAGGGATGCTGGCAGCCCTTTGCTTGGTCCCCAGGCACCCAGAGTGTTTGCTTTCTCCCCAGGGTGCCAGGCTGCTTAGGCACTTTTTCCCCACAGTTCAGCACCCCAGACACTGAATGCACTGAATGAGAGAATACACTATAAAATGGGTTTCATTCATCCTGCTTTAGGCTGAATATATTTACTATCCACAGCCTACAGCCTATTAAAGTAAAGGGGGAAAAAAATACCTACTATATCTCTGAGATATCCTCCAATTATACTAGCTCAAGGAGTTTGATATGAGCAGCAAGGGCAAGGAGCCTCTCTCTTTGGAGGTCAGCCTGGGTTTAAACTGTGTCACACCAGCACATGTCGCAGCCACTACTGATGGCGCAGACAGAGCTGTCAACACCAGTACATTCAAAAAGCAGTGGTAACAGACAATCCCAGCCTGGGGGGACACAGCAAGCCTGCCCTGCACACAGCTCACTTGCCTGCCCAGAGATGAGACCAGCCACCCCACAGCAGCAGGTGGGTGGCTGCAGGGAAAGGCAGCCCACATCAACTCCACTGGCAGAACTGCTGGCAATTTTCTTTCTCCCAGTAGAGCTAAAACTTGTACTTATCCTTCCCTGAGTTTCTTCAAATTCCTAATGTGCAGAGAAGATTGTCTTGGCTTGTGCCTTCTGACAGATGCCAAGATACTGAGTCCCTCACTTTCATAATTTGAAAGTGAGAAACCATATGCCAGCTACAAACAGGAAAGCATGATTTTCTTCTCCCTGTTTCCGAGTACAAACCAGACAAGATTAAATTCCTAAAGGATGTGAGGCTGAATTTTCAAGTGTTTAGGCTCCAGAGATGCACAGACAAAACTATTAATGAAATAACCCAAACCACACCTTTGGGGTAGGCACCCATTTATCTGCACTATCACACTGCTGAAAAAATCTGTCCTGCTGAGCAGCAGTAACCTCTAATCCACTCACTGCAAATTTTATTCTCCTGATTAATTTATCATGTACTGTTTTTACAACATTTTTCTCCTGTTACGGTTATGTCCACATTCAAGGTTGCCAAAGTTAACTGCTAAATAATAAAGATGTGAGGTTTATATATTTTAAATGAAATTCTACTTTTTATCTCAATGCAGACTGATACATATGTCAAGGAAAAAACTTATCTTTAGGAATAGTTTGCTTTCACTGTAACATAACAAATCTACATAAACCAGCCTATCTCAAAACATGTGAGTTATTACTAGAATAAATGAGATAAGCAGAATGTTCTCTTGGTTATTAAAACAGAATTATCAAATTTAGAGTAAAGGCCATGCCTGCTTTTGACCCACCAAAGCTGGATGGCTACACCATGCAGTGGAGTCAGCTTTTCTTTAATAATGAACGGGAAAAAGCATTAATGCAACTGAGATGAAAAACCAATGAAGGAATGAGATACAGCTTCCTGCTTGCTGATTTCAGTTGTGAATCAAACGGATGATCCTTAAATCACTGTGATGAATGGGTTGGGCTGTAAAGCACCAGTGGGCTGGAGAAAGCCTTACTGGTCCTGCTGCCTAAAGGCAGGAGAAGTCCTGCAAAGAAAATCTCACAGGGTGTTTGCCTGGGCAACCCTGGGCATGCATTCAAAGAGAAAAACTCAGGAGCTGCAGTGTGATAGCCAGAGGCTGCACATCATTGGGGGATTAAACTTGTTCAATAAAACATCTCACAAGAAACTTGTTCCTCCCAGCTGTCCTTTCTTAACGGGCAATGGAACGTCCAGGGATTCTTCCTGTCTATTGCCTTGAGCCATACCCAGCGCAACAGGGGATGGCTGCTCTCCATGCAAGCGCTTGCCTGGCGGAATGGGTGATGCGGAGTGAAGGCAGCAGGCAGCAGGAACTGCTTACGCTGCGGGGGAAGCACACACCCACGCCACGGGAGTGCGGGGACAAGGCGTGGGAGCTGGGGGAGGATGAGAAGAGATGGGGCAAAGAACGGGACAGAGGTGGAGGGAGGCAAGAGGTGCAGGGCTGGGGGTTAAATTCACACGATGGGCACAATTTGTGTGCTGGACATGGAACCCATGGCAGGGAATGGAGGAAATCAGGCTGTAGCTGCCGGGCTACCTGAGGGAGCTAGGGCAGGGCGGACCTTGGGAGATGACTCTGCCCTCCGGAGGAACACAGCAGTTTGAGGGGATGAAGTGGTGACCGAAGCGGGATGTCTAGAGGCCCTGAGGCTGTGGGACAAACAGGTGACCTTTTTCTGGTGCAGTGCCTAGGCAGGGGACATGTCCCCACCTTGGAGCTGAGGCTGAACATGCTCTTCACTCCCCGGCCCCCCCTGCACAGCTTCCCTCACCCGGCACCTCCTGTCTCGGCGGGATCAGCCCTGAGTGGATGTGACATCCATCCGGATGAGGAGGGAGCACCCCCGGCCAGGGGGGCCAGCGGCGCCGCCAGCCGCGATCTCCCTGCCTGGGCATCGGCCCCGTGCCCTTCCCGCCGCACCGGCACACGGGGGCCGGAGCGGGTCTCGGCCCCGCCGGGTGTCACCGCAGCCCCGTGCCGCCGCTCGCCGGTCACCGCCGCCGGGAGGGCGCAGAGCCGCCCCGGTGGCTGCAACAACTGCTGCAACTTTCCCCGCTCCCCCGACGCCCCGTTTCGGCCTCCGCTCCCCGCCGCGCCCCGCCCCGGTTCGCTCCGCTCCCCGCGTCTCACCGGCAGTGCCGCCGCCGCCACCGCATCCTACGCGCCGCTCCTCCGCGCTGCTGCCGGCACGGCACGGCGCGGCTCGGCCCGGCCCGCGCCGTCGGGCGCGGTACAGCGCGGTACAGTACGGCACTGTACAGCTCGGTACGGTACGGTGCAGCACGGTGCCACCGGCCGCAACCCGCCGCTCCCTGCCGCGCTAATCCCTGCCCGAGCCTGTCACTCCGCCCCGCTGACAGCCACGGCAGCCAATGGCAACCCCGCCGGGCGCCGTGCCCCGCCCCGCTCGGTGGCACCGGCACACGAGGAGCGGCCGAATTCACACCGGGGTGCGTGTCCCCGTGTGTGGGCGGGCCGGCGGGTCTCCCACCCTTGTAGCAGGCTCCACATGCTCGGGTCCCGCTGCGCACACCCCTTGTGCCAGTGCGAACCTGGCCTCGTGCGACGGCAGCGACACCCCGGATGCCGGTGTGCCTGTGCCAATGCCACCCCATTCACGTCCCCATGTCCTGGTGTGCATTTCTCCATTCATCAGCGTGCACGTCTGCATGAAGGGTCTGTCCCTGCTCAGCTGTATGCAAGCTACTATGTGACCACTAGCACCTGCCATGCATGAGCGTGCATGGCCTGTGCCTTGTGCCCTATGCCAAAGAGTACAGGCTCTCCTGTGCCCCACCACTGCTTAAGAACTACGAGGATGAGAAGACAAAAGCTGCTATGTGGTCCAGGCTACCAACCAACATCAGCAAGTCCTTGCCTTAGAGCACAGGCTCTGTGCCAGGGACTTTTCTCTCCAAAGGTCATCAGCCTAAGGACACTACAGCCATGGGTGCCAAGGTGTCTCAGACCACCAGGAACTTGATATCACAGTGTCACTAGGCACCTCAAGGATGGTAAATGCCACGTGAATCTCAGGAAACCCCTTCTAGATACAAGGGGGGAAAATCACCTATCCTTTGTCTCCTGCCTAGGCAGGGGGACTCCAGTGGCACCAGTGGCACGTGTGAGTAGAGCCCATAGGTGACAGCTGGGTACCAAGGTGTGGGGGTCTGTGGCAGGGCTTCAGGACCCCATGCTGCCAGTGCACTGGGTCTGTGTGTGGCAGCCACTGGGACTGGCAGCCAGCACTTTGTGCCCTTACAGGTTGCCAGATCGATTTGCTATTAAACAGCACTTTATTACCCAGCCCAGCAATAACTTTTAAATGTGTGTGAGACAAGAAGCCCAGGGAAGCTGAACTTCATGTGCACATCATGTCTGCAAGAGAATTTGGGAAGAGCTGCCTCTCCTTGCTGCTTTCACTGCCTGCAGCAAGCCCAGCTCCAAGCTCACCTGCCCCCACAGTTGCCCAGAAAGTGTTTCTCCTTCTGCCCTCCCAGGCATGGGAAAGGAGCATCAGGCAGAGCAGGCTTTCCTCATATTTAATGCATCAAAGTGCTACCATTTTCTCCTTCCTTCTCCAGGCTCCTGCCTGTGAGGGGCTTCTCTCCTCCTCACTGAGGACTGTGGGACTCAGCTGCCTTACACACAGCCGGCTTTTCTGGCGGACTCCAAGAAGCTGGGCTAATTAGGGGCCTCACTGCTGAAGGATCAACGACCTGATTCCTTCAGCAGCTTCTTGATGGCAGGAGGGCAGGGAGGGGGAAGGTTTTTCTTTAAGCCACAGCCAGAGTGACAAATTTAACCAAGTGGAAGAGCTCAGAGCTTTCCCAGTGTGTCCATACCAGGACAAGGCTTGTCTGTGCCTTCCCAGCACCTGCAGGCAGCCCTGCTGAGAGCTGCAGAATGTAAGAGAGAGGTCTTTTCCTGCCACCGACTGGAGATCCAACCCATTCACAGAAAACACATTTCTGTCCAAAACATGTGTTTTCCCTGCCGTAGCAGTAGCTAATGCTCTGCCTATAGTGTCCTGCTCCATATCCCACTCACCTTCTCACAGCTCAAAAACTTATGAAAGATGGGTTCACATACATGAGTCTGGCCAGCACGGATGTAGGCCTCACTTGGATCAGGATTTTTCAGGA
Source organism: Thryothorus ludovicianus (assembly GCA_013397245.1). Lineage (NCBI taxonomy): Eukaryota > Metazoa > Chordata > Aves > Passeriformes > Certhiidae > Thryothorus > Thryothorus ludovicianus. The sequence continues at coordinate 246,733 of VZTB01004658.1, forward strand.
TTTAGCCCTGGCTCTCCTGATCCCTCCTGCTGTGAATCCCTCCCAGCTGATGCAGGACAGGAGGGAGCAGAAAACCCCTCTGGCAGATGACAGAAGGGGACAAAGTGTCCCCCACACTTCCCCTCCCAGGCTCAATCCAGTGGGCTTAGCTAGAGAAACAGGAGTGCAGTGCACTGGGAACCCTCTTTGCTCTCATTGTGGTACTTCAGAACCTCCAGTTCTTTCCAGCAAGTACATGTCCTTCCTGTGTTAGAGTCCACTCAACTCCATGTTGTCCCTTTCAGCCTCCCAGATCGTGAAACAGGGAGCTTCCAGAAGTTTTTAAAATATTGCCAGCACTGTCCTTGGTTATCTTCATAAGTCTGCAATACAGTTTTTCCTCCCAAAGGCAGAAGGATCTGGGTATCATCAGGGCAGCACAGCAATGAACTTCCAGATTGGAAGATATCGACCTGACATGTCATAGTGTCCAAACAACTGTACAGATCTAGATGAAATTTGGGTGAAGAGGGGTTAGACAAGAGCTCTTTCCCCGAGGTGGCTCCAGTTGACTCTCATGCTCAGCTTGCCCTAAGGCACATGCATCAGTCTCTAGAAAGGTGCTGCAACTCCAGCTCCTCTTGGGGTAAACACTGCAGTGCACCCCAGGGCTGCTTCTCTGAGCCTAGGGGGACTGTCAGAGCCATTTCCTCTCTGGTGTGCTTTGTGCCAAAGGCGTTGCAAAAGGTACAATGGCATATTCTGCCTCATTGCTGCCAAAATCAGTGGGGCTGTACTGTAGCCTCAGGGCACAGTATAGGCCTGCAAGGGGAGACAGTCACTCCATCAGCAGATGGGCTCTTCTCACCCAACTCACTGGAAGCATCATGGAAATAGCAACTCCAGCCACACAGGCAATGAGTCCCAGTGAAAGCAAGGGAAGCTGAACTCCCCTCATCTCTGCATTGAGGGCTCCAGGGCAACAAGTTAGGGTTCCCTCAGGGCCTAGGCATAACCACACGGCTCTAATTAATGCCTTCTACCTCCAGTGCCAATACCCAACCACATCCTAATCATATATTAAAAAAAGCCATTGTAGCACAAGCCAAGTCTTTAATGGACTGATGCACTTATCTGTTATTCCACTAGACTTGCGGTTAAAGATGAATGGTGGTGTCCTCCCTTGGACAGTCCTATACAAATGCTGTTCTGCATCTTAGTCAGGGCAAAAAGACTGTGCTAGAGATCTTTCCTGAAGCCTTTTCCACCCAAACCTGGGTCAGGGGAGAGCAAACCTGTACTGTCCCATGCTTGCTGCAGCTCCCCTGAGTGGGACACTCATGTGCAACTGTAGCAGGACTTTTCAGGGTGAAAGACATTCCAGAAGAGGACACAGACTGCAAAATGTCTTACAAGAGAGAAGAGCCCATGCGGACCACAGTCTACATGAGGGACAGCTGCTACCTGCCCATCTGCCAGTGCCCTACCCAGTGTCCCAGCTCCCTTCCTTGTGCTGCTTCCTCTTGCAGGAGGAACAAGGGCTTGGATGAGTGGAGTTGTATAGAGGTGGTAGCAAACACTGTGTGCTGGGCCTCAGAATGAGCTGTAATAAAAAATATTTCTGTAATGCCCCAGGCACACCTGCTATTACAGAAATCCTCTTAGACTCTGTCCCAGTGCCAGGCAGCACCCGCATAGGGAGCGGACTTCCTCCTGCACCAGCACTGCTCTGTCAAGATGAAGGCAGAAATGACAGCATGATAAAACCTGTCCTGGGGACGTGGGAGGTGGGGCCTCAGCACAGCATGAGCCATAAATAATCTCCCTACACAGCAGTTAGGGGAACAACTGTGTGGGAGTATCTCCTGGTAAAAAGATGCTCAGGCAAAGATGGTCTTGAAGGAAAGCAAGGAATTTGTGAGTGGTGGGGTGGGCTCTCCAGTGAAGGCAGAGCTTCCTGGGTGCCAGCAGGTCACTCACCAAACCTATCTCACCACGGTGAGTCACTGCACCGAAGAGACAAATTTAGTCTGGAACAACCCAAATCACCTGTACTCTGGTGTAGCCTCCCAGGACAGGCTTGTGCTGCAGCACAGATCTTTAGATTGCTCTCCAGCTAATCTATGCAACAATAAGATGTGATTCCTTCCCCGTATCTTCCAGACTCAAGATACACATGGGGTAAGGTGAAAAGGGTGTACAGAGAAGTGAGAGCAATGAATACAGAGTATTTTATGCAGAAAAGAGACAGTAAGGCCCAGGCACACAGTCTGACCCAGCACAGAAAGAACACAGTCACATGAAGGATTGTGGAAAAGGCCTTGAAGGTCAGTTATAGAGGAGTAATTACAAATATATCCATAAAACTGAGCAAAATGGCTGTCAGGGAAATATGTGGAGACAAATGCAAAGGACACACTGAAAGCTTGAATGCAAGGGATTCATGAGTGGGATGCTGCAGAACAGCCCTGTATTTCCATTTAGCTGGGAGCTTCTCATGCATAATCCTCTTTCAACCTTGACTTGCAGAACTTGGTCTTGCTTTATTTCTATTTTTATTTTTTTTTTAGCCCTTACTGCATAGTCAAATTCTTTTCTGAATAAGAAGTAGGAAGGTGGCATGTACGGGAAAGAGTTGAACAGAAGTCACCATGTGTTCTTTTTCACCAGCTTAGAAATGGCTTCTGGTTACACTATGCAATCTCAGCAGTGACAGCAGGGCTTACCCTATGAGCTCAATACCTTCTCCCATGCAACCAAGAAGTCCAGCTGTGGTCCACTCCAACCCTGAGAGGGATGGAGGCTGTCAGACTTATCCTGCAGCCAGAGAAAAGATGGAGCCAGATCCTTTGAAAGAACCTGGTGAGAGTCCAAGAAAAAACAGTGTTGAGAGGCTTTGCTAAACTTCTGTGGTACTGCATTCACGTAGCTCTCACATCTTAGAGGAGTGAATACTGCAGAGCTACTTATGTCCTTGACAAGACCTTGAAAACTTTCTTGTCCTACTTGAGATTAGCAGAAAACTGTAAAGAAAATGGCCCCAAAATCTTTGCAAGGCTAAAGGTGTTTAGCAAGGTGCCAAACCATCATAGGAGGTGATAGATTCTAGAACATCGGGATAATGTTGGCTTGGCATCATATTGATCTCCTAAAAATAAGTTGTACCCTTGGACAGCACTAGCTTCTGGAAACCCCAGCAGGCTTGAAGAAACCCAGCCAGCCTCTGAATTCACCTCTGACATGGAAATAACTAAATTTTCAATGCAAGGGAAAAGTCAAAAGGCATAAGTGAGGGAGACTTGCCCATTATAGCTAGCAAATCAGGAGCATCTCTGGGAAAAAAAGCCCCAAAAACTTGGCAGCTCTTCTAACCACAAAACTTTCCCTCTTTCAGGGCCCAGTTTCCTAAATCTCAACTCCACTTCTTAAATGGTGAGGTGATGACCAAACTGCTTCTCTAGACTTTTCAGAAGTATAGCTGTGCATCAGCACCGCCTCACAGCAGTGGAGCTGGCTGAAGCCTCTGTTTGCCTCAGGGGATGTTCATGAGGGTGAAGATGCCATGCCCTGGCTCTGCAAGCTGCCAGCACCGTATGTTTCCAAGGAATATACAAGAAAGCTGCAGCAGTTGTTGTGAGCTAATCTGCTTCCTCCCCCTGGGGCTCAGCTTGGTCTCTCATTACTATGGATCAGCTCAAGGCCTGACGCAGTAGTCCTGCTTTCCCCCACAGGACATCAGTGGCCACTGGGATATCAGGAGTGCCAGGGAACTGAACAGCGTCCCCTGCGTGTTGAAGGTGCCTGTGCAATACAATCTCCCGGCTATCCTGCAAGAACTGCAGGCGTCACAGCCCAGCATTCACCAGGTCCAACGCAGAAAGCTATTTTGGCAGACCTGTCTGAGGTGTTATGGGTCAACTATAAATGAGCATCCAACTGAAACTTAATGAGGAGACTTACAGACACCTCTTAAGAAAAATGCAGACACAACTTTGCCAGAACATATTCCAACAGAAAGGCAGAATCTTGCTGCAAAACTTGATTAAGCAGAGCAGAAGAAAGCTCCGGTTCTTCAAGCTTGTCTGCTTTGAACTGTGCCTTCACTGCAAAGCTACGGTGGATAACACCCCCCCCAAGCCCTGTGCTGCAGTGCTGTACAGCCATTTCACAACTGCTCTGCATATAGAAAAACTTGATAGACATGAGCACAAAACCAGTACTGGTTTGAGATCCTTACCATTGGTTTAGACCTAGGTTGCTTGGTTCACTGAACATCCTGATGGTATAAAGCTGTGTCTCAGCACACACCTCTACAATATACTAACAGTCTCATGCTCTTCCTGCATCTGGAAACAACCTGTGGATAAAAAGAGAACAATACGAATATTTCACAGCTGGAAAGTATCTATAATTCCTAGTACCTCACACATACATCTCAATAGCTGTAGCCAGCCAACCAGGCAAACTCCTCACAGGCCAGCATCTCTCAGGCCTTTGGGGCACCCATAAACCTTAGTGGCCCTAACCAGCCTCACGTCCAGCTTCCATCACTCCTGCCCATAGGCCCAATGATTCTATATATTAAGGGACTCTGCCCAGTGGCACCTTTTTATTTCACAGCAGGAAGTCAAGAACAGAGTGCTACCACCAAAGGGAAAGAAAGAGCTGGCCCAGGACATGGCCAAGGGCATTCTTGACTCCAACAGAAAATAAAAACCGTGTCCTTTAAGTGAGAAATGCACTGTACTAACTCAGAGAACCACTGGAATCTTCGAGGAGCAGGTGCTACATGTCCTGGGGCAGACAGGATGGGTAGCTTCCCCCAGAGGAAAGAACACCTTTCTGCAAACCAGCCTCTACGTTTTGAGGAAATGAGCAGAGCACAGTGCACAGACGGGTCATTGCTTTCTTTCCAGGAAACTTGGAACCAGGGATTTGGGATTTATTTACTGTCTGTGGGCCCCGCTCTTTTGCCATGTGGAATTTTTTATCGTTCCTTTGCCCGCAGTAATCAGCAGCTTGATGCTGCACAAGTCAGCAGGTCTGGGACCCGAGACTGGAGTCACACGCCCTGTGTCGGCTCGGAGGTGTGATGTGCGAGTGCCGCACCAACGCGGACCGGGTGCCCGCCGCTGCCCGCTCCGCAAACGACTCCGGGGAGGAAGAAGCAGCGTCCGTTTCTACGGGGTCGTTATGGCAACTGCGCGGGCAGGAGCCTGGGCCGCTTCTCCGCGGGGGCTGCGGGCAAAGGGAAGGACCCCGCCCCGTCCCCGGGGTCGCGGAGGCAGGTGAGGCACCGGCGGGGGAGCGGAGGGCGAGGAGCCGGTTGGCGACGTGGGAAGGCGGCGGGGAGCGGCGGGCCGCGGGCAGCCCCGGGGCGGGGACAGCCCGGTACCGTCGGAGGAGCGGGGCCCAGTGGCTGCCGGTCGGGGGTGCTGTGAGAACTGTGATCCCCAGGGACTGGCCTTTCCCGGGGATCANCGTGGGGAACGGGGGCAGCCGGTGTGCGCCGGGGAACCGGGGCCGTGGGGAACGGGGGCAGCCGGTGTGCGCCGGGGAACCGGGGCCGTGGGGAACGGGGGCAGCCGGTGTGCGCCGGGGAACCGGGGCCGTGGGGAACGGGGGCAGCCGGTGTGCGCCGGGGAACCGGGGCCGTGGGGAACGGGGGCAGCCGGTGTGCGCCGGGGAACCGGGGCCGTGGGGAACGGGGGCAGCCGGTGTGCGCCGGGGAACCGGGGCCGTGGGGAACGGGGGCAGCCGGTGTGCGCCGGGGAACCGGGGCCGTGGGGAACGGGGGCAGCCGGTGTGCGCCGGGGAACCGGGGCCGTGGGGAACGGGGGCAGCCGGTGTGCGCCGGGGAACCGGGAACGTGGGGAACGGGGGCAGCCGGTGTGCGCCGGGGAACCGGGGCCGTGGGGAACGGGGGCAGCCGGTGTGCGCCGGGGAACCTAGGTAGCTGCGGGGCTGAGCAACCGGTGTGCGCAGAGAGAACTGGGGCCATGGGGAACTGGAGCAGCTGGTGTGCGCTGGGATCTCGTGTGCCCTGGGGAAATGGGATAACTGAGGAACTGGGACAGGCGATGTGCACTGGGGAACCGGGGTAGCTGCGGGGCGGCAGCCACCGGAGTGCGCCGGGGAACCGGGGCCATGGGGATCTGGTGTGCACTGGCAGTCTGGGATAACTGAGGGACTGGGACAGGCACTGTGCACCGGGGAGCGGGCGCGCCCCGTGAACTGGGGCACCAGGGCCGGTGTGCGCGCCGCGCCGCTGGGAGCAACCTGCAGGAGTCGCTGCGACACCAGTGGGACTGCGCGCACCGTGGGCCGCTGTCCCGCCCGCACTCTCCGCCGCGGTGCGGTGCCGCCCGCTGCCGCTGGGCCNCGCCGGTGTTCAGGGCGGGTGCGGCGCCGGATGGAGCGGCCGGGGGAGCAGCAGCAGTGGGGCCGCAGGTACCGGGGGGCCGGGGTACGGCACAGCACAGCACAGCTCACCTCACCTCGGCTTGGCTTAGTTCAGCACAACTGGGCTCGGCTCGGCGTTCCGCCGGCAGTGGGGCAGTGTCCTGGTCCCGGCGGCGCTTTCGCGGCCGCCCCGCTGCGGCGGCGGGGCAGCCCGGGAGCGGCTCTGGGGCCGAGCGAGGCCTCTTGGGTCCGCGGGGCAGGAATGGCCTCGGGCAGGGCCCTTTAGGTGCAGGCTCTGCTGGGGCCGAGTGTAACCGCGCCCTCCCGCCGCAGCTCGGGGGGCTCTGGGCTGCCGGGACCCCTCTGCTCGTTCCCTTCGCGGCCCGACGCCTCATCTTCGCAGAGATGCTGAGCGGCCGCTCCTCGGAGGGAGACTCTCTGGGGAGAGCCCGGGGCCTTGTTTCTCCCGGCGGGAAGGAGCAAGTGCCTGGTCTCTCCCCCTGGCAGGGTGCCCGAGTGGCCCGGCACTGGATGCGGGGACTGGCTGACAGGTAGAGCGATGCTCGGACACGAATGCTGGGCACAGCTACTGTGCGACTGGGGCGGTAGCGCTGCGGCAGCTTCTTACTGCTTCGCTAAGGGACAGGGCCTCCTTCAGCAGCTGATGGAGAGCCCCACCCAAGCTCTCCTGGAGGGCACTGCGGGCAGGTAGACTCGGATGCCTGAGCAGTGAACGTCCCAGGCTGGGGAGGTGGTGATGCAGGCGGCAGGCACGTGCCCTGCTGATGGCTAACCAAGGGGCTAGTCCCTGTGGGCAAATTGTGGGAAACGTCGCTGAGTCTGAGTCTTTCTTTCTGGCTGTTCCTCCTAGAGGCACCCGGCAGTAGGTGTGAGCTGATCTTGCCTGGCTCCTGCAGTAGCCTGGCTCCCAGGTGTCTGATGATGAGTGTGACCCCGACCAGGGGATGCCTCCTGGACCTGCCCTGGGAAGACATCTTGGTTCCACATATCCTCTGTCATCTGCCTCTGCAGCAACTCCTGATCCTTCAGAGGGTCAGCAAATCATTCCAGTCTCTCATCCAACTGTACCTGGCCAACATGCGCTGCTTTGACTCAAGCCAGGTATTGGATGGCTCTGAGGCTTGGGGAGGACATAGATGTCCTACTGCTCTGGAACTAACAGGGGAGCATCTATGTGGGAAGAAGAAACCCTTGGCAAGGAGGGTAGTTTCTGCTCAGGAGCTTAGGTTAATGGCTCAGGTGTCAAACTGGACAGATGGGCTTGGGGAGGAGAGGCAGTGATTCAGGGTCCAGCAATGTCAGTGTCTTGAGTAAGAGGCTCTGGGAGGAGTAAGCTTGGAAACTCCACCCAGGCCATTATGGGGCACTGGCTGGCAGAAGCAAGTTTTGGAGTGGCATATCCTCAGAAAAGTTGGTTGGGTCTGATGGGAGATAACTCTGTGCTTGGTCTTCAGGGAAAGTTTGTGGTATTCCTGGGAGCCACTGCCTGGGACTGGGAAAGACTGGAGTAGCTGCTATTCTGTGAGGACACAGAGTGGTCTAGCAAAGAGATTTTTGGAGAACAGAGTTGTGGAGCTCATCATGAGTATATAAATGCAGGAGTGATGATGTGGGATGGAGAAACCAGAGTATCATCTAGCTTGTGGCAGTAGCTTTGGCATGAGGTGAGCAGAGTCTGATGGTAGGGTTTGCCCTGAGATGGGAACAGGGGATGGCTTTGGTCACTATTGTCACAGAAGAATAGAAGAGGGGAGAGCATATTTTGGTGAGGACCAGGCTTATCTGAAAGCCTGGGGGGATGCCTCATTCTTCATGGGTTCCCCATGCAGATTGGACCTGCCATCCCTCGAGCCGCTTTTGTTAACCTGTTGAAGGACAACGAAGTTCTGCAGCAGCTGGCACTCCAGAACTGCTCCGACTGGCTGACGGACCAGGAACTGCTCCCGGTCATTGGGCAGAACCACCACCTGCACCAGATCCAGCTGAAGGGCTGCGCCCAGCTCAGCCGCCACGCGCTGGTGGCCATCTCGCTGAGCTGCCCCAACCTGCGCCAGCTCTCCCTGGCTCACTGTGAGTGGGTGGACAGCCTGTCCCTGCGCAGCCTGGCTGACCACTGCAAGGCGCTGGAGGCTGTGGACCTGACAGCCTGTCGCCAGCTGAAGGACGAGGCCATCTGCTACCTGGTGCAAAAGTGCAGCAGGCTCAAGTCTCTGTCGCTGGCTGTCAATGCCAACGTGGGCGACGTGGCAGTCGAGGAGACTGCCAAGTGCTGCCCAGAGCTGGAGCACTTGGACCTCACAGGGTGTCTGCGAGTCAAGAATGACTCCATCAGGTACTGAGCAACATGGGCAATCAGGGTGGGGATGGCAGGTATCTGGGATGGAGAGAGGAAGAGAACCAGAGAGGAGAGTCAGATTTCTTCTTGCTGAAAGCAATGAGAGCCTAGTCTGGGAGAGAAGGCACTAGCAGGCCTTTCAAGGGAGGCACTGTGTACTATTGACAGCAATTTCTCCATCATATTGTGGAGGGTAGGTCTGGGATCCAGATGTACCTTGACTTTGTCTCATACCACCATGGTGCTGTCCCCAAAGGATGGTGCATGTGTGGCACAGTCACGAGCACTGGGCTGCTGGGAGTAGAGAGGAGTGTGACTGGTGCACTCAGGAGTCCTGACTTGCAGCTTGTCTGTGCTCTCTTTCTTGGCAGGGTCCTGGCTGAGTACTGTCCCAAGCTGCGCTCGCTGAAGGTCAAGCATTGCCACAACGTGGCTGAGTCCAGCTTAAGCGTCCTCCGAAGCCGTGGGGTGGAGCTGGATGTGGAGCCTCCGCTGCAGAGGGCTCTTGTTCTGCTGCAGGATGTGGTTGGCTTCGCCCCTTTCATCAACCTTCAGATCTAGAACTGCTGCTGCTGCTGGGGAGGGGGGGACTGACACAATGCTGGGATCCCAGAAGGATGCCGGAACTGGCTGCTGTGGAGATGTGCAGAGGGAGAGGTCAGTCCCATTGGTGAGGCCGGCCTGAGTGGGGCTCACTCTTTCCTCTGGGGCTCTTTAGCAGCCACTGAGTGTTCATAAGTGGACTTCATTGGTGCCTCTGGGGAAAGTAACTCCCTCTGCAGTGGCATGGAAAGAGCGAGTGATTTGCAGGAACACCATGGTGCTGAACAGGCCTTGGTCAGGCCAGCTAATAGATAGGATTTATTATTTGTTGTATTTTAAATCTTTAAGCGGCAGCTGTCCAGAAAGCAGGGGGGTGTTTGATGGGGATGGTCCCCTGCGGTGGGTGTGCAGGGCATGCCAGCAGAGATATGGAACAAACCAAACCAGCTGGAGCAGAAAGAGTAGCTGTCAGCCCTCCTCCTGGGAGAGGGCAGGCCCCTCTGGGCTCTGGGAGGAGGGCCGTGAGTCTAGCTCCAGCCCACAGCCACTGGCTAGCCTGACACCAAAGGACTAGCATGGCCCCAGTGCAGGCAGTGTGTCTGCCCAAGCCTTGCATGCTGGTTTAAGGTGGGAGCTGTTTTCAGGGGGAACATGCTCCTAATGGCAGTTTGACCCACAGAAAAACACCAAACCTAGCTGTGCTGTCACTGAAAGAAATTGGTCATCGTCATTTGTTTCTTCCAGCATCTGACTTAACATTTTAGTAGTGCCCAGGCCTGCTGTTGTATTTTGCTCCCTGTTGTGTGGCTGGAGCTTTGGCTCTCAACAGTGGTGAGAAATGGCAGGAGCACTGACTCTGCTATCAGCTGGAGTTCATAGAGAGAGCTGCAGATTGTGTTGGCAGGGAGAGCCTAGTTCTGGAGTTGAGCCTAAGCCCTTTTATCCGCTAGGCAGTTAAACACCAACTGCATCTTGAGAACGTGATGAAGAAAGTAATTAGAGGAAGAGAGGATGACCCTGCTCCCATCTTTGGCCCTAGGAAGGACTGGAGGCAGTGTTGTAAAGCATGTGCATGCTCTGGCTGAACTACACACCAACTCACATCATCTTTATTAATACTGGCACTCAAAGCAACAGTGCACAAAGACTTGTTAAAAAGGCTGCTGCAGAAGCACATGCCACATCTCAGATCTAAAAATGTCCCATGCAAGGAATAGCAGAGAATGCCCAGGCCCTGGAGAGCCACTGCGGTGTGCCCCCAGGTGCAGAGGGATAGCTACACAGGGAGAGAGGTCTCCTCAGCCAGGTTAGCTGAAAGCAGTGTCCTGGCTTCCAGGTTAGTTCAAGTTAGTGGCAGGTGGAGTCACCTCATTCCTAGCACCACATATCCATCCTGCCATGCCTGGCAGTGAGGTGGAAGGCTGAAGAGCAGGAGGACTTGGCAATCAGTGGAATTTCTACTTCCTGGCTGGTTTTAGGCTGATGCAGGTTCTTTTCATCTCCTCACTCTCAGGCTTCTTGATGTCTTTGTACCTCTCTCCTTTTGTACTCACCACCTGGTTATCAATATAGCGGATCAACTTCTTGGGAGCCTGAAGAGGAAACATATTAACACCAAGTGGATGGACAGGCACACTGCTAGAGAAAGGGAGGGGGCAAGCAAAAGCCAAGTTACACTATGGGAGGTGGGTGGATGGCCTCTGCTTTACAGTTGTCTGTGCTGGGAATCTTGGCCAAAACTGAGAAGGATGCTCTGTGATGGGAGGGAGCAAGAGCCATGGTAGTCAGGAAAGGTAAGAACTGACATTCCCTGCAGCACCTTAGCTAAGCTAATCTTCCCTCTTTGACTGACAGTTTCTAGGAATGGACCTGCCCATTTGGCCTGCTCTATTGTGTGTTTGGACTTGCAGCCTGGTTTTATTTTAAACCTTGGGACATTCAAACTGCTGGTGAGCGGGCCTGCTTACCTCTTTGGGTGGAGCTGGCCGATGTGTTTTCTGATCGTCTGCACTATCCACCATCATGTATCTGAAACACAAGAAGCATTTAGTGAACACTAAACATACATTGCTGGGGGCTACTCACAGCCTATGTCCTTTCTCCCCTGGCTGGTCTGTGGCTGTGCCATGTGTCCTACTTGCCTAGATTGAAGCTACGAGAGCTCGATGTTCCTCTCTGGATGGAATGGGTAAGAAGTATGTCATCTTTCTGGTGTGAATATAGCAGGATTCTCCTGGAGTAGCATCCTTAGCTGTTTGTGAAGGGTACTGAAAACTCAGGTGTGGTTGAGAATGCTGATAGCCACTGCAGAACTGAGAGAGGTAGGTGCTGAAGTCTGGCATGCTCTATCATCAGGGGAGCTTTGTTCCTGCTCAGTACAAGTGATGGCAGCCAAATGAGATGTAGGTGAGATTACAGGACCAATCCATCTGCTTTTGCCTTGAATGATTGTGTTCCTTTCATACTCCTCCTACTACTTGACTTTGAAACAGGTCTGTGCTGGAAGCAACTTGATAAAAGCATCACCTCATTTCCTCTGTAACTGAAACATCAGGGTCCAAGCATTTGCTTGCTGTACTGCTGAGCTGCTACTCTGAGATTCTGGTGCTGGTTTAGCACAGGTGACCATGGCTTCTCCCTCAGTAGTTAGTATAGTTGCTCTTGTGTATCTTCAGCTATGGCGATCTGCTTTCTGTACCTGTGCTTGAGTGATGTTTAAAGTACAGGATGTTGCCAAAATGTCATTAAAGTGAAGTTCTCAGAAACATAACAAGAACCTGGTGCTTTTCTGTTCCCTTGCCTGTCACTCAAATGAGCCTGCACAGGAGATGGGCAAGGAGAGGGATTACTGCTTCTGCCTGGATGGTGTTCTGCCTTGCTTTATCTTTCCTAGCCCATCGACTGTTTATCCTGTCCCTGGGGAGAATGTAAAGTGGAAAGATGTGGCTGGATAGATGTGTGGAAGCTGTATGCCTGCAGGAGGATACTCATGAAAGATGAGATCTTAAAGCAGATCGATGAAACCACAGTGTGGGTTCTCCCATTGAGAATTAAATGCTTTTAGAAATGAATATAGGTAAACTAATCTAAAGCTACTTTCATTTCCCAGAAGTCCATAGGAGGACTTTAGAGAGGTTTCTTTAAATGAATGCATTTAAAGTGAATGTGAAGGTGAATTCACACCTTCAGCAATTGAGATTTAATCTTCCTAGTGCTGTTGTACAGGCAGTCTCTTGAAGGTATCTTTAACTTGTTTGGACTGTCTCCAAGAATGGAGCCATGAATGAATTACTGTAGTTCTACAGGTCATGTAGAACTACCAACAAACCATGTGTTTGTTACCTGAGCTGCAGCATGATGTTTATGCCTTGAACTTTTAACCGGGACCTCAGCAAACAGCACTGTGACTTATGTTGTTTCTATGGGAGGCTGAAATCTTGCACACAGCCAGTGCTGTGACCCAGCTGGTACAGGTAATGTGTTTCTGTGCCAGAGCTCTACAAGAAACCAAACCTGTTCTGTTGTTTAGGTTTTGTGGGTTGTTTTCTTGTTGGAGTTTTTGTGTGTGTGTGTGTGTTTGGTTGGTTTTTTTTTCTTCTTCCCAGCTGATAATTGTATTTGTGCTTAGATGTGTTCAACTAATACCCATCACTAGTTTTTTATAGACCACACTGTTCCCCAAACTGCTACCTCTTAATTTATTTGGAGCAAAACAAGGGGTTCTTTGGTGCTGGGTACTTACTTCTGTAGGATGACCTGTTTTAGTTCCTCGTGGTTGGGTGCTCTGCGAGGCCGTGCCAGTTCCTGGGAGGAGACAAGTTGGTGTGTGAATAGCACAACAACGGGGCATGCAGCTTACCCAGTGAACCCAGCTGCTGGTGGAGCACTCCAGCCCCTTGGGGAAAGGGCTGCCAGCCACAGCTTCACTGGGGTCCTGGCTTGGTTGTGGGCACAGCATATACTAAGAGAACCAGGGGAGGAAGAGGGGTTGTCACTCTACATGATCCTTCTGACTTACAGTGCATAAACTTTGCAGTCAAAATTTCTGCTTTTAACAGCAGCTGTGGCACCTGCATGTCCCTGAGCCCTGCCCTGCTCCTTGCCCACTGCCACCCCGGTCAGAGTACAGTACCTTCACACTCACACCTGCTGGGCCAATTTCCACCTTCTCCTCCACAATTAACTGCACTGCCTCTTCCAAGTTCCCCAAGGCCATGGCGAGAGCCTTCTCTGCCTGGCTCACAGTACAGGCTGGGAACACCTCCAGCAGCAGCTCCACCCCATCCTTCAAGTCAGCACCTTCCTAGTTGGAGCAAGAGACAGAGGTAAGTTGGGGATGCAGTGAGGAGAGGGCTACTGAAAAGAGCTTCTGGTTTTTCATGGTCAGGAAATTCAGCTTGCCCTTGGCTGAAAGCTCTCTCTCTCCTTACCATCATTATTAAATCTGATTCCTGAAGCTAATGGGATCTTTGGAAAGACCAACTCCTCTCACTCTCCTTTAATCTCCTCCCTTTGTATTTCAACTTGCTTTAAAGCAGGGCTCCTGTAACCTGACTCATCTGTGTGGCCATGCTTAGGAGTGAGCTTTCTGGACCCTGTGGTGTGAATGCGTGACTCCTGCCCACCTTGTGAAGTTATATGTACTTGGATTAGAAAGGAAAGGGCTGCTAACACTGACCTGATGCTACATCAGAAGGAATCACCACAGCAGCATTTGCTAGAACGCTGTAGACACAGAATGATTGTACTGCAGAGCAGAAATAGGTCAGTACTGGAGAAACAGCAAGCAGGGTGTGAGGGAGGAAAGTGGGGTTGGTGTGGAAGGTGCTGCAGTAGCTGTAGCTGCTGTGGGATCTCTGAAGGCACTGGGACAGGCTCTCCCAGCCATTGCTCTGGCTTACACTTTCCAGCCACTGAAAAGGATGAGCCAGAGCATTGGCTCACAATCTGTCAGCACATAATTTTCTGACAGTCTTGCTCAGGCCATACAATGGCGAAGATCATGGACACAAGTGATGCTGTGTCATAGCCTATGCTGTGGTTCTTTCCAGAGGTGGAAAATGCCCTCAGGTGGTGGTGGCAGCCTAGTGCTGTGACTGTCCCCACTGTTCCTGCTCCTCTGCAGGGTACTCATACCTGAGCCCTGGCTCCGTCTGTTAGAGTGCACAGTCTTTCCCCGTTGCAGGCTCCAGCTCCAGGCTCCTGGCCCTTGGTGAGGTCTTCAGAGGGTGCTTCACTCCTGCTTTCCACAGCCTTTTGGCCAAGTTTTTCTTAAAGACACAGTGATATCTCCTCAGGAACAGTCCCACTAAAGCTAGAGCTCTGTGCCTTCTGTTAGCATTAGATTGCTAGTGCATTGTGTGCCAAAGGAAATTTCTTCTTAAGTGACAAGACTTGGAAGCACTACTGTTTCTCCTGCCCTCAGCAGGGATAGCTGCAGCTCTGCTCCCACTGATCTGCAGGAAGCCAGTGTTAGCACATTCTGGAGTGCCTGAGTTCTGCATTTCCAGGCTGTACATGGCATGGGCTGCTTGCAAATTCAATTCTACTTTTCAATTCTCAGTCCACTAGTGCTTCGGTTGTGGATACTTCCATTTCTAAGAATTCCCTGGTATTTGTTTTATCTTTGAACTAAGGTGTAGTTTTGATTTTAAACTTGGGAATACACTGTGGTAGTCCCCAAGCTACATGCAAACCAGCACATCCTGTGATCAGGTTACTCTGATGCATCTCTTTTTTTTTCTCACTGTAGGAAGAACCATTTCACTTTTGTTCTGTCCTAAGACTGGGATAGTGCTTTCCTTCCACACTCTGGCTATATCAGGATACTCAAAGGGTAGGATGCAGGGGAGCAGAGCAGTAGATTTTGTCAAGTTCAAGAAAGCAGCAAGTAAGATAAAAGATAGGACTGTCTATTCTACATTGTGTAGGCTTCTGGCAAGACAGCAGTGATGTTGCTACACCAGGAAAACTCAGACTCATTATGTCCTGGAAGATTTTACAATCCAGGCACTGCAACCTGTCTGTTCTTTAGTGGAAAGTACCCATAGAATTAATTGATACAGCAATCCATCTGGTCTGTGAATGCTGAGGTTAGAAAGGGTCATTGTCACAGTGTAGTCTTCTGCAGTCCTGCATAGTGCAGGTCAGAGCACATCACTGATTTTGTATCTGTGCCAGTGTTCATGGATGAACAGGAAGTGAGCTTTGAGGATGCTCAAAGTTAGATGTGATACATGTATTCAGCTGGATGCTCTATTTGATGATGCACCTGATAAAGGCTGCCCAGTGGCAGTGCCATTGCTTTCAGAATTAACTTACAGCAAAATATCAACAAGCAGCCCTGAATTGGCTATTTCTTTCTTATTACTCTGGCTTTAATATCAATAGAGGTATTTGGACAATTGATCGAGTGTTTTTCACTCCAGTATGTCTTGGACAGTATTCCATATGACTCCGAAACTCCCATCTGTTGATGTGAAAAACCTGACTGAACACTGAAAAAAAAACCCCAAACCCATCAATCACTTTGGGCTACCTTATGAGTTCCTAACCGTGGCAAACACGTTCATATTTTATTCTGTGACATAGTTCAACTCCAAATATTAGGACTAAAAACATGTACACATCTTCTTGTGCTGAAACTGTTTGTGTAACTCACCTTTGTTGCGAGCTTCACCAAGCCTTTCTGAGAGGGAGAACATCATTTCACAAACATCCCCACTGAAAGAGACAGAAGCTGTATAATTAGCTTGAGGAATAAAAGCACTAGCCTATCCTACTTGGCTACCATTTTATAGAAAGACAAAGCTTGATGGGAAGCCCAATAAATTCAACTGGTATTTCAGATGGCCAAGGACTTACTTGCAAACTATATTAGGATTAGTATCTGTGTATTCAGGCAAAGAGTGATTTACCATGATAGCTCAGGTTTAGTACTAATACATTTTCAACAGCTTATAACAAAAGGATTTGTAATACTGAGGGGCTGGGGCCAGGCCCCTGATGTGTAGCACTCACATACAAACCAGTAACAATGACATACCTGTGAATTTCTGCAAAACCAGGGATATATGCCTCCATCATTTCCACAAAGGTGTCCATGTCAAAAGTCTCTTCAGAGGACTCTGGTGAGCCCAGCTCTTCCAGGACACCCGTGATATAAGAGAAGAAAACATCATCCATCCCACTGGAGACAAAGAACACAGGCAGCAGGGTCAACAGGCCCGTTTTTTTCTCTTCTCTCCATTCCCATTCTGCCTAACCTTGTGTCTTCCTAATAGAGCAGCAGAAGGACCTATGTGACTGTATGTTAGGAGGAGACACCACCTGTAAGGCCAAGCAGCGGGTGCTCAGTGGTTGAGAGGGAAGCATTAACAGATAAATAGTGCATGTGGTCCTGCTTCCTGGGCAGCACTGAAATGAAAGTCCCAGCATGTGTTCCAGAGGCTGTGCTCCTGTGGGTGCCTCAGCTGAGCTAACCAAAATATTCCAAATGCTCAACACCTTGCCTGTTCTATATTGACTGGTGTTTCAGGTGAGGTCATCACGTTCTCTTAGGTTGTTACACTTTCTATGGAATACAGCATTCTCTGCTTGCTGCTCTCCACGCCTGTGTCACTGCTGCCACCAGCTGCAAAACTGGCTGCTGTTTGTCACTGCTGCAAAACTTCCAGCCTCAAGATGTCTGTATCTCTGCAGGCAGGCAGAGTTCAAAAGAGGGAGAGGCCTGACATAGATTACCTTGCTTAAAAGCCATTTGAGTGCTGTGGAATGAAGGAAATCACATATCCTAATGGGTATTACTGGACAGGAAATTAATCATCTTGGTCATCAAAGAAATTACATTCCTGGATTGCAACGCTAAACTATAGTTGTTCCAGCATTCCCATCAAAGCCTGTGCAAATTACCTATATCCTGGGTCTGACTTAAAGGAGAGCAACACAAAGTACAGGAAAACTACAGAATTCAGTATAGTACACAGAGTGACAACGCAGAGTTGAAGACGGAACAATGATACTGGAACTGCCTGTCTCAACATACCTGAGATCTGCTGCAGGGATGTGGGACTGGATGAAGCATGTCAGTGTGTCTTGAATGATTCTTTCAAGCTCCATGTCTCTCTAAACCTTTTTCTTTAAAAAAAAAAAGAAGTAAAAAGAAAAATCCATGTAATTTTAATAAAATCAGCGTGTCCTTTCCATGAGAACAATTCAAAAACTCCTCCAACATCTTGTCATCTCTGGGTAACAGCAGGCAAAGATATCCATAAAAAGCTGCAGGATGAGGAACCACTGGAAAAAGGTGCCAAATATCTTGGGCCCCTCCTGACTGTGTTGATGCTGTCAGTATGCAACTGGTATCATACATTTAAAAAGTCCCCTCTGGGAAACAAAGCTGGAAATGCAGATGTGTCCAGCTGCAGGACCCAGGGACACTTCTGAGCTGGAAGAATGTGCTGTTTAGTGAGGAAGAAACGGGGAGTGGGCTTGTACACTCACTGCAGAAAGGGGTGGACCTTCCAGCTAAGAGCATATGCAGTGATGCTTGGACTTGAATCAGGAATGAGTGGGAGGAAGGGTAATGTCTCCTAAAGAAAGGACATCCTAGAGCATATTTTACAGGGAAATACCAAGCAGGGCACAGACAAGTAGTCTGCCAGCCAAAATATCAAAGGTCTCCAGGTCAGGCATGAACTGCCAGTGGAATCCTGCCCAAACAGGAGCCTGTTGTTGTGCTTGGTAAATAAGCCATTCTACAGTTGATGCAGCTGCAACAAGGGGCACTTGATAACCCAGAACTCAGGGGAGGTCTAGGAATCACAGAGATCCTACAGAAGCAGTGGCAGAAGGGGCTGCCCACAGCTATCAGTACTGAGCCTCGACTAAACAGGGTGGAAAAAAAGCTGTTTCTTAACCATTCCTTCCCCTTGGGGTCTACAGAGCTGCTGGGTGGACAAATTCCTGGTATAAGCACCAAGTTCATCCCAGGAAGGAAACAAACCTTGCATTTAGAGAAACTGATATGGTCATTGGCCAGAGAGGTTCCAAGGGTCATCATGCTCCCATCAGTGCAGCTCTCTCATGTCAACCACACTAGGACCTAACCAGGCCTGTTTGGCACAGAACAGTCATAGAGCTTGCTAACAGATAATTCTGGTGTCCCATGGGAATCAGAAAGGTTTGGCATTTCCCTAGATGAGTCTTCCAGAGCTAGCAGGATATCAAAATACCTTATACATTATACCTTCAAATGCTACACTTCTAGTGATGACCTGCAATAGTTAAGGGGGAGATTCACTAGGAGAGTTTATCCTATGTGCTCAGTTTTGTGTGGGAGTGATTTACAATACACAAAATGATCTACAACACAAAGAAAGGAGACATCACTCTCCTGAGAGCTCAGTTTTCCTCAAAAGATGTTACCTTACTTCTAAACTTCCAGTCACAATTGCAATGTGGGTTTTAAGATCACTTTAGTAGTTGTCACTGATTCAAATGTATCAGTGAAAGTCCTTCTGTATTTCTTGTTATTGCAATGTGGGTTCTGTGTAACATATTGAACAGAATGTATTTTTAAAAGCATATGATGAAATGATACTCCTATTGCCCTGCTCACAGCTACAGCCTTACAGTTTGGCACTGTCAGAACACGAGACCTTCAGCTCCTAGAAATCCCTGTCACTTTCCTGACAAAGCCCAGTCTTTAAAACACTGGGGTTTATTATTAAAGAGTGAGCAGTGGAGCACTGTACGTCATCTCATTAAGACAGGCTTAGTTTGAAATACCAGCAGTGCTTATTTGAACCACATAACATTGCATGGTGTATGTATTTCCTCACCTCAGGCAGAGAAAAGTGGTTCAGTTCTCAAATTGTGAATGTCAAAATTATTCATTTTCTGTATTAGATACTCTGGTCAGCATCTCAACAGGGTTTCCCACCCTACTGCCAGTCTTGAGAACCTAAAATCTCAGCAATTTCCATCTCCTTGTATTCTCCTTTCTAACCTGTTAATGTCAAATTTATTTTGTTGGTTTGGTGGATTTTTTTTTTTAGTAAAACAAATGTAGAAATAATATCTCTCTAAAAGTACCATTGTTCTTGTGGTGTATGAAATAGCTACTCACATTATATTGAAGAAAAGTTGGTATGAATCTGTATTCCTCAAAAAAAACAAAAAGGCAAGAATCTGAACTGTTTGCATACACCTAGATTGTTTTGGAAGGCTCTTTCAACACCAACTTCAATAATCATTCTCAAATGGTCAGTGTGATGTAATGGGAATGACTGTGAGCCTTGGAGTTTTTACTGACAAGACAGACTTGAGCAATTTAGAAGATTTCTGAGCTAAGGAACTGCCACTTGGATGTATATCAACTTTTATGGGATCATAAATTTGCCTACTGACGACTAGATTTCTGTGAGCGGAAGGAGGAGGGTGTTGTATCCTTGTTTCTCAGAACAGGTTCGAGCAAGTTTAGGTAAATCTGATCTGAGAGGTTTGTTTAGCTCAAGTGTCAGTGGTTATTTTTATGTGAGTGAGTAATGGGACAGGGATGCTTCACTGAACTCTCTGAATTTTTTTTCTGATAAAGCACAGAGCATGTCTTACACAGCTTGGTGTGTCTGTGCTTGGGGAAGTGCATTTCTCTGGGATATAAGGCACTCTCAGTGCAGCCTGTGACATACAGGCTCAGGAAACTTCTCAAAAGACATGTGCAGGACAGAGAACGACCTGTGGCAAAACTCCACCAAACTACTTAACTCAAACTTTGCTGGCTTAAAAGAAAACTTTCCAGGCTAAATGACACTTTACACACAATTTCAGTGCTTCTATTTTTTGTTTTTCTTGCTAATGAAGTCCCTGAAAGGGCTTTCACAGTGTGGTTGCTCTGGGAAAGCAGGCTGAGGTCACTGTGTGTGTTAACACAATATACTGCTTATTGCTCTAAAATAAATACAAGACTTTTGTTTATAGCTCAGTCCCAGTAAACTACAGCAACAGAAGACAGTAATGCCAGCGGCCAGACTCTGCCCTCCCCTCTAGATCTACGCTGGAAAGCTGCACTTGGACACTGCTGACATAGGGTCCTTACCAGAGCAGATGTGTCACCCGTGTGAGGTCTTCAGCTCACGGCCAGTGTTTGTGAAGTCACTTCAGTGCCTGCACAGGAGTTGACAGTCCATCCTATGACTGCCAGGCCCAAGCCATGAATGAGGGAACCCCTTTATGGGAAAGGAAAGCTGAATTAGCTGAAGCAGGAGCACAAGAGTATCATTCTGTATACTGGTGTCTTTATGCTTTATGTCACCTGTGACCATGTCTCCTAACAAAGATGGTATGGCTTTACTCTTTGGACTAAAATGAACTTTGTGAAAGGATAACGTGGCTGTGAGAACGGTATACCCGTCAACCTTCAAATTCACTGCGATGTCGGGATGTCTTTCAACATCCACAGTTCATGCAGCAAGGCCAGCAGTGGTCCCTGCACATCACCAACGTACTCCAAGAGCACTGGTGGCCTCATCGCCATGGCCGAGCACAAGCTGCCTCTCGAGGCTTTAAGCAGACAGACGGCAGAGCGAGCACCGGTGTCCCGGTTCGGGCGGCTCCCCCGGCCGGGGCTGCGCAGCGAGGCCGCAGAGTGCCCGGAACACCCGGTGCGCGGGCCGCGTCCCGCCCGCCGTGCCGCCCGCACCGCGGCTCCATCCCCGCACCGCAGCGGCTGCGCGCCACCCTGCCCGGCCCC
>VZTB01004658.1:267892-330937 GCA_013397245.1 Thryothorus ludovicianus
GCCGCTCCCCGCGCCGCCATCTTGGCTGTGGGCAGCGGCCCGGGCAGCGGGGTGGGGGCGCCTTGGGGCGGCCGGGGCGCTCGGCGGAGTCACCCCGGGGAGGGCTCCCAGGACTCTCCGCCCTGCCAGTGCGAGAGACGCGTTCCCTGCCGAAAGGAGAACGCTTTCAAGTGTTTGGGCCAGCCTGCCCGGCTCTTGGGTCGGCCGAAGCTCTGTGGCGGATGCTCCCCGAGCCGCCGCCCGCTTGGTCTCCGGCTGAAGAGCCGCCCCGCTGCACCCAGGCTCGACGGGCTGCTGTATGATCGTTCATTCTGCAGTCGGGAGGATTCTGAGTGTCTAGGGCAGGCTCAGGCCGTTCGACAGGAACAATCGGGTTGGAAAAGACCTCTGAGATCACCGAGTCTAAACTTGTGACCGAGCACCAAACAGAAGGCAGCAGAGCGGGATGGGGACAGGAGCAGAGCGGGATGGGGACAGGAGCGGGATGGGAGCAGGAGCGGGTTGGGATCAGGAGCGAAGCGGGATGGGGACAGGAGCAGAGCGGGATGGGGACAGGAGCCCCGCTCTTTCCCTGCTCGCTGGCTGCTCTCGCCTGTCCCCAGTCAGGTGAGCTGCTCGCTGCTTTGCCTGGTCTGGCAACACGGTGCTTCCTGGAGCATCTTTGGAAAACGAACTCTGTTATGCCAGGTGCTCCTTCAGAAAAATCCTAAAGCAGCAAAGCACAGTTGTTCTCCAACTCATAGTCCTCAGTCATGTGTTACTAAATACCAAGCGAATGAGCCTGATTCTGCTTTTGGCAATACAAAAAAAAAAAAAANGTAATGCCAGCTAGGTAGGGAACATCACACTCCAGTGTTACTAAGAGCAGAGTCTGTTTCCATTGTTTATCTCTCTTGAAATGTACATACATTCCTTCATTGATACTGTATGAATATATGTAATTGTAGGAGTGTCCATTGCCTTTCATTCCTTCTCTTTTGACTGTTTATAGCTAAATTCTTCTGTACATTAACCAGAAGTAATCAACTATGCTGCACTATCTTTCCTTTGATCTGCTTTTGCTTTAGTTTGGTAAACAGTTAGAAATCCTCTACCAAGCCTCCTGTTTCTAGGTTTCAAATTGTGTGACCCATTGTGCGAAGAACATGCTGAGAATGCAGCTGCTTCAGGGACAGGCTTCATCACAGTGAAGTGGAAGGGGAATGAATTTTTGAAGAAAACGAAGTAGCACATATAAAGCCCTGTCCTGGGGTGACTTTATGATACTGAATTATATCCCCATTCATCTCTTTAGCCCAGAAATAAGTTTTGTGCCTTTAAAACTGATTCTGAGAGTGAAGGTTGAAGAAGAAGCGCAGTTTGTTATCAGAAACTGCAGTCACTCCCCTGCATTCTTTCTCATGGACTGTGTTGTCTGCAGCACAGACAGCAGGAGAGAACTCTCCTTTGCTTTTAGTTAATTTTTTTTAGCTAGCTGAGGCAGAGAAATTCCTCAGACTGTGGCTTTTCTTCTTTTTGGAACTGATCAGCCCTGCTCTGGACTGAAAACCCAGAAAACCCCAGGAGCTCACACCTGTGGCCCACCAGGGCCTGGGACGTGGCAATTCCCAGTGCAGAAGGGAGTCTGAGAGACTGAGCCAGCTGAGCTACACCCCATGAAAAGGACTCTGTCTGAATTTGCCATCTCTTCAGAACAATGAGAGATTCCATTGTTTAATATTATTCATTTTTTCATGTTTGTAAGTACTTTGCTTGTTAAATGAACAGTTTATTCCACTTTTCTCCAAGGAAATCTTTCCTGAACTGGTGAGGGAAAGGGGCCACTTGAATTTGATTTCTAGAGGGACCCCATTTGGAAGTTTCCTTCCAGATTTGCCCTAAACCAGGACAAGATCAGGACATTTTTATAGCTATGACAAATAATTGTGGTTACCTTGTTTGACCTAACTTCCCTCATCAATTCTTAACTCAATTAGAAAAAACATTCCTAAACTACTTTATATCAAGAGGTTCTACCAGCTTTTTCCAGGTAGTTCATGGCATCCTATTAATCAGAAGAATTTTAGGATTTGTTTAGCCTCAGTCTGCTTTGTATTTCTTTGGCTTGCTTGGAAACCTTGAGGCCTATAAGCGATTTTAAGGGTTCTCAGATACTGTCAGTTCAGACATTTTTTAAATTCTTACATATCATATGTTTTTTTATATCACAAATTTCAGAACAACAACAGACTGGACCTCTATTTGTTGTTTTTTTTCCTACTACCAAGGCTTTGAAGGTGACCATCAACTGGGACTATGATGGGAGGAGAAAACCACACTGGACTTTGAAACAGAGGTCTGAGAAAATCCAAGTTACAATACCACTGAAATTCTCCTATAACTATTTAAACTTCTTAGTTGTGTACATTGAATGCACTAGGAAGTAATGGCTTCTTTTAGTCTTCTTTGTTGCAATTTGATATTTCACCTCACTCTAAACCAAACTGATGTAAGAGAGTGGGATATTTTTATTTACAGTAATGGAAGAGGACTAGTCTTGTAGTACATGTAATAGATGCCAGGAAAAAAAATGACATCTAATAGCCCCGGATTTTAAGTTAAATTCAGAGGTTTGACCTAAAGCTCAACAAAACCACCACAGGGATTCCCTATACAAACACACAAAACGCCCTTCATTGGGAGTCCAGGCAGATAGAAACAGCAGCACAGGAAATTGTTCTTGGAGAACCCTTCTACTCGTCAGTCACAGGCTGTTGCAAACCAGAAAGGTTAACACACCATCTAATTATTTAATAGGATTCATATTCCTTCACAAATGTGATGAATAATGCAAGTGTGTTGAATCAAGCCAGAGGAAAATTGTTCCTTCTCCAGCCTTTTATTAACTCCTTGTGGTACAATGTACTTGAAATCATAGAATAGATTGAGTTAGAAGGGATCTTAAAGATCAGCTCTCCACTATGGTCAGGGTTGCCACCCAAAATGATTTTGTTCTGTGACATTTTAACATGTGGCTGGATGATTCTTGTACATGAGAAATTTTACTTTTACGTGTGCTTCTCTTTATATTTATAGACTTGAAATTACAGAACATAAAAGAGCCCCTTCCACCAGATTTTGCCCCCTGCTTATTGCAGACTTAGCATTCCCTACAATGGGTACTATGCTGTTTTTGTATTCTCTAGCTTTGAAAAGCTCTGGTGATGGGGCTTAATCTGAAGCAAGGCACACTTTACTGGGATATGTTTCCTGATATTTAGGCTTTATTTCCTATTGTTTTTCATCAATCTTGTCACACATTCATATGTGTCCTTGAGACTGCTTAAAATACTTTCCTGTTGCTAAGCCTAGAACATCAGTACACAGCTTTAATTTTTGTCCATTGCTTTTATTTTTACTAACCCAAACTGCATTTTAATTGTGATTCATCTCCAGTCCTCTACAGACCCGCATTTTTGCAATTTAGAGAAAGGGTATTTTGAGAACAGAGCCTTTTTAAAAAAAAAAAAAAAGAGTAGCAATGGATATTCAAACTCAGAGCTCAACAAAATTTCAAACAACTTCTGAACACCCCTTTGAAAGCACCGGCGGCTCCCAGGTTCTGTGCTGCATCCAGCGGCGATTCCCGGTTTCCAGCCCCGCTTTCCCGGGAGCTGGCGGCGGCGCGGGCCGGGCTCTGGCGCCCTCTGGCGGGCGCGCCCGGGAGCGCTCTGCCCGCATTCCCGGGCTCCTGCCGGCCCGGCCGCGCAGCGCCGCGCTCCTTTCGGCCTTCCGAAAGGTGATTCCTCCGGTTCCTCCTGGGAAAACTCATGTTGCAATTTCGAAGTCTGACAGGTAGAGTAATCTGCATCTCTAGGTTACAATTAGGTTTATTAGAGCCTATTTGTCTTTACCCTTTCTTGGTAACATGGACTTCTACTTGAATATTTCCTTTTTTTTTTTTTTTGTCACTCTTTGCCTCCTCTTGTGTACACCTTGTCATTGTTACAAAGGTCGTGTAGTCAAATAAGAGACAATTCTGTGGTTGTATGTGACAAATTAATCTGCTTCATTCCTGTATTGTGACTTATTTAGCTTTCTACTGCTCACAGGTATGAAGAAATTTTTTTTGTGTGTGTGTGTGACAGCAAAATGAGCAATTTGTCTAAAAATAAACAGCAAAGTATATGAATAATAAGTAAATGAATAATTTGTCGTCTTTCTGTCAAGGAACTCATTGTGCTTTGCATTTGTCTTACAGTTTTATATACAGTAGGCTGGAGCACAGAGTGATGACGTGTATCTCCAGAAGTCTCAGTATGAGTCTGTGGCAAATTCAGAAAAAAGGATCAAGAATTTGTGTGCGCTGACTCATCCAGTTAGAAGTGTGCTACTTCTGGGAATTTTTGAGGACGTGAAAAAGTAAAATTATCAGTGAACAAAGGTGTTTTTTCAGTCTCAGATTATAATACATTGAGCAAAGGTAGTCTGTAACAGGCTGGGATGTCTGGAGCTGCTCCAATTTGACCAGCTCTAAAGGAACAGTAAGAAGATGACACTGAGGAGCACTGAAGAGGCTTTTCATCTGCAAAAGTCTTTCGATGCTCTTATATAGGGTGGGGATGCAACTCGAAAGCTGGTGGTGTCATACCAAGTAACTTTCCAGCTGACAGTGTCAGATGGTCTCATGGCTGGGAGGAGCTTCTAGGCTACCAGGTATTTGGACATGCTGTCCTGGAGCAGATCCTGTAAGCGCCGTGTGCTCTGTGATGGGCAGCTCTTCCCAGCTTCTTGTAGGTGCTGCTGGTCAGGGTTCCATAGAAAACTGGGGCTTAGTCATTGCATACAGCCCTCACAGTGCTCACATCTTTTTTTGGCAAGTGTAATAAAGGACTTTCTCAGCACTTATCTCTAGCCTTGACCAACAGCCTGCTACCAAAAGAGGTTGTGTTCTGCAGAAACTCACATTTGCAACATCAATACTGCTGTGATTTCTTGCATTTTGCCTTGTGAATGCAAGCTCTGCTTCCAAGAACTTTCTCATTCATAATACTTCTCAGCATAGTGCCAAAGTAGATATTGGACAGTTTGCCAGGTTAAGGGCAAACTGTTTGAAATTTAATTTATTGGAAGCTTGTTAGTTTGTCATGCATATGATCGACAAAAGTATTGACAGGGTCTGTTCTTCTGTTGCATTCATATGTGAAAGTAATTTTTGTCTTCTATTTTTTTGTAGCAGCTAATTCAGCCAGAATTCAAGTGTGAAGGCTTTTCCTAATTTAGAGGAATTTTAAGAACTGGAAAATTATGCTACGTAACTAGCTATATTTGAACATGTCTCTAAATTTACATAATAAATGCCTGACTTCTGCAGTTAGCAGAACTAAAATATGGAGAGGATCAGAACACTATTTAAGCACTCTGTCTTACTGCTATCTCTAATTTCTTTTATTCAGATGTGTTTCTTTTGTTCAGATGTAATGGGAAAAAAAATCTCACTATTTCAGTATGGAGAAAGCTCAGGGTATGGTCTTTGATCCTCACCTCCGTCTGTCTTTAGGTATTATCCTCGTTTCACAGATGGACAAAGCAAGGCAAGAAACATATGACCTTTTTTTCTTGGAGATCTGCTACTGAAAAGCATATGGAAAAGCTACACACTCTTTATACAGTCATGTAGCTTTTCTTTAACATGTCCAGCTACTTCATCTCAGGCAAACTGAAAAAAAGGAAACATATTCAGCTGGGGTAATCTACCTGCCCGCAGAGCATCCTGATTAAATTATACACCATAAAATTATACTTGAGTAGGTCACATAGTAAAAATAATAATAATAACAATAATAGTAATAAAAAATAGGATGCTGCCTTCAGGAGTTCCCTCAAGAGCTCCAGGTAATTTGTGGTTTTTAAAATTCTGATAGCTGTTATTTCTGATATATGGAAAATACTCCCTGGAAGTGCTTTCAGTTCCTTGTCTTCTTTTGATGTCCTGCTGTTGGAGAGTTCTGCATTTTAGTTTTAACTGGCACATAAAAGAAGAAGAAAAATGAGTTTGAAAAAAATAAGGTTAGTAGATAGATTTGTTGTGAGCAGCAATGAACAAACAGTGCAGTCAGTACCTGAGAATAGGCATGACCTTTGTAGAAAAGCTTAGTAATTCCAAGTAGATTTCCATAGGAACGTATTTGTAACACCACTGTACCAAGGGTGCAGGTGGAGGGCGAATGTTGTTAAATAGAACTTGCCCTGTTCTAGTTGGGCTGCGTAGAAATGATCCACTTCATACAGCACAGTCTAGATAACAACCAGGATAAATTTATTCCCTTTTTTATTTCACTGTACTACTGATTGCTTCCCGAGGCGCCAGCTGGCCCTGCAGGGTGTGAGAGCTGCAGGGCGTGAGAGCTGCTGCTATTAGCTAATGGCGGTGTCCGCGCTTGCTGCCCCAGAGCGAGCCCTGGCCCCGGTGTCTGGGGCTCGGAGCTGCCCGGTGTCTGGGGCTCGGAGCTGCCCGGTGTCTGGGGCTCGGAGCTGCCCCGTGGTTGGGGCTCGGAGCCGCCCCGTGGTTGGGGCTCGGAGCCGCCCGGTGGTTGGGGCTCGGAGCCGCCCGGTGGTTGGGGCTCGGAGCTGCCCGGTGTCTGGGGCTCGGAGCGGTCCGGTGCCGGGCCCGGCCGTGCTGGCGAGGGGCAGTGCGGCAGCCGAGCGCTAGATGCCACTCTGAGGCCGCGGTAGGAGCTCGGCAGCATCCCGGCCCCGAGAGCGCTCGGAAAGCCCCGTGTGGGAGGGAGGCAGGCCGGGCTCCCCGCATACCCCTGCGATGACGCTCCGAGAACAAACAAAGGTGAATCAGGGGCCACCGGTGCCGCGTTTGGGCCCCACGTGAGGCAGGGCCGACAGCAGGTGCTTCTGATGGGAACCAAACCTCCGTCCAGAGCTGGCAAATAATCCCCCGACTTCAATGGCTCTGCGCACAGGTGTCCCCACTTCTGACCTGTTAGCCAGATGGGCTCAAAAGGAAGGTGGAAGAGCCGGGTGAAAGGGCATTTAGAGCTCACTGGATGGGATTTCACGGGAGTTTAAGGAAGAGCTGAAGACCCGTGGCTCTTACCGTGTTTCTGCTGGTACAGTTGCCCTACAGGTAGGTCTTTAAAAGTCTGTGATCAGTAGAAATACAGTTAACAACCCTCTCCTTCATCGTTCCCATACACGTCCTAAACGTTGCAACATTGTGCTGAGACCCAGGCACCAAAACTGTCTCTAATCTGACTAAATCAATAATGGGCATGAGTCACCAACCTCAGCGTGGGTATTGTGCAGCTCAGAAAATGCAGGAGTATCTGAAGAAAGGTTTGGCTTGTTGTCAGGATAAAGGCTAGTTGTGCAATTTGGGTTCAACTCAAGGCTGTGGAATGAAGCTTTCATGGGGCAGCATCTTTTCTGGGAAGTGAGTCTGCTTTACTGAACAACTTGGAACATTTTCTATGAGTGACCCATACTATACATCTTCTAAAAAGTACTCCCTGTTCATCCAGTGTAACGTTAACTACAAAAACACATTGCCTCAAAGTACTGAAGAAGCTATGTACTGCTAAAAGCGCAGTGAAAGTAGAATGTATCTATTTCCTTTTATGTGGAGGGATTTGCCAAAGCAACATCATAGTTTTGAGTGAACTGTGTGGCTTCTAGTCCTCAGCCTTAAGGATGAATACATGTCAATCTGGAGGAAACAGGAAGGGATGACTCCTGGTAAAAAATCCTAGTCACTGATGCGTATTATTTCTCTTCAATTACTTGGTATTCCTACATAATCAGGAGTAGTGTGCAATGCATTGCTAAGTGAGTTATGTTAGTCTCAAATAGCAGGCTTACAGAGAAAATAAGATTTTTTGCTGCTATTAGCTACAAGAGTTTTTTAGGTAAAAATGGTGGAAGTACTTGTCTTACAGCTGAGTTTTTTTGAGTGATAACTTCCTAAGAACACCAAAATTGCTTTTGTGGCCTGTACTCTACTGCAACCCTACCATGTGAACTGTGATTGGATCCAACCCTGTTGAGGTAGAGATGTGTGAGAGTTTGACCTTTACAGAAGTAAGTACTCAAAAATTACTGGTCCTGGCAAAGTGCAAGCATAATGTATTGTCTGGCTGATTAATTCTCTACACCAATTTGTCTGTACAAAGAATAAACATGTATTTCATGTAACAGGTTTTATGTGAGCTCAAATGGTATAGGATTGTATTTTTGGTGTTCAAGTTCCTGTACTTGTTCTTTGCTGTCCAGTTTAAACACCTGTTACATTGACTAGTGAAACATATCCAGAATGCCCTAGAAATTGAGTGGCACTTCAGTAGTCAGTTTCTAACAAAAAGTATCAGAAAGAAACATTCTGTCTTTCCTGCCACCACCTACCTTCTGAAAAAATTATCTTTTAGAAGAGTGATTGTTCAGTAATGTACAGAAAGCCCACATGTATTCCTCCTGTGTATATATAATTATGTGAAGATATATTGTCCTGTGGTTGTCTAAGTCCACACAGTAATCCATCTGGGGTCCCCTAGATGTGTGACTAAAGTCTGGATACTTAAGCAGGATATTGGGTTAGTTTCTGTTTTCTGTAACTTGAATTTAGATGCAGAAGTAACTACTTTGAAGTAGAGCATCCTCAATTATTGAGGAGGGAGTTTGGTCTTTTGCACGTGAACTCACAACCATTGCACACACACACTTGTCTCCGTACAGTTATCCCAAGTCCTAATGTGGAATTTCAAGGTTCTCTGATGGCAACATCCATCTTCTGCACCCTTCTCATATTAGCATTGATCTACAGGGGAAATAGGGAACACGGCTGTGTTATTATATACCTGACTGCAATTTCTGCTCTAGTGATTGAGTGTACATACAGAATTTTTGAAACATGGCCATTCTAACTTATTTTGTCTTCCTGTCAATAGCATGGCACTTGTCCAAATTATGGATCGATATCAGCTGATCTTTTTATGTTAAACTGTAATGAAGTTGCCTCTCTTATTGGAGATGTGATCTTGCTTCAGGCAATGCTTTTAACTGCAAACTTTTGGAATGGAAGTGAGGGAGAAGGGAAATAGAAGCAGAGGAATGAGCAAAAGCTGGAGTGGAGAATAAAAGCATTCCTTCCTCTTTTTGGAAGAGGTAGGAGTGGGGTAAGAGGGGGGCTTGGGTGTGAAGAGAGCTGGCTTGTTAGGACTTGTACTGGTATGGGTAGGAACTGTCAGCTCCTACTCTCTTCAAAGCTAAAAAGCCAGTGGTGGACACTGGGAATGAAAGCCTTGCTCTCTTGAAATTTCATGCAACGTTACCTTTAACTTCTATTTTAATTTCTATTTTTTTTTCTGTTTCATAAAGTTTGTGAAATCAAATAATTGAAAGAACAGAGGAAAAATGGAATGAGGCAAGGATTGCGGAATGAGAGATGTAAAAGGGAATATTAGATCAGCCATTTTTCCCTTGTGGGCAGGATGAGATCATCTCTACAGTGACTTCTGCAGGTCATTATCTAGCTCAGAAGAGTTTCAGAGCATCAGTGTTGTGTCATAGCTGTTGCACAGAGCAGCTGAATGTTGATAATTTTGTAGGCATTCAATGAAACTCCTCAGACTGTCCCTGCTTTTACTTTGATCTTATTTAACTTGTGTGGATAACATGTAGAGGGAAACTTTTTCTATCCCATTTCTAGGGTAAACAGTTTGTGGAAAATATTTTGCCTGGCTTTTGAAAAAAAGAATCTGTGGGGGGATTATATTAATTTTGTTTTGTAAGGGAAAAACAACACAGAAGGAAATTTGGTGGGTTCTGGTAGTTGCTGGCTGAAGTTGACAGACACTTTCCTAGAACAAAGGGATGCTGCTGTTTTGAAAGGCACCTTTTTGTAAACCATTTAAGAGTAAGTCTGTTTCTTTCATGGTTTCTCTCAGAACTGTCCCTGAGCCACTATTGCAGCTCAGTTTTGCTGCCATGAATACGTGCAATATTTCTGGAGGACCCAGAAATGCCTCCTATTCCAGGTGTCTCATTTGTATCTCTGTCCCATATGAGAAGGGAAGTGTGAGACTGAGAATTCACCAGCTCTCTCTGGTTTCTCTGCAGTGGCCAGCAATTGGGAGAGAGCTCTTGGCCACACCAGCCTGGTCCCTGAGCTGGCTGATGGGAGGATGGAGAGCCTGGGGGACTTTGCAGCAGGGACCCCTTGCTCAGCAAGCAAATGCTGAGCAGCCAGGCTCACGTTCCAGGTCTCCTCTCCAGAGTATGTGGAGTTCTCTGGAGATATTCTTTCACTGGATCTCTCTTGGTCTGTAGTCTCAGCAGAACTTCATTTCTGTGTGATCATATGTAAGAGGTTGTTAGTTTCCTTTACAGTTTTTATCTTTTCTTCCTCTTAAGACTTTTCAGTGTGTGGGTGCTGCCCCTCCCCACTATATAATTTTATAACTATTTCTGATTCAGGAAGCTCTATATGTGTGACTTTCTAAATGTTAGTTATTATTGTTCTTAGTTACTTTATGGCAGTATCTGGAAAGATCCATACAAATACAGACTGTTGGACTTGAAGCACGTGACAAGATCTTCATAAGGATTGAAAATGATTGATTGAGTAGGACTGATAAACTGAGATAAGTAAGGGAAATTAAGGAGCTAAGCAAATGGTTTCTTTGCTGTCAAAGAACTGTAGCTGAGTTGGAAACTGAATTTTTATTGCATAGTCTCATGTAGATACTTCTAATTAATTCCAAGGATATGTGTTCCCTTCTTGGAGCCTTAAGCAAAAAATACCTAAGAAAGACTCCTCTATTTCAGGCTAACGCTGAAAT
This sequence comes from Thryothorus ludovicianus, assembly GCA_013397245.1. NCBI lineage: Eukaryota > Metazoa > Chordata > Aves > Passeriformes > Certhiidae > Thryothorus > Thryothorus ludovicianus. The sequence continues at coordinate 278,719 of VZTB01004658.1, forward strand.
GAGAAATGAAAAGTTGAGACTATGACAGTCAAGAAATTTTTGAAGTTTCAATCAGTCTGTAGTATCCACTTCAGTTTTACTCTATTACTCTACTGGGACCCTATGATTCAGTTAGTGGATTTGTACGTGTTTTTGTCTCCCTTGATAAAGGATTGGCTCACTATAACTTTGGAGACATCTTTACAGTAGTTTTGTGCTTGCAAGCCTACAATATTTAAATATCTCATAAAGCATTTATGGTTATTAAGGCCTTGATGAGGGACAGTGTTATTTCAGTTCTACAGATAATGAACTGAGACAAAAGACTGATATTTGGGGAGCAAGACAAAAAAATTATGGCAAATCTGGACAGAAAACATCCATTTTGTTCAAGGGAAAAGCTCTAAATTCTAAGATGCTTTTCCTTGTGGTGCAAGAGTGAGAAATTAAATTGTGAGTGCTTTTTACTAATTACAATGAGAGAACCTCAAGCATTACTTTGGGTCTATGAAGAGAATTTAAGATTTTGGTGATCCTACTGAGAAAAGAAAATTAATAGCTTCTTTCAAAAAACAGCTTAGTATTGGGAATAATGTTGAACATGAAAAATTGAACTTTAAATATAAATTTCAAAATATTTATTCATCAAGTGTTTTAATTCATGTAGTTTGTCAAAAGTCGTTGATCTTTGAGAAAAGAAGTTTTAGTTTGCTGAATCTACATGTTCATCCTGAAAAATGTGTAAAAACATCCAGCTAGCTATAGTGCCCAGCAAAGAAAATAGATGAAAGCCACATTTTTTTGTAGATAGGTCTTTTGCTAGTGTAGGAGGTAAAAATTAAGACTTGTACATAGCTTTTCCAAGAGTTTGATAACCTGTTGGTGTAAATCAACATAGCTGCACTGAGGACATTGAGGTCTGGCTGTCAGTCTGCTCCTAACAGTGCCACAAAGCTACTTTGTTTGGGATTTATTTTTCTGAAACAAGGAAAGCACAGGTACTGTGTATAAGTTAATACACTGTAGTGACAGGAGATGGTATCTTCTTCAAGCCTGGGAAGGAAAGTGGAAGAGACAAGAAGCTGGGAGACATGGAAAAAGATAAATAAACCCAACCAAGAAGTTACTTGCCCTTACCACTAAAATCTAATTTTAGGAGACCCAGCATCAGTCAGAGAGCAGATGCTGGCAATGCTCCTGTCCAGCAGGTGGTTATAAACTTATGTCCCAGGTTTGTGTGACTATTTACACAAGCACAAATTAAGTGGAAGGGGTTATCCCTGTTACTGGTACTCATTGCTGTGTGGGCTCCATTTGCCTCACTTTGGTGTCGGGGACAGCAGGGGAAGAGTGAACAAAGCTTAGGAAACTCAGCCCAAGGAAAATGAAGTGGATTATTGGATGCTGAGGTAGGGTATTTCTAATAAGTGATCTGTCAGCTCGTTTGCAACACCAAAAAAGGTAGAACATATGGAACAAATTGGAGGATAATTCTATTAGTTTAAAACCAGATCTTTTTTTTTTTCTTGGCCCTGAATACTTGGATTTAGTGTGATTTTCTTTTTGTTAAAAGAAAAAGTAAGATTGAACTGAATTTTAAGAAAGTATTGCAGATATGAGTTTAAAGGGGTATACATTTCACATTCAGCATATCAAACTGAATGATCTGGATTTTTAGAAAGCTTGCCTGGGCTGGAATAGCTAAACAAATCTGAAAGAAATTTGCAGTCAGTGTAAATCTGCATTTTAAGAGCTTGCTCAATCATTCCACCTTAGACAAACAAATCTTTGTTTTGCATCATCTATGTTCCTGTTTCTGAATTGTTTCATACACAGAATGCTTGTAAGTGTGGACGATTATGCACAGACTGTTGAATAAAGACAGACTGTGAAACTGGAAAGGGGAAATTCAGTTGTAGCCTCTCTTTATGGATAGTAAAACTTGCACCTCTAAGGATTTTGCCTGATTACTTCGGAAATTAGAAGTCACATTTGGTAGTGGGGGTAAAAAGAAGAGTGGCAGTCATGACTGTGGGAGAATTGTGTGCATTACAGGGAAATAAACGTCAGGGAATTGTAGTTCTGGGCCTTGACTGTTTTCTATTTGCTAGCAGGTTAACATAACTGATTTAAACTCTTTCTTGGCAAAATTTAGTTGATTCCAGTGGATTTACACCAGGGATTAATTTAATTTTCAGTTTTCCTAGTTTTCAAGCCCAGAAGGACTGTTGCCTTGTATATTGTGGTCTGCCACACAGCATAGGCTGCAGAATTTCATATAGTTATTCAACATAAACCCTACTGACTGGTATGGTTTGAAAAAAGGAGTCTTCCTGAGGGGAAAAATCTCATGGAAATGCTGTTGGAAAATTGCTGGCATGATAAGTGTTCTTTTTTTATGGCAAGGCTGAGACTTTGATTCTCTTCCTAATTCTGTGGCAGTCAAAATTCTTTTCTATGCTCTAATTTCCATGCCTATAGCTTGAAAATAGGAGATTAATTTTATCTGGAAATAAACTTAAATTCCATAACAGAAGACTGATAAATGTAAATAAAACATCATTCTCTGACTGTAGTCAGCTCCCTCCTCTATCCCTTTTGTTCTGCATTTCTCATTTTGCTTTTCCCATCTCCAGATCTGTGATATTTTTACTGAGTGCAGTAAATGATGTGCTGACCTTCTACTGCCTTTAGTACTACCTACTAAAATTTTATCTATGTTTTCTTAAAGAAAAGTACAAATTAAGACAAATTTCTCTAAAATCTTATGCGTTAGAATAGACAAAATGCCAAACTAGCTTTTAATTTGTTCATAGTACAGCACTTCAAGAGTGTATATTGTTGCTGTTATTTACATAGCTGTGTAACAAGATGGGAGGTTCCTGAGGTTTTTTTTTTTTTTNTTTGGTAATTACTGTAGCAAATCTCTGTGCTTGAGTATCTCATATTTGCGGCATTCCAGCCTCTGGAGTATTCCTGCCATACTGAGGTTGGAATTCAGATTTTGTGTTTCAAAACACATGGTTTCAAGTGCCCAGAGACAGGGGTGTTTAGTGTTTGTGTTATGTTTCTGCCCAGGAGAAACTGTCCTGCAACGCAGGGACTTGGTTCTGGATTGTCTCATGATTCAAGTTGAACATTTGTATCTCTCCATGTGAATATAAAAGAGAAATCACTGATGTTTTCCTTGTTCCTAAGTTTTAGGAGCAGGGACTGACAGCTGGAGACTTTGTAAAGAAAGGATCCGTAACCAAATGGACCCATGGGATGTAGGCACTTCATTAGAGTTCAATATTATAGTGACAGGTACCTTAGGAGTGAGATCTAAAGATTAGATTATATGGCAAATGGAAACCCCAGTTTCCAAGAGTGATTTGCTGTCAGTAATGGTGTCGTGGGCGTGAACATCTTGAGCAATATACACATCACTGACAGGAAAGGCTGAGGAAGAGGGTGCAACTTCTCTGCTTCTTATCTTGATTTTGCATTTTATTAGATGCTAGGATCAGTCTAGACCCTATTGTTTCCACAAACAATACGAGGCTCTTGTCTGCACACTGCCTTAGGAAGGGTTGGCCCCTCTCAAGCCCTATCAACAAGGGCTCTGCAGTTGCTCTTGCCCTGTTATTTGCCAGCTGAGCAATACTGCAGAATCACTGCTGTCTTTGCCCCTTGTAGCCTTAGGGGCTGGTAACAGATGCTACTTCCCCCATACCTTCTTGGTGCTTTTTCTGATCTCTCTTCAGCTGACACCCCCAGATCCCCCTCTCCCATTCCTGATCGTTTGGAAGGCTTGGTCCTGGCAGTTCATCGTGCTCTCCATCATTTCCCTTGCCTGGTGCTGCCCTGTTGCAGCCTTGGTCCCCGGGGGCTTGTGTGTCCTGCCTCACCAGTGTTTGCCTTGCCTGGTGCAGCATTCAAGCAACACCTTAATAAAAAGCTTTCCTCCCTTATCTCCTCTCTGCTGCTGTGCCACTGGGCTGGGGATCGTGTTCCCATCTCTTTCACACGCACACCTGGTCATAAAACACTGGGTTTGTTTTTAACCTCAAACCAGGGAGCTTTAATTAAAGAGACAGTGACCTCTTTTATGAGTTTGCTCGCATAGGGTTTCAGGGCTATTGTCACATACAGCTCACATAACAGAGCACCATTGCACAAAGCTCCATTTACACATCCTTCCCCGGCTTTTTTCCTCTCCTCTTTTTGTTTTCCAAACGCAAAAGGAGGTTGTTTTCTTGTTTACCCCTAGGCAAAGTTGTCTCTCATGTTAGTAGCCAACGGCTGTTTCTTTGAAGAGAACCCACCTTTCTTACTATCACATGGATGTCATTAGACTTGCAGAAATGTTATTTTTTAATCTGTGATAGAAACAGTCTTCTGGATATGAATGACCAGCTAAAATGGATCTTATCTTCTGTTCATTTTCCTTAGCTAGTTCTTATAGCTGTATAATGGAATTTGCGTGTTTCTCATGACAAATACTTATTATTCACTGTTGTATTTACCTGTATTCATAAAATTTCAGGTGCAATAAATAGAATTTTTGATATATGCTTAAGAATGATATATATGATATATAAAACTTGTCCATAGTTTTATACAGAATTGTTTATGTATAAGTTAATAAAAAATTTTCAGAAATACAGATGTATAGTCTCCAGTGCACATATCCAAAGATACACAAACAGGAAGATACGCAGAAGTGTGTGTGCAATCCAGAACTTATTTGAGGCATGCAGACTTGTAAAAAAGGCACTCATGCACAGAAAAGAGACACCTGGGACACAGACACAAGGAACCACATAATTGGTGGAATACAGAGGCACACAGGATATGCACACACAAAAGAAAAAAACAAACAAACCATGTGGAAGAGCGTAGCTGCCCTCAGAATGCACCTTGTATGTAGACCTTCAAAAGCAGGCCGAAGGATAAGTCTGCAGGAAAACATGTATGCAGAAACTGATGCCCAGTTAACTCTGAAAATTACATATAAGTTGTTGTGGACATACAGAGCACATTCAGCTGCTGGAATTCTCATAGAATTGTGCATGATTTTTACATTCAATGGTGTTACTTTCAGGAAAAGCTGAATTATATGAAAAAAGATTACACAGTTTAACTGCAAAACTTGTAGATATGAGAATATGTGCCCTTGCTCGTACAAATTGATGTGAACACTGACACACATTTTTAAAATTTAATATACTTAGTATTAATCCAGATTTACCTAGACACAAATATACCACACACACAGACCCTTAGGCACACACAGATATACCCATGTCTATGTTCATTGAGAGAGACTCACTCAATATCTGTGTATGTGTGTGTTGGGAGAGGGTCATAACCTCCTCCATTCTTCTCCTGAAGGGGTTTGGATAATGAAGGGAAAAGAAATGAGGCCTGGGGCTAATTTGTAGTGGCATTTCCTGGCCTCTCTTATGCCAATGAAGCTCCGTTTCATCTTTAGCCTTATCAATTCTGCAGTCATGTGGCTTTCCGCTTGGACGCCTCTGTCTCTTCACCCTCCTCCCCAATCTCCGATGCTAATGGAAACTTCGTTAATGCCATTAATCTGCTGACTGGGACAAGTCAAAAACATATCCACACAATCTGAGCCAGGGCTGCAAGCGTCCTGGGGCTGCCAAACAGAGGCACCCCTCGTGCTCGCTGCATTCCTGAAGGAACTTCATATTGATTTATTTCTTTCTTTCCTTCTCTGCTTTATTCTTTGACGACTTTGCATTCTTCAGAACAGGCATCAAGTAGATGTCTTTTTCTTCTTGATCCCTCATAATGATATTTCTTCAAGAATCCTTTCCCTAGTTGCAGGGCTAGTGCCTTCTTTCAGTGCCCCCTCATGGCAGCCTTTTTGTTCCTATGCTGTCTTTGGTAACAGACTTGTTATTCCTCTTGCCTAATAGAATTTCATAACTATCCAACTGTTACACGAACCTTCCTGTGCTGGTCTAAAATAAAAATTATTCCCCTCTACCTTGATATTAGCACAAAGAGTATAAGTAAGTCTTTAATTATCCAACCACTGTTACTGTTGTTCTAGTTGTTTTCTTGAAGGACAATGCTATTGGGATGCCCTGCCTTCTGAAATATTCTCAGCTTCCCTAAATCACTTTTCAGGAGTGAGAATATAGCATTCTTTGCCTTTTACTATTAGGCCAGATTTTTTTATGCTTTGCCATTTTCTTCTATCACAATTGATTATCATTTTAATTGATGTATCATTTTCTTAGCTATAACTTCAACTTTCCTTGCCAGTGTAGCACACCTGCAGAAACTTGAAGCTCTGTGCAAAGACTCACCATCTCCTTATTTCATAATATTGTCCAGTGGCTGAGTGTATGGAAGTTCTGCATGTCATGATTATGCTGGCTGAGGTTTCACCAAGAAGAGAAAATAGACTCTGTGTGATACTTGTTTTAGGAAAAATTTCTGTGATAATCAGAGTTCATAGCTAGCTCTTGAGAATGTCAGGATGTTGAGTGATCTGTATTTGATCTATGAAATCTTTATATACATAAATGAAATAGTGACAGTGAAGAAGGAAAAGACAGCTAGGAAAGGCATGCCATTGGAGTTGTGACATATGGATATGTTTTGAAAAAAAAGCATTAAATTGATGAAAATGAGGAGAGAAGTTGGCAGTTCAGCATGAACTTTGATGATGTCAGGCTAAATCTGAAATGATATTGGCCATGACAGAAGACTGGGCCTTAGTTACCACCTTCACAGAGACATCACAGTAAAAAGGGATTGTTTTACAGGGAGAAGACAAAGAAGTTTTAAGTTCTTCAGCCCTGGCAGGGGTTGAAGTCAAAAGTTCATCCTCATGTAGTTTTGGGTACGGAGAATGCACATAATTTCCCAACAGCCAGGAGATGCTTCACTGAACAGAGAATCTTCTTCCTCTGGCCAGTGCTGGGATGAGACATACTTTTTATCTTCAGGATGTATTAATGCATTGCACTCTCTAATGTAGAAAGATTTAGGCTGGTTGGTACCAAGCTTATTTTTTGGGCATCACTGAATAAGCAGGAGGGGGAAAAATCAGGTAGAGGTTGTTACATCTTGTTATAAAAGAAAAAAAACAGCTGGGATTCTCAGTGCCCTAAAATTCCTATTTAGATGAGTGAGGCGGTATCTGTAGACCTAAGACCAGCACTTCCTGGAGTACTTTCAGAGCTCTAATGAAAACAGAATTAAAAATCAAATACTTGTAGCCTTAAGAAGTGCCAGGACAGTAAACAGCTCATACAATACCACTCATTTTGGTTTAGACATTAAATTTGCTTTCCATTCTTCATGTTCTGTGATTCAGGGATTTGAAATTGAAACCTTGGTGCAAAAAAAATGATCATACCACACTGTCCTGTACAAGAAGAAAGGAAAAAGATCTTTAGGTGAGCAAGTAGCTTGTGCACACAGAGCTGTTTCATTCCAGAGGGTACCTTAATAGAGAAGCAGAAGCACCAGGAAGCTCAGCCCTGTGCAAGATCTAACATTGTCCTGCCCAGTGACCTTGGCAAGTTGTTTAATCTCTTCCTGTATCTAGACTTTTCCTGTTATTGCAAACTTCTTGAGAAAGAAGTTTCTTCCTATGGGTGCATCCAACTAGAGAGTTGGTCGTCATCTTGGCTAAAGTCACTCTACAGTGATATAACCATCTATGCCTCCATATGGCAGGAATTGTGCATTAGACTGAGGAGTAAAAGATGCTTTAGACTTCTGACTGGTGCCAAGAAGTAAATCAATTCAGCAAAGCCTGCATTAACTGCCTTGGGTACAGGGAGCATCCCAGCTGTGGCAGCATAGAGCCCATTGAGGTTAAATTTGGATCATGTCATGATGCAGCCTACATGCTGGGAAAGAACTTTAAAATGTCAGTGCTGTATGTCTTTGGAAAAATCCTATTTGAATGCCACTGCTATGCACAAAACTGCTGCTGCCCACTGGTTGTATGCTCTGACCCATTTTTTTCTCAGTCTTTTCTAGCTGCTGGACTTATAGGAGCTGTCATACTGTGATGCAGATTCTGCCCAGCTTCCATTTTGTCACGGAAAATGTTCAAAAAGAGGTTGTGAATATAGTTTTTCAGTGAAACTGTATTTTATTGCAGGCATGGCACTCCAAAGATATAGAGTAGATAAGAGTTTGTTTGTTGAAATAATATCAATATATCCACTGGTCTGAAAACCAAGCTTTTTCCTACTTTGTGCTGTTTTCTTTATGACCAGATTTTATTTTTTTAAGTGAAATCTGTGAGTGGTAGTCAGGCAATGGAGCTTTTACTTCTGGTTCTGTCTTGTCTAGAGTTGCCTGGCACAGTGTCTGTTTGCAGTCAGTGAGCCACAGCCTAGGCTGAGGAGCTCCTCTTTTCTCTGTCAGGCTTTTCTGTGCAGGCTTCATGGACCTCTGGGTTTGGACCCAAAGGCTGGAAGCCACCCCATGTCCAAGCATCTCTGCAGCTTATTTTTTACCTGCAGGTGGGTGGTACATTGTGATGTTGTGTGCTTCTGTACCACTGAGGGATAAACAAAACAGTTATAGGACTGTCTCCTTTTTCTTTACCTTTATATTACTACTATATTTGTTTTCTTCTTCTGGTGAGCTTGGTGAGTGTCCCATGAGTAATCCTTAAGCTTTCCTGGAGGGAAAACCCAATATTTTGATGAGTACAGCTATTTCTGGTGGTAACTGTAGAAAAGACTATTTTTTTTTTAAATTCAAGAGTGAGATAATGAAATCTGGGGAGTAGCCTTTCCTGGAAACTCTGGGACCTACCAGTTCATGGCAAGGGAAAATTGGTGTGACTCATTACAAAATGTAGTACATTCTTTGATGCTGAGGGCAGAGAACAGAAACTCTCACAAATGCAAATGTATCTATGTTTTTAAATCCTTGCAATCAGCAAGGGAAGAAAATTCTTTGCTTTAATGAAAGCACAATAAAAAGTAATACTTGCAGAGTTTATTTAATTCAGAGATGCTAGGCTCATTAGGCAACTGGATTAGAACATGATTCCGCCTCTTATTGGTACATAAGAGTCATGTTTACTACTTTGAAAATACAGTCACTTCTCAGAAGGGATATTGGAGATGTTTAATTTGAGAAAATCTTCACAAGGTAAGATTCAGACACAAAAAATAGAGGAGAAAGTACACAATGGAGGGAAAGACTCGTCATCTATGCAACCATTGCCAAAAAGAACGTTCTTGTCTTTACAACAAACCCCTGGTTTACAGCCTTTGTGGAAAGTGTTTGAGTCCTGTCGGGTGGTGCCTCTGACAGCACACAGCTTCAGCAGCACTGCAGGGCACAGCTCCTCTGAGGACTGCAAACCCAGGAGCCAGCCAGTCTCACCCTGCTTATGAAAACTGACAGAATCACAGCACAAATGACTCCAAACTACTCTGCTTGGCCTGTCAGTGTTTAAACAGGGGCAAAATCCCACCTTCTGGTTCCTTGGGCCATAGGGGAATGCCATTGTCTTGAGAGGAAATAGGTTTATGCTCTAATTTTGAAGAAGATGTAAGGGAGTGAAGGTCCTTGTTTCTAAAACCTTGCCAAAGCTGTTTAGTTTCATGTAACAAAGCTGACCAAATTAGATACCAAATGCTTAAACTGCAGTAGAAATCCTTATCCTGGAAAGCCTGGTATCCAAGCTGTTGCTTTTGAATCTGATTCATGAAGCCATGGTGGCAGTTTTCACCCACTTCATGGTACAGCCTTCAACTGCAACATCCACCAACACCTCAGTTCTTGTGTCTGGGCTGCAATCTAGGAATAAAATCTGAGAGCTATCAGTCTATTAGTCTAGATTCTTGGGAGCTTCTGTTTTAAACAGGCAAAGGAGATGCTATTAAATGTGATTTACAGAATGTATAAATGTACTACTAAACCATAGTTCATGGTAGATATTTTTGCCTCACATATGAACTCATCTAGTCACTGAAACATCAACTTCTGTCCTCTTCATAGAGATATCTCTTTCCAAAGAGAATCTATGGAAAGAAATGTTTCTTTGCAGTACTGAAAGAAGAATTAGAAGAGAAGCTGGAGGCTGACACTATAGCAGCTGCTACTCTAGGATACTATTCTGGGCTTTGGTGATAGCAAGGAACAAAGATGCTTTTCTTTGTTGTAGTTGTTTGGGAATTTTTAATGTTTGGGTTGATTATTTTTTTTTTGTTTTGTTTGTTTGTTTGCTTTGTTCTTGTTATTGCTCCTTATGCCACAACTGAGGGGATCACCTTCTCTATTCTGGTAAACTCCATCTAGCATGAGCTGCTGAAAACCATTGAGGTTTGTAGTTTGGCTGCCTGTAAGAAATGAATGTGCTGCTCTCAAGCAGTTTCCCTATGTGTGACTGTAATGGCAATTTAGTTATTTCAGGTTCTTCTGAATTGAATTCATGAAAGGGGAGCTTGCCCTATTGCTACACTTATTTTATGATCTCTTTAAAAGAAAGAAAAGGATTAGGACTTGGGATGAAGTCCTAAGAGTGACCTCGATGTCCATAGCTCCAGCCTGACCTTAGAGCCACACAGAGAACAGTCACCAGACACTTTGTCAAGTGAGTCTGGGCTCCACTTTTCATCTGACAGAGCAGCAGTTTAGGAATCAGCACTCTGTTTGCCCTACTTACCCCCAGTACTAACACAGGAAAGCTGTTGGCACAGGCACCAGACTGTCACTTTTGTGACCGAGGGAGGAAGGAGAGGAGTCTTCACCCCATCTTCCTTTTCAGACAGTCTCCAGGAGTTTTGGAAGGAGCTTTTTACAAGCCCTCTTCTATTGTTGGCCAGGAAACAAAGGATGGAGGAGCTGGATTTAAGCATAATGACGTGAGCTCCTCCATGCAGAAAAACCCAGCTGAGAGACCCCCCCTGCTCCACACACACACAAAAAAAGGAAGAAAGGGGGAGAAAATCTTTGAAAATAACTAATTAAAGTTGTTTTAGCCTCTCTCTCTCTCTCCCCTCCAAGGGCGCCTAATCTCACAGGGGGCAGAGGGGGAGAGAGGCAAGAGGAACAATGAGAACCATCCCCCCTTCTCTACACCCCACCTCCTGGTCTCTGAGGTTTTAAAACAAGAGGCCACTTTAAGTTAATGAGCTATCAGCTGACTGGGAGAAGTCTCTAATGAAGCCTGATGTTCACACATTCCCCAGCTTGCTGAATAGGCCTCTGCCAATCTCATAACTGTCAGAAAGTTTCATTCATAAAATCCACATGCTGGGGGTTGTGGTAATGGGGGCAGGGAAGGAACTGGGTGGGGATGGAAGAGAGGAAGTGTGGGGTGGAGGTGTCCATACGGAGCAGTCAGCCCCAGAGGCCAACCAGGAACATGCATGGCTGGGGCTGGCAGGCTCGAGGATCCCAGGGACTGGACTCCTCTCTCCATTGTCTGGCTAGTAATTAGGAAGATCCTTCACATGGTTCTGGAGGACACTGAAGTCTGTAGGGATAATTAATGAAGATTTAGGGGATGCTCCAGCTTTTATGTGACCATCTTTGCTAGGGACACAGGAGCAGGTGCTGGTGGCATGAAGCCTAGGACTCATTCTGGGGCTTTGCTGTGCCTCTTGTCTCCTGGCAGTACTTTAGGAACTGTGCTTTTGGGGACTTCTGGGGGAAAAACAACAAAAAGGAAGGGAAAAGTCTGATGGAAAAGGCATAACCTGAGACAGGAAGAAACAGTCTTGTTTACTTTATTGTAAATAAACTTTGTGGTGATGTGTGCTGGAGCTAATTCTCCTTGGATACTGCACATGCTTTTAGCAGTAATAAATAGGAAAAATGCAGATACAGGTCAAAATCTGTTTTTCTCCAACGGCTGGATTATGGTTTGAGTAGCGAATCAGCATTGTAATCAACAGTGATTGAGGGCCACTGTATTCTTGTGTATTGAAACTTCTGGCATAAGACAATTCAAGGTCTTTCCTGGAGTTTCTGAGCAGCAATGCCAAATCTAGGTATTTTTTTGAAAGTTATGGGTCTAATGCTCAGAGCACAGGAATTGGATCTTAGAGCATTAGACTTTTCTCTCTCTCTTTGAAACCTACTTCTCTGGTTTATCTGTTTAATCTGTTACCAAAAAACAAACCAAAAAAAGGCTGTATACCTCAAGGCAGGAAATACACTGAACATGAGGGTTCCCTTTTGGTCCCTTCCAATCCCCAAGTCAGTATGCTGGAGCAGGACCAGGGCATAATTGTTAGAGTGTCACTTAAATCTTAGTTGTGACAAAAGGCACAGTTAAATGAGAAACAATCTCTGCCTTGGGGAGCTTACAGTGTAAATACACAGTGCAGATTGAGTGGAAAAAAAACACTTAAGAGTCTTATTCAAAGACCACTGAAACAATAGTAGGATCTCTGTTAGCTCTGAGGAGCTTTGAAACTTGATCATCTGCCTGCTATTACACGGGGCTTCTGAACCAGGGCTCTGAAGTCAAATCCTATCCAGGACATAACTACAAGGTCAATTTTGTTCGTATGTTTCTTGTCTATACTACAAAGAGAAAGGGATTGGATTTTTTGAAGGTATAATAAGAAACTAGAGGTGAATATTCTTGACACACAGGACAGCATGTGCTGAGGGCACAGGTTCTCAACCAGTTTCCCTATAAAGAGCTTTGGATTCTGTGAAAACATGAATATGTTGGGAAAGCAGCTGCCTTTAGAGATTTCTAAGGACTGGAGTACTAAAATGAGTAATGAATGAGTCAGTGCCCTAATGTTTCATTCACTAAAACTTCTGGCTTCCCATCTAATTTGTTCTATCATCAAAATTTCACTGAAGTAGTGTGGAGAACTGTGTGGTTCTTTGTACATGGCAGAGGCAGTGCTGGAGAGAATGTAATTGGGATTTGACTGTAAACTGCTGAGTCTGTAGTGTGGTTGAATTATAAGGAAATATTTCTAACTGCTTCCATAGAGATTTTGATTTTTCCATTTCTTACACTTGGTAGCTCTATTACTCAGTTTTCTTGCATTACAATAGTACCTGAAGACTTCACCCCATTTCTTTGCTGCAATTTGCATTTTGAAGGTTGAGAAAGAAAACAAAATGTTTCAGGGTAGAATCCACAAAAGAGTTTAGACCTTGCACACTTGATTTTTCAGGCAGCTTGTTTGCAGTTAAATCCAAGTATCTGAGTTAAATATGGGCATGTGCAGATCTAATTACATGGGAGTGAGGAGCTGTGTAATCTAGTGGGTGAGAAGTGTTAAAGAGCAGGGTGGGACATCTACTCTGGCAGGCAGATACTTCTTTCCTACCTGTCTTTACACTGGTTCATAGCTGTGCATGTGAAGCTGCTCTTATTGAGGTGTGCTCTTGCTGTATGGATTCAGGACTCAAAACTGGATATAGGCCATAAATGCTCAGCCTTTGAATATTTCCATGGTCTGGCTTCTTAAACTACTTCTGGTGATGGTCTTCTATTTTTCATAAATAATTGAACATTCTGATGAGAAAGCAGTAGATTGGCACTTCACAAAGGCTGAAGTTTCTTGGCTGAAGGGAGGGTAAACTTGTAGAAGAGGAGAAATCTGATGCATAATTATTTACATGCTATAGAACCTACAATGGACTCTGTCTTGTCTCTTCCATGTGCTGAGCAAGGAGCATCTTTGAAATAAAGGTGTGTTCAGCTCTGTGTATGGCTCACTCAACACATGCTTTTAGAGATGGACCTGAAGCTGTTTATTTTTGTTGTTGTGGTGCTAGTCACTGGTTTAGATGCTGACTTAGTTCTCCAGCTTGACTTTACACTTGAGTTTTCTTGCTCTGGAAGCAGCACTAGCTGGATCTATCTTAGTTGAAGTCTGAATGGTCTCTATTTGTGTTACTTTTGATTATTTTATTAATTTTTTAGCCCTCTCACTATTTCCTATCATCAGTATTTCTTGGTGGCTGGTGTAAAAATTGCTGACACACAAGAGGCAAATTCAATATTATCAAATCTCTGCTTATGCCAGATTTTGTCAGTTTTGCCCCTTGGTAATGCTACTGCTTTCTCCCAGCATTCCCTTGTCCTTTATTGAGTCTCCTTCCCACTCAACACTACATTGCTCTTGCTAATACCAAGTTTTTCTGGCAAATCCCACAAACAACTTTGTGGAGTGTTGATTTTCTGTTGCTGCTGCTTATATTTATTTAGCAGCTGGAGGATGACTGGGCTCTCTGTGGTTGAAGGGCCCTTCTGTATGCTTTAGACCCACTTGGATGCTCTCAGCCTGATCTAAGTGCTCTCTAACAAGGAGCCACCACCATGCCTCTCGGGAAGCTAAGGAGGCATCTGCTGGAGGGTTTGTTCCAATTGGGTCAGGGACTTGCTCACAAATTGGTGAAGGAGGAGGGGAGCAAACAGACAGTGGTCAGGTCCAGGTCCAGCACTGGATGAGGAGCTTACCCTGTGTCATGGGTGGTGTTTCCTCTGTATATGAGCCAAGAGGGACCACTTGCTTTACCAGCCTCTCATGTGAGCATTCATCCGACACAAGAGGCTCTGCTCCTTTCCCCTTGGGGGATTGCTGAAGGCAAGAGCTCTCAAGGGCTAAAGAAAACAAAGCAATGTTTGCTTAGCTGGAGAGAAGAGTGTGCCCTACGTAAATTGTACTAGGACCTAAAAGTGCTTCAGAAATAGAGTGCCTCTGAAATAGGCTCCCCAAGATAAATGTGAGGCAGGATGATGCCATTTCCCCAGCTGATGGGGTGTCCCATTGACTCATTTGAGGTCATATTTTGGTTATTCTGAGCCTCAGCTTTAGGAAAGATGACATGAAAGGCAAAGTTTTCCCAAAGAAGAAAAGGTTTAATAATCCTACTCCCTGTAGACAGGCAACAAGACGTCCATGTGTGTGTGTTCCTTATAATCACAGTACAAGGGCTCTACTCATGGGAAGGAGAGAGAGAAAAATAACATTCTCTCCACTGGGATGATAAAACAAGCCACGATGATGGGAGGAAGTCAGGTACATTCTTTGTTCCCAGTGTCCACATTCAAAGGCTTGGAGGAGAGAAAAGTATTTGTTGAATACTTGGTTGTTTCAGGTGGGACAGAGTTTCTGTTTCTGAGTCCGTGTTTCTGTGGCCTCTCTGTGTTAGAGGTTTATTTTTCACTCTTTGTACTGGACCTGTGAAAATATAGACCCTATTTCTAATTTTAGGTATCTTTGGTTCAGTCACAGGTGTGCAGGCCAAGCTGGCACATTTACAATGTACTTATTGAAGATATAGTACCCAGCCTCACATGCATTTTGTACTCTGTGGGAACCAAAATTTTGAAAATACAGTATTTCTAGTACAGTAGGAAGAAAAGATTACTTCTTACCACATACCCACCTCCTGTAGCTTTTGTTTCTTTTCTTATCTCTGTGTATAGAGCTGTCTCATCGTACACAGGGGGATTTCCCTTTCAGCATACAGTCCATTGCAGCAGTCAATTCCCAGACCTCTTTTGCCTCTATAGACATCTTGGTGATGCTCTGTATTTCTAGGACTGCCTTATTTCCATGATGTTTTTTTCTCTGATGAACTTGAAATGTATCTATGTTGGCTGTTAATGATTGTCATCCTGAGTTATTAGTGATCCTTACAGAAGTGGGAATATCAAATTAAGTGGTTCAATGTTTGTGGTCTCTTTCCTCCATGATAGCAGACCTGATACTACAATAGAAGTTCAGTCCCTTTGTGTAGGAAAGCATGTTATCACACCTGTTATCAGTGTAAGATCAATTGTTTGATGTTCCCAGAAATTCAATTTGCGGGTGAGGGATGTCATAGAAATGTTTAGGCCGGAAAAAAATCTAAACATCTTTTTTACCCAAGCCTTCCCCCCCCCCGTGTGTATTTTTGAAGCCTGCAGTGGATTTGTGGATTTTCTGGACTTGTGACATGAGTTTTTATTATGTGGTGCATTAGAGCCCTTGTGAAAAATAAAACATGTGATGTGGAAAGTCTGTAGTAAAGAGTGACTCAGGAAAAAGAAAACAAAACCCTTCAGTCTAACGAAAGAACAGACTGTGTGAAAGTAACTTGGTATTTAATTGGAAATTGCAGTCAGTCTGCAGATGAAACAGCCTTGCTGGCATCTGCAGGTGGCTGTTTTGCTTATGCTCTACAGTTCTCCTTCCTGCTTGTGCTTGTGAATGCGTTTTGCCTGTCAGCTCAGAGGTGCAGACATGGCTGCAATTTGTGGCTGTTCTTCCAGAAGTATCAGCAGTTCGCAATATCGTGAGTGTTGTAAAAGTGTGTTAGTAAGGAAGACCCTGCAGAAAATACCTTACAATACAAATGGGTGTGACAGCCCTTGTTTTAGAGATGGAGAGCACCTTTAGAGGTCATTAGAGATAAGTGATGTGACCAAGATCGTGCAGGGCCTTTTGCTCTCTAAATTATATCTGGGACTTCTACCTCACAGGTTCAGAGCTCACGAGGGCATTTTAATAGAGAAACTTTAGGAGGTGCACTGACATACATTCATTTAAGGTAAACGTGATCTGCCATCTTGGGCCAAACCCCAGATTTGCTTTCATCAAGTCTAATTATGATAATGGTTCATTTAACCTCTCTGCCTCCCCCTAACTTCCGCTTTAAAGCAAAGGTGCACTGACTGAGAAACCTTGGACTGCACAGTTCCATTTTTAGCTCTGTCTGACTCATTTAATGATTTGGTCAGGTTAGTTTGTCCTTGACTCAGTTTCCCCACTGTCAAAATGGCACTAATAACACTGTCCTGCTTTTTGAGGAAGGGTTATGAAGATAAATTAGTTTTGGCTGGAGAAGAGTCCTGCAGGGCTAGCAGAATTGGAAGGAGACAAGCGTGCTGTCTGTTGCAAGTATTATCTATCACTTGCATTTCTCACAGCCCTCCTTGACTTTTACTGACTATGTATTCTTTCTCCTCTTGCAAATCGCCAATGTGTATATTGATCAGCAACAGCCCTTGCACAGATTATAGGGCCATCTCTCCATCAAATTCTTTGCCCTCTCAGAGGTAGATGGTTTTACAGTTGTGAGAGTGAAATCCTGGCCTCGACAATGTCAACAAAGTCAGGATCTCATCCCTGGTTTTCCACTGCATGAGTGCTTCCTCTTCTGTACAAAGGCGGGATATGAGGTGACTGCTGCTGCTGCCTCTTTCTAGGGCTCCTCTAAGGAAGAGCAATCCTCTCCAAAAAAAATGCAGAGATGTTTTCAGAGGCAGACAAAGTGATGTGAAGGATGGTTGGAGATGGAAAAACCAGCCACACAACAATCTGACTTCTTCTAGAGAGGGTTAAGTACTAAATACCTCTTACTGGGTCACTTAATGATGGATGGTAGTTAGTGGGGGTGGGGTAAAGCTGACTTCCAGCCCTGCATCACTAAACAGTTCATTAGGAAAAACACACACAATGGAAAATGGCAGAGAGGCTCAAGTGTCCAATTTCTCTCTTGAACTCTCTGAACAGGAGGCTCCAGTCAGGGGAATCCCTGCCACCCTTTCCCCCCCCTCCTTCTCTGGCAGTTTCTTTATTAATTAACGGAGTTGGCTGGGGACGGAAATGGAGGACAATAATCAACATAGATGGGTCTGCAGACCTATTTTTAATAATGTGCTTTGCATCTGTCCTAATTGGTATGGAAACAGTGACCTGATTGGAACGACCGGGAGCCTCTTGGGGCCTTTCTTTCTTCCTTTCTCTCCCTCTGTTTTCTTTTTTGTTTGGTTGAAGTTTGACTTGGTGGGAGTGGAGGGGCCAGTGGGTAAGAAATATAAAACCTAACCTTAGGGGCTGTTCACAGGCTGGGGAGTTGAGAGGGGTGACGTACTGGGGAGTGCATGGGATGTGGGGGCAGGGAGGCCTGGATTGGGAAGTTGGGCGTAAATGCCTCCAGGACAGGAAATCTAGCTGCCCTGAAGAGCTGAGGCCAAGCAAGGGAAGGAAGGGGCAGCAGCTCTCCTGGTTTAGATGGTGAGGAATATGGTGGCTTTTTTGGGTGAGACAAGAGAAGCACCCCAAGAGCCAGCTGATGGCCACTCCTTACCCTGCTGTGTAACAAATGTGCATTCAGTGAGAGATAGCTCCTGTCTGCAAGAGATTTTAGCCTGAAATAGACAGTGGGGGAAAAGTGGATGATTTGGTATCAGAACATGGTTTAGGTACAAACTGTGGCCTAGAAACTTGACTCTCTCAGTGCCACAGGAGTTACTTACCAGACCACAGATATAGCTGCCATAGAGGCTTAGAGACACTGCACTGGGGAATCTTGAACAAATGCTGTGTGCAAACATGCACACGAGGACTGTGCCTGTATAGGGAGACAGGATAAAACTGAATTGAATTGTGGTATGTTCTGCAAGGTGGCAAAACTTACCTGTTGCAGCTGCTGACATTCTTAGCGTTTTCCTGTTCACAGTGGATGTCTCTTGGGGTGGAATTGCAGAGTCTGAGCAGCATTGAACCTGAGGAACAAAGTGTCCCCATGTTTTGCCCATACAGCTGTGCTGTGGTTACTTGGGGATGCAGCTGAAGGACTCCTTTCTTCTTTCTCTCATCTATTTAAATAGCTAGCAGTAGGCTCTTGCAGGCTGTGCTGTGTTTGTCGACTCTGCCTTCCAGTGTCTTCACAGTCTCTGGAAAATAGCTCATGGGGACTGAGCGTTTGAAGCACCACCTTTCTCCATCCAGCCATAGTTTCCAGCAGAGCAGAATTGAACAGGAACTGAAAATCTGTCCTCATGAGGAGGATGGAACTTGTGTGCCCAAGCCAAGGAACTTGTTATCCAAAAAGAGTCATGCTGGGAGTTTTGCATTACAAATTACTACCTTGCAACTTCACTTTCTGTCAAAAGCTTGCATGTGTGTGCACTGTCAGCGGGATGAAAAAATAAGTCAAAAACCTAAAGTTGTGATAAAAAAGAAGTGATTTTCATATACACTAGGAGAGAAATTGCATGTTATTTAAAAGAAAGTGAAATGAATGGAGAGATTGGCTGAAAAGCTATTTTTGTATCTTCCCCTTGAATGTCTCAACATTTCCAAGTCTGGCCATTTTATTTTGAGTACTGCAGCAGATATTTTCTCCTGTAAGCCCCAGCTCATAGAATGAATTATTGTTACTGAGAATCTCAGCTTCCTTTTGAGGAAGCTTGCTCTTAGACTTACTGTGGAAAACTTGAAGAAATGGTGTTATTGCACTCAAAAGGATCAGAATGAGAAGCTGAAAACAAGACTTCCCACATGTATGGCATTTAATAATCATACGTCTCTGGTGCTTTTTCCAATCTCTATTTTGTGGGGCCATGCTTGTTAACCTGGGCTACTTAGGCAGCCATGGAGGCATTGCTAAATTCAGGGCCTGTTCATGGATGGCAATCTGTGGTGTGTATATATAACCCCGCTTATAAAGAGGAAAGAAAGAGAGAAAAGAATTGCAATATAAAATGTAGGGGGGAGCAGGCGGAGCGGCTGCCGCTGCGATGCGTGAGGAGTTGGCCAGGTCCCATGTAAATCAAGGACAAAGTTGACTAATTTCCTGGGTCGGTCATGGTGAAAATATCACATTTCATGGTTTGTTGCCGATTCATAGAAAAATCCTATTAAAACCGGGCAGATTACTTATACAATTTAAACAAATGATGATCAAAGATTATAACATGTTCTGTGAAGAATGAAAAGGAATAGAAATGAACGTGCATCTGGTGAAATGGGGCCAGCTGGGGTTTGCATACAAACTTGCTGTTTTAGCGGCGGCGATGGGAGGGAGGGGGGCGATGCGGGCGGCCGGGGAGCCCGCGGCCCTTCCCGAGCCCCTTCCCGCCGGGAGCCCCCCGCGGGCGGGCGGCAGGGGGCGCCGCAGGCCGCGCTTTGAGGCGGCGTCGGCCCGGGAGCGGCGCCACGGGCGGAGGGNGGCAGGGCTGGGCTGGGCTGTCCCGCTGCCCCTCGCAGGCCGGGCAGGGCAGGGCTGGGCTGTCCCGCTGCCCCTCGCAGATTTCCCACTCACAGCCAGGCACGATGTGCCCAGCGCGGCTCAGCTGGAGGAGCGCCTGCGCTTGGCCCAGACCCCAAACCCGCACTAACTTACGATCCATTGCTGCACCACTTCCAAGACGCTCAGGAAGAAAAGTCTAACCAGAAAATCAGCAAAGCTTAGGATGCAAGGTAAAAATGAGTTCTATGTCTCAACAAGGCAAGGTCTGTACTCACTTGCCTCTTACAGATCCCTGCGTAGATCCCCAATCCTCATCAAAGTGAAATGTGTGAAACCTTAACAAAGTGTCAAATAAAACAACTGTACACTGAGGAAGAGAATACAGAGGCACAAACATACTCATGTTGTAAAGAGCAGTGGCTTTGTGAAGTGATTGTGAAGGTGGAGATGAAATGGGTAAGCAGAAATGCCTCTCCAAAGGAAATGGCAGAAATTTTAGCAAATGCAACACGATGATTGGCATGGGGACCAGGGAAAGACAGATTTTTGTTTTCTTTATGTTATTAAGGCATATTTTTGTATTTCAGTGTGAGATTGTTATGATAGACAGGGCAGAATTTAATATTTTCCTGTGCATTGCTGAGCACCCTATCCCAAACAGTAATCCATATGAAACCTACTGCAGTGGTTTTCATAGGTCTCATAGCTTGAAAATTAAGCTTAAATAATCAAATCTTCTAACTTCACCACTCACTTCCTTAGGCTAAACATACTGAAGCAGTAGACCACTGATGCTCCTGTCACAGGCTTGTTTTGTACCTATCCAAAGTCCTCTACTGAAGCTTTCCCAAACACTGCTGGAGTAGGTAGGACTTGATGATTTTAAAGGTCTTATCCAACCTAAATGATTTTATGATAGTGTGGGAATTCAGTTGCATTTGAAATTCAGGGATGAGATGTATAAATTTACTTATACTGGCTCTGTTTTTTTATCTATGAATCTAGGAAAATGTTACAATAAACTTGTCTCTGCAGACCTTCAACTCCAGATCCAAACTCTAATGCCATTTCTAACAGTAGGTTTATCCAGAGCTAAGATATCCACGGCTCCCTAACAATTTAGCATAACATATTTAAACATTCTGACAACGATCCTTAACTTTTCTTCAAGGACCAGACAAATAAGCACCAAAACCTCCCATTGTGAGTCCTGCTACAAAGCCAAGCCTTAACCTTACTGATCATTATAGTATAAGGACTCAATGCTGCTGAGAAATTAAATGTGTTTGTGGCTATCAGCCTCTTATCTTTCCACTGAGGACGTGCAGGAGTTCTGCAATGGAGTTGTGATGCTGCAGAGCCTCTTGTCCCAAGTCCTAAATGTGAACTACTTGCAGTATCATTTATGGCTAAAGAACCTGTTGATCAGTGAACATTAACTATGAAAAATTCAAATCCACTGAGGCAGGCTGCAATCCTGTTGCAGACTGGACAGAATTCATCAGTAAATCTGCGCTAAATCTTAGTTTTAGTCCTCACTTTATTCCTGGCACGAGTGATGGCCTAGAAATCCAGCTATGTCCAAAAGTTAATCAGAAGATGTTTAAATATGCTGATACTGATTTTACCACTTATCTTACCTCAAGCAATGATGCCATTCCGGTTCCAGCGTTGATCATGGCTCAGTAACCCCATTCTGTCTGACAATTAAAAATGATACATTTTAATCTACTTATCCCTGAGCAGGTTTGGCAGAATTGAGCAACAAAAATTATTTAGCAGAGCCTCGTTTCTAGAATGCTAAGCTAGAGCCTAATTGTAATCCTAACCCTGATTTGACCTCTGCCCAGATGCTTGCCATCAGTGAAAAATAGAGAATAAATATTTGACTATAGCAACATTAACTTTCATCCAGTTTTGTGAGTCTTAAAGATTTAGACAATTTGCCCCTCTAATCTCTCTTGTTCCAGACCCTATCCCCAACTCTAATCCTATTTTTGATGACCGCTTAGAAACTCAATTTGGCATTCTCACCTAATGGTATCAGACCTTGGCTTTTCTCTACAGGTCTGACAGTGGTCAGTAGTAAATTTGTTTTTTTACAGATCCTGCTGTCCCTAAGCATAATTCAAATCCCAACCTACTGGTGTTACACACTATGCTTTCGTTGTCATCAGACTTGAATCTACTTGTTCTAGCCTTATTTGATATTGCAGAATTCAGTAAATATCCAGTTCTCTGTCTATACCTTTTTAATTTTGTTTCTAACAATAAACCACCAGTCTTTACCACAGATCAAACCTTTTTTCTTTCTTCAAAATCAGGAATAAGACATTTGAATCTACTGACACTAGAGTGCTCTGATATGGATAATCTGTGTATTCAATGATTTGGCTACAGAGAACTGAAAATTCTGTTTTCCAAAAATAAGTGATTTTACACCTTGAGTGGTGAATAAATAATTTCTATATATTCAAGAGGAGCTGAGGTTGATTTATGCTAGCTGATAGTTCTGGTCTGGTACATATAGCTCTTTGCAATAGAAAGTACCTAATGATGCTCTGTGGCTTAAAGGATCCTTGTGCTTTTCTAACAAAATGTGTATAGAATGTTGCTGAGTGAAAAAATTGAGAATTACGTATAAACAGTATGTGCTGTTCGCTATGTCCTGTGCCTCCCTAGGCTTGTACATGCTTTATTCTGGCCAGAGGATGTGAACTAGCACATGGGAATAGCAGCTGGAGAACATGGTGGGAGTCAAGGTGCTTGGAGGAACAGCTGCGAGTCTCCCCATCTTTAATTCAATATTGAATATAGTGGCATTGGCTTGTTAGATCAGGACCTGTTCTGGTGCTGCCAATTGCATTTGTGACATGAATGGCCATAGTAAGGAACTTGGGGCACTCAAGTTGGATTTTAGAGGATGCCTTTTATGTGAATTTATGTGATTAAATGTCATCTTTCTTGGAAAAATGCCACCTGATGTACATTAAGTTTGGACCACAATGCTGAATTAAGAAACTGAACTGGATGTTAATTTATTTGTTAACTTTTGGGGAGTGAAGTCGCTTCTACTTTGTTTTCAAGCAGGCAGTCAGGATTGAGTGGGAGAGCCTGTTGGTCACCAGCATGTTCTGGGTAGGGCAACCCTGCAAGCAGCTGGTGTTACTTAAAGGGAAAATAAAATAACATGCATTTAAAGTTGGAGAGCAAGTGAAAACCACAGGTAGTTCTTTTCCTACCTGATACTATGGCTATGCATCTTCCAACAGTGATGTCTTTATGTAACAAAGCAATCTTAAGGACTTGTGCTTATGCAGTGCTTAGAGAATGTGGTAAGGACCTCTCACTTGGTATAGCCAACTTACCACCATGGCTGCTTTGAGCCAACATTTTGTAGACGTAGCATCATGTTCATTTCATGTTAATGGTGAGTAAAGCTGATTAGCTGCTGTTTTAACTGCAGGTAACTCATTGTTACTGGCAGGAAACATGTTTCATCTGCATAACAGTTTCATGTGAGCAGTGGGGAACATTTTCTATTAGCGTTTGTTGATGTGAAACGTGTTTCTTAGTGGAATTATGTTTGGGACTGGAAGAGAACTTGATTTTCACCTTTAACTCCAACTGGAAAACCTGAATCATGAAAAGGAACTTTTTCATTCTTTCCCAGTGATTTCTGATCGCTTTATATGTGTCCAAGATTGGTCTCTATCCTATTTATTAAGAACATAGCCAATGAAGCTAGACCCAACCTTCTTAATGTCGCCCAAAGAATGTAACTGTCAGCTGCACATAGAGGCTGAGGTTGTGTTCCAGAGAAGCTGTATTATACTGCTGTCCCTATCTGCCGTGTTCAGGTGAGAGTTTGAGGTCTGTAGGGCCCCAGTGAGGAGCTGAGGCAGGCACAGGTAAGCAGTGTGTGTTTTTTTTCTACTCCTGGCAGCGTAATATTCCTTTTTTTCCCTTAGGTACCAGGCAAGCCTGTTTATGCTTTCTTTTCCCCTAATTTTTTATTTAGTGTAATGACACCTACCAAAGATCTACACAGCCAGGAGCTTGAGTTTTGAAAGTGATAGAACAGGGGTTTTATTTATGAAAAGTTTTACTTACTTTCTATGCTCATGCTTTCCAGATAGTGAAGCCAAAACAAGCAATGTTTGAGTCAGTATCTTTCCAAAAATGCTGTCATATAATAACTAATTACATTATCAGTCATGCCTGTCATTCTGAAGGGTCTCAAAGCACACAGTCATCTGAACTATGAGAGCAAATTCAAATATATGGTTGTGTTGTCAGTAAATACTGTGAGACTCTTAGGAAATGTAGCATCTGCTGGCCTAGAAGGTGGAACTTGTTTGAGAGTTTGCAATAGCACTACACAAATGTTTGAGTAAGCGAGGAAGGAAGAATCCTCCATTTGTTATAGCTCACGAGAGGGATTTAGGAAGATAGCCTTGCAACTTGTTCATTCTAAAGAAAAGGATTTTGTTTGTCCCAAGCTATAAAAATTATGTAAGGGTAGGGCTTTATTTATTTCAGAGATATTCTCTTGACAATCCACAAGTTGAATTGTTTCCAAGTCTTCATTTTTACTGGGTTATGTGCTTGTGCTTAAGGGCCTGGTAGTCACAAAACACAGTCCCAGAGAGTCGTAAGTCCAAGTGTGACTTGTAGACAAATAACTTAGTTCTGATTTTGCTGACTTAAATCAGGGAACTCACATATTTACTGCTGAAAGCCTAACTTGCGAATATATATTTATATTGCTGGAATGCCAAGGATCCATATTACCTATGAAGGCATTCCTATGCCAGACCAACATATGAATGCAGAACAAACAAAAAATTATTCCATGCTTTAGAACTCTAGCAGTCTAAGACAGAAGATTGTGACATGGTCAAATCATTATAATTGACACTAGAGAAGTCAGTGCCTCTGCTTCAACTTGACTAAAAAAAAAAAATCCCACACCAACACAGCACACACATCCAAAAAACCCCAACAAAACAGTAACAGCAAAACTCCCCAACGACAACAAAAAACCCCTCAGGCCAAAGCACTGATTCTGATTTACTTGACCTATTAGTGGAAAAGGGAGAGTTAAAGAACAAAAGCA
Source organism: Thryothorus ludovicianus (assembly GCA_013397245.1). Lineage (NCBI taxonomy): Eukaryota > Metazoa > Chordata > Aves > Passeriformes > Certhiidae > Thryothorus > Thryothorus ludovicianus. The sequence continues at coordinate 303,767 of VZTB01004658.1, forward strand.
AAAATCTAAAATCCTCTTCAAATGGTCTCAAGTGTATGGGGAGGAAAGAGAAGAGGCAAAACAAAGCCCAGAGAATCTGAAGCTTGAACTGCCTTGTTTTTCCATAAATTTTCCAAGATATGTTGGAGACTCTTTTATGCATTAGCACAGTGTTTAGGAATGAATATTTGTTCAGTGAGATATGACTCTCCCATGGCAGAGCAGTGAAATATAGGATATTTTGCTTGTTGGCAGCAGATTTCTGGCTGTCTATGTTTTTATTAGTGCAGGTTTTTCTATATGAGCATAGCTATTTATCTAGCAAGCAGGGCCAGCAGATAGAAAGTTGAAGAGAGAGCCAGCACAGTTCTAAGCCTTGTCAGTTGATAAAAACCCTTAAGGCAAAATATCTACAGGATTGGGCCATGTGCCTGAATTAAGGGAAATGCTGTTACATTTTCCCAGTCACTTCAATATCCTGCAGTTCCTGCACTTCCACAAACACAATTTAATGCAGCTGATATAATGCCATGCTGAGGATGTTTTGTAAGCTGCCAGTGCTCAGTCTTGGAAATTTTAATTCCTGAGGTAGAAGATGAAGGGAGCTTTTTAGAAGAGGCTGTAACTGGCTGATGACCTTTAGTGTTTTGCTGGTTTACCACCAGAGATGGTCAGATAGTTACCCCAAGGGGCTTTGAAGTACACCAGCATATGTAGTCTGCTGGTCTGGTTTGACTGCATGGTGGTAGTGGAGGCATAAGAATCTAAATAATCAACATAATTCTCTTGAGTAGTAGTCTGAGTGGGACTAAATCATGCTCAGGGGTGTTCTCGGATGGTAGTGGGAATTTTGCTTGGGTGTAAACTCGATCAGACCTATGGGACCTGATCTTTGATTCATAATGCTTTGCATGTGTGGCAAATGCTTGTGGAGGTAAGCAGACCCATTACTAGAGAGGGAAGCAAAGGTTACCAAGTGAAGGAACAGTGACACAAACCAAGGGTAAGATCCTTATTTCTAAGGTGATTCCCTAAGTTCTTGGTGTTTTGCTTGAATAGCTGCTGAAAACAAGAAAAGGCAGTCTTTGCTCTATAGATTCAGAGAGGAATTGTAAGATAAGAGGCAACAGGGGATGAGGATTAGAGATGGCTTAGGGAATGCATGGAGATTGTCTGAAGAAGCAGTAGCAGCGTAAACAAATGGGACATTTTTTTTGAAAATTTCATTCTAAAGGATCTTGCAGATGGGCTTATGATGAAGACCAATGAAACAAGCAAGGGACATTTACAGGGAGCTCCATTCCTTCATAAAACCCGTGAGTGGCACAAGGACACAGATTTGGAGATCCAGCAATTAACAGTGGGTGTGGGAATAGAGGTGGTTAAGATGTGGGGCTCTCTTTTCTTCCTGAAACAAGAGATATTGAGTACATGTATCAGTGAAAGTCCTCGAGAGAGAATACAAGCACCTTCTGATTGCTGCATTAAAGAAAGAAAAAGCAGTGGAGAGGTAGGAAGGAGGACAACTCTGGTAGGCTGGGAAGATCAGCTGTGCAGTAGCATAGCAGAAAGGTGCAGCAAATTTCCAGGTCAGAGACATGATGATTATGATACCTAGTGGTTATGTGGACTGTATAGTTATATCTATGTCTTGGATCATCTAGAGACCCTGCCTTTGTACTCTGTTTATATTTTTCTTATAATTTAGTATTACCTGAATAATATCTGCATAGTCAAGAGCTTGAAATTGCAACCAAACTACTATGCAACTCAACTGAATAGGGTCAAAATGATTTTAAAAGGCCCTTCCAAAGTAGCATGTAATCAAGTTATTTAAATGGGGGTAAAAGTATGCCAATAAAGGAGTATTCTCAAGATCTGCTATGTTTAGATATACTACAGTTTTTAAGCAGCTTCCAGATGATCAGATTAGAGCCTCTGGGATATAGAGTGTTGGGAAAGCATCATTGTTATGCCCAGTTTGGGGAGATACTGATCAAGTTCACTGGGGCTACCATCACATGCAATAAATGCAGAGCAATAAGAATTTGTAAAGCATATTGAAACCCTCTAATAGAAAAAGTGCAATTGTACATCTGCATTACTTAGGTATTTTGTACTTCTTGCCAGCCTTGGTCTCCTGTTACAAACATTTTTCATCTACAAGCACTTTCCTTAATGCTGTCACAAATACAGAGCCATTCCTACTAGTCCAGACTTGCCTCCATGCAGCTTTCCATGTGACAAGTAGGGCTGTTCTGAAGTATGCAGATTTCCAGAAAGAAACAGAAATACCAGCCTATGTATCATCAGAATGAAAGCAAATAAGTACACATGTATGAGTCAAATATATAGATGCATTTCTTTATTTAGATGATTTAAAATTTCCTTGTGTTTTATAATAATGTGATGTGTGGTTCACTCTGCATGAAGTTAAATAACAAAAATAGGCTTGTAGCATCCAAAAGTTCTTTGTCTTGCATTTTGGTACAGTTTCTCTATATTTTCTATTTCAGGTTTTATTTCTGGAACAAAATATGTGTTGTTTAGAAATCCAGACTTGGATTCTTTAAGAAGCTGACCTTTTCTGAGAAATCAGGTCCCTGGTATATATTTATGGCCTCCAATCCTGAAAAGACTTTTTTTTTTAATGTGTTTAGTTTGATTTCAAAATAATTGCCTGGACATATAAAATAAATTGCAGAAATAAATCTGTGTGAATCCAGAGGCCTTACTAATCAATATATGTGTTCTTCTGGACTTGTTTTCTTCATATCTATTTCCAGAGTTGTAAATACAGGGTATTTTGGTTTGAAATACCCTATGTGACTTCTGCACTAAAGGGATATCTCTTATGAGATGAAAGTTGAAACAATAATGACAATTGCAGTATTAATGGGCAAATTTTAAGAATCCTTCTGGACAAAATGCAGACAGCTGAATAATAATTTTATGTGATAGGTTTGGCACAGAGTTATAGTTGACGGGGTGACATTAGGCTGGTGACCTGTCACTAGTGGGGTTTCACAGGGCTCCATCTCAGGCCCTGTGCTCTTAAACATCTTCACCTACAACTTGGACACAGGGTTTGAAGGAATAGTAAGTAAGTTTGCCAACCACACTAAATTGGGAGGAACTGTTGAGTCCCTCGAGGGCAGAGAGGCCCTGCAGAGAGATCTCGATAATCACTAACTGGGGCAATCGCCAATAGTATGAAGTGTAACAAGAGCAAGTGCCAGTTTCTGCACCTACAGCAGCACAGCTCTGGCTGTGTGCACATACTGGGGATGGGCAGGCTGGAGAACAGCACTCTGAAAAGGGACCTGGGGGTCCTGGTCAATGGCAAGTTGAACATGAGCCAGAAATGCCCTGGCAGTCAGGAGGGCCATCTGTGTCCTGGGGAGCATCAGGGATGGGAGGGGATTGTCCACTCTGCTCTGCACTGGGGCAGCCTCACCTTGAGTGCTGGGGGCAGTTTTGGGCACCACAATAGAAAAAGCCCATTAAGCTTCTAGTAGCCTGGAGAAGAGGAGATTGGAGACCTCACTGTAGTCTCCAACATCCTCATGAGGGGAAGTGAAGGGGCAGATACTGATCTTTTCACTCTCATGACCAGTGACAGGACTCCAGGAAACAGCACAAAGCTGAATCAGGGAAGATTTAGGCCAGATATCAGGAAGAGGATTTTTACCCAGAGGATGGTCAGGCACTGGATTAACTCCCCAGGGAAGTGGTGACAGCACCAGTCAGATGGAGTTCAGAAAGTGTTTGGACAATGCTTTCAGGCACATGGTGTGACTCTTAGGGGTGTCCAGTGCAGAGCTAATAGTTGGACTTGATGATCCTTGTTGGGTGTCTTCCAACTCAGCATATTCTGTGGTTCACATCTAAGGCATCTCTGACATAACCTGATCATTCAGATTCACCTCTCTTTGGGACAGCTATATAGATCAGCATGCACCACTACACAAATATCACAGAATTTTAACAGCAGGCAATAAAAAGTACCGAAGCCTAGTGAATCATTCAGAGCTGCTTAAGTGGCTGGCTGTCGTGGTTTGTGCTGAAGTGTGAAGAATCCAACACTCCAACATCACAATCCTTGTGTGGTGTCCAAGATCCGTAAAGCCTGCAGATGGTCAGGGCTGCTATTGCAGATCAGAGCTCGCAAGTTTTGTCATGGTTATGTGAAATTGAAGCTTGTGTAGAATGGAGGCTGGTTTTATGCTTAAGTCACTCAAAGAGGACTCAGTAGGACTGTTCTGTGACCTGGAGAAAAATGCATTTATCTTATGGTCATTTTATAATATAGGGGCTTAAGCAGGGAATCATGGAATTGGTTCTCATTGAAGTTAGCTTGTTCTTAATGCTATGTGTAGGCATAAGCTCTTTCTGAATAGGCATGAGAATAAGCTTGGATTTATATGACTTTTCTGATTTGGCATGCATAGCATGTCTGTGATTATTATTTTGTTGCTTTTGAAGTCATTCTTGAAAAGAAGCAGTGAGAGACCTGTCCAATAGAGAAGTCTGTGCAAGAACTCACACTGACACCATGGGATGCTCAAGCCAGTCCTCCTTTGTTATCATAGCATTTACATTCTTATTCTCAAACTTGTGTGGTTTTAGTTTCAAATTTCTGATTTGTTGTGTTTTTCTATTTATGAAAGATCTTTTTGTGGCTGCTTATGTCTTTTTTTTTTTTATGTTCTTTTTCCATTCTTACTGTAACAGTTTTTAGTTATCTTGATAGCCTGTTTCATAATTTCTTCTGTAGCTGGCTGATTCAGGGGGACAGATTTTGTGCACTGCAGCAGGGCTGGTGACAAGTATCCTGCTTTCTAGTTTAAGGTTAGAAAAAGAACACTTTGGTGGTAAGGAACAACCATTACATTGAAAGATAACTTTGTGTCACAAGGAAGAGAAAATTCTAAGCAACACTAGTGTAAAGTCGGAGACATTGCTCTACGTTTATATAGAGGTCAGAGCTTGAGTCTTTACAGGAATACTTGCCTAGGAAATAAGCCTTTAACTTCAGTTGATTTTCTGAAATTGGAAATTTGTTCTACTCAAAGTGAAGGGATGCGAGTTCCTTTGTGGAAATTCTCGTCTGCATGTAGCAGTGACTGTGCAGCCACACTAGTGCACACCAAGTCTGTGAGGATATATACATCAGGGTGAGACTACAATCTGTGGGTTATGTGTAGCTGAGTGGGAGAATGCAGTGGTGAGAGTGAGTGTACCTGCCTGTGTGACACTGAGGCTGTGGGGACCCTTGATGGTGTAACTGTGTGTGGTGTGCATTGTGCAAAGGTTCAGCTCGTCTGTGTATTGATGTTGGTGCACAAGTGTGGTTGCACAAACCTGTGAGTGAAGCATGGATGTGAACACCTATGTGAACATAGGGAGAGCACAGCTGTGAATGCATATGTGAGCATGAGTACAAGTATTAATATATTTCTAAGTTACATATAAATATATGTAAGTGAAATGTGTATATTACCAGATGATCCTAGATGGAGAGGTCCTGTGCCAGGCATGACCTCTTCTCTGTTCTGTCCATTTCTGTACATGTGTTAGCTTCAAAGATGAAAAGTGCCCCAGCTTGGCTTTAGCCTGGGCAGCAGCCCTGAGTGCACAGTTGCTCTGCCAGCTCAGTGTGTTTGTGTGCTCTTGTGAGAGAGTTGGTAATTGTGAGCACTCCCTAAGAGAATCTCTGGGGCCAGGGGATACAATAGGCAAGGGTCTAGGGTCTGAAACTGTAGACTTTAATAAAGCCACTGACAGCAAATAAGAGCCTGACATGTGAGTCACATTACTGACAACAAGGGCTGCTTTGTAGTCCCATCTGCACCCTGATCGGGTCCCGTACAGTAACTGAAAGGACAGAACAAACTGCTGCTGCCTTCAATAAATACAACAGTGCCACAAAGGCGGCCGAACAGACCAACTTTGTGTGGCTTTGCTGCAGCTGAGCTACTCCCCTGGTTCTCTTCCTCGCCTCCCCCACCAGTGAAAATGACTGACGTTACCTTCTAAGGGTTGCTTGTGAGCCCTGACTATGTGCTTGTCCCTATGGCAGTCATTACATGTAGCCCTGTAATATCTTTTTCCCCTGCCACCCCTTGTGCTTCTTCGTAACCTTCCTGTGCCCCCAGTGACTGGGAGAGGCTCAGAGCCTCTGCTCATGAGCCATGTCCCCTGGACCTCATGCCCATGCGTGGGCTAGCCAGCACTGGGAGCTTAGCAAAACCTTACATCAGGCTATGAGCATAGTTAGTTGAGATATCATAGTAACTTGAATAATTACTCCAGACTCCCACTGGAGTGGTCATGATGAAAATGTTGGGCTTGCCAGTACAGTAGCTTGAAGGTTTTCAGGCCCTTAGTGGTTGGTCACTTCCCTAACCCAGGTAGCATCAGGGAACAAGAGTGCTTTCTATTTATCCAGGTGTCACCCAGTAGAGTCATAAACCTTTTTTTGCTGGCAGCCCTCAGGGCCTCTTACTCTTCCCTCCCACTGGGCCTCTCCCCTTTGGCTTGGAGACTTTCCCAGTGAAAAGCTTTCACATGGAGCAAAAAAGCCTCACAGACTGACCTCTCTTCAATGGGAATTTGTGCCACTGTTGTGTCTTTCTCAGTGCTTCTCTGGCCACTCTTATTTAGTTTGTCCCAGTAGCCCTACAGAAAGGGCCTTAGTTGGACCACATGTGTTGTCGTGTACTGAAAGAGTTATGAACTGTGGAAAAGATCACTTGGTTATGAATCAATATATAAACCTGTGGTTGCCAAAGGGGCAATGTTAAGTATCAGGATAATATCTGTGGTAGTGTAGGTATGCCCGTGTTGCCTGTCCTAGCCCATTGCATGTCAGTCCACCTAACAAAAAGTCTAAATTCTTCTCTGCTTGAAAAAATGGAAAATCGGACACAACAGTTTATGCCTATCAGAAACTCTGTGTCCTACTGTATCATGTAGTGCACACAGAGCTGAATTCCCTGGAGGTTAGGGTGGGAACCTTACCATTTGCCCTGTGCTTCTACAGTGTGCAGTAGAGCCTGTAGCCTGCCCTGTCAGTGCATAATTGACACTGTCTTCAGACAAGAGGATCTCAGACATAGTGATTTGTTCCAAAGGTATAAGACTTACCTACTTTAAAGGTCAGATTTTTCAGCTGGCAACTAGTATATTGCAGCTTATAGGATCATAACATGGTAGAGGTGGGACTGCAGCAGATCTTTCCTGGAAAAGGAGAATGGACTTTAGGAAGCAAACGAATTCAGTTTCTGGGCATCTTTAGGAAATCCTACCGTACAGTCTTCTGTGAGAAATACCTCTCTGTGATTTTACATCTCCTTCTGTTCAAGCAACCACTTGAGATAACATTAAACACAGGAAAGTACAAACCAGCACAATACAAATCAGTAAGCAACAGTAAGCAATATCTTCTACAGAGATGTATGCAGAAGCAAGAGAGAGAAAGATTTCACTGGTGTCACATAGAAAATGCCCAGCTCCTATAGTAGTAGGTGATGTTTACAGGAACAACTTGTGATGATGATTTGCATAACATGGTGAATATTTCTTTGAGTTAATCTCTGGACCTTTTTCTAGAGACTTCTTGTTCTCTCTGTATCAATAATATAAAAAGGATTAAACACCACTGTTTTGAAATAACCCACATAGCTGAGAAGCAGCACCAGGAACTTTAAGTCCTGTAGAAAACGTGTTCTGTACTTTTCAGGGAAATGTCTGGAATTTTTGAAAAGAAACTTACAGAATCTTATGGCACTGTTAAAAGAGAATGCAGATTCCCCCACATCTGGCTCAGTACTTTGGTCACATAGCAAGTGTCCATTTTGCTTTGGTGTTTAGGCTAAGAATTGGACAGAGTGAGGCTAATAAACCTACAGTCATGGTAATTGATGGTGGGTGTCAGTCCCCTCAGTCCTCACCTGTGCTCACTGTTTGTAGAGGCACAGCTGGCAAAAGTGGGAAAGGACTCTTAAGCAAGTTGTTGTCTAGAGCAACAGCACCTGTACCTTCCTCTGGAGCTCCTCCACCTCTTGAACAGGCAGGAACTGAGAGATCCCATTTCTAGTAGTTTGATGCCTGAAGAGAAAAAGTGTTTCCTAGAAGGAGGTGGAAGGATGGAGCCCAGAAGAACAGGACTGCACTTGGCATAGACATGCTAGATTGTATGTTCCTGCAGGGAGTAGGAAGCTGCTCGCTGTCCCAGCTGTTCTGCACCAGGAAATCTGAGAGAAGAGCTTTAAATTCTTCTTGCTATACTTTGAGAAAGGTGCAACTGGTGATTATTTGAACTCCTGTTTTTTCTTACAATTTCTCTTTCTTTTCTCCTTTGAAGAACTTGTTGGTTAGGTCATTGAAGTAATCATTTCTGGAGAAGCATAGCTCATTGAATTCCAAAGTAGGTTAGTTTAATTTTCCCAGGTTTCTGAGGGTTCTCAAAGTGATATTTACTCATGATTCCTGAAGATTGAACCTGATTCTGATATTAAGCAAAGCATATCAGAAGTGCTATAATAAAATGCAATGGAAAGCTGAGTGCAAATATATATATATAAAATTATAAACAATTAAAAAGCAAATCTAAAGACCAATAGAACTTTGGCAAAGAAAAGCTGTGGAAGGCATTGGACATTACTTTTACATTTTCCTCTGATAAAGCTGAAGCCTAATTTGGTTCTCCCTGAATGCAGAAAAGAACTAGGACTGCATTTGTCAGCCTATGAAGTATGGGCTTAGTCTGTACAGCCTCATCTAGCATACCAGAGAGTGAAGGACAGGATGGCCAGATTCAGGCTAACAGCTTATGGGAGAATGTACCAGTCTCATCACTCTTTTTTTTTATAATTTATTTACCCAGTCTTCCCCCCAAGAAATGCTCATTTGCACATTAATGATTTTTTGTAAATAATTGATGTCACAGATACCCAAGGTTGAAAATAGTCTGAGTCGAACTTGTGTCTATCCTTCACTGACTACTAAGAAAAGATTGAGACCAACTCCTGCAAGCCTTCTTGCAAGTGCCAGCCTAGACTCTCAGGAGGTCTAGAGCATGCACTAAAGTCAAGGATTTCCTCTTAGTACTTGTCAACTATTCTGATCTTACTTTGGGGTCTTAATTTTTTCAGGCCATAGCTAAATCTTAGAGGTTTGAGAGAAAAAGGAAACTAAGGTCCAGAAAATCTCAGAGCCTTAGCAGTTCTGACCAAATAAGGTTGTACCTTATGGCTGAGGTCCAGTCCTGTTCAAGATAGCTTTTTTTAGGCCTATGGGGAAAAGAAGTAACCTTCTGGGAAAGAGAGTTTGGTCCTAAACTGTCAGCCATTAAATACAGGAGTATTTTGCCAGCAGAATAGGAGAAGCTACTCCCAATAAAGCCAATCAAAAGCAATTTCCCTGCTGAAAGGTGGCCTACCTGAGACAGAGCAGCCTGCACCAGCTGCACGCTACTGCTGTCAGACTTGGCCGGGTCTGTCAATTAAGGGAACACAGAGCAATCTGTGAGTGCTGAAAGGGATCCCTTCAGAGCCCTCCGTGGCTGAGAGACAGGCCCATTGTCTGCATGCATGTCTCACATAGTTTCAGAGTCCTGATAAGCAGGCATGCCATGAAAAACTACATTATATGGTGAGCTCGGGAATACTTTGTCTGGGGGTAGATGAGATGGGGGGTGGGAGAAGAGGTAACACTGCACCTTTGCATTGTGGGAGGTGGGCAATGAAAGACGTCGCGTTTGGTGGTCCCCCAACATAACCTGCTTTCTCACAAACTCCTGTTGAATGATGAAGTCGTAGTTTCCTCTAATTCCCCTCCTCCCCTCCATCCTTGTAATTTCTTCTGGAGTTCAGAAATCAGTTGGGAAATTACGGCAGCACTGAGATGACAAACAGTTTAACCACCTTCAGCTGCTGCCTTACCACATATTGAGAGTCCTTTTTCCTGTGAATCTGCGACCCCAGGGTCTACAGATCTGTGGGCAGGGAAGAGTGAAGACTTCAGACTTCCATGGATGCCTTGTTGAAAACATAGAATAGGATATGTAGACAGGTCCTAAGGGAGTTGGGTTCCCTCACCAGCTGCTAACAAATGTTTGCTTTAATTTCCCTCAGCTTATGGACTGGTGCCTGGATCCCTTGGTGTAAATGGGCCTTTTACATTTCCTAGATACAGACTCAGGGGAGCTGGTGCTCTTGGATGAGAACATAGTCTACAACAGGACGTTCTCTGCTTGAGCAGAGAACACCACTGCTTGAGCTTGGGAGTATGTAAAGACATTAGTGCATGCAAAAATGCCTGCATAACAAAGCAAATAAAACCAATCCCTAAGTTGCTTTTATACTCTCTTTTTAACCCTCTCTGCACAGAAAGAGAAGGTTCAAACAGAAGTCTGTCTTTAAAATAAAATATCCACTATGTAAAGCTAGGTTTCCAAACATTTGGGATAATATGGGGACTCCATTCTACATGATAGGATACAAAGAAATGTATACATGGGAGCAAGCAACTGTTTTAATAATGCAGTAGCATAAATTTGGAAAGAACCAATGCTGTGGTTAAACCAAGAACATGAAGGATGGCTTGCAAGTCACTTTTTCTAACACTTCTCTTTCTCCTTCTGGCTGAGATCTTTTTTTTTGTACTTGCTGAAGCAAATAGTCTTCATGTTTAATTTTAGTTGCAGGCACTCTAGATGATCTTCATTCAGTGTTTAAGCCAAAGTTGTTGTGGACCATGCCTACTTTTGACTGTCAGACATGTTGGACAAAAGCCATTTCTGATAAGGCAGTTAAATTCTGTGGACCTACCAAGGGATGAGCCTGGCCCATATTCTTCAGCTTTCATATCAGTTTTTTGGCAATACAGAGGGCTGCCAAAGAGAGGATTGGATTTCTGATCATTCAGTCATTAATCTTCAGCAGATATACCCTTGTCAGGCTTTAGTGATTTGTCTGCAGCTCACCCAGTGTACAGTGACACTCCAGGAGATGACAGGTCCTAGTTTTTCCCAGCAGGGGAATATGTCTTGGCTTAGCATATTTGATAAGAAAAATTAATGAATTTGTTATGGGATGGAAGCTCCTCTTTCATCTCTGACTTGGTGAGACTCACAGAAACCCATCTTTCTTTTCCATGTTAAATAAAGCTCCCACTATGGATGCCAAATCCTACTGTCTAGTCTCACATTCTTCACTGCACACACACTTGCACCATATTTCCAGTCCTGGATAAAGTTGTTGTGCTGACATATTTAACTTATTTTCAATGATTTTTAAATTCTTGTGTTTTTCCTGTATTTTAATTATTTCTATTTATATATACACATACATAGAGACTGGCCTTTCTTTAATCTCTCTTCCTCAGTTCTTCAAACCAGAGACCTTGCTAATGTTCATACTAGTTTCCCAAAAGCGTGTTTCCCCCTCATCCTCACGTAAGTGTGGTTCATGACCTTTCTCCCAGCCAAATGCTGGCAGACCCTTTTCTGAAGCACACCAGAAGCCCACAGTGTCCACTGAGTAACAATGTGGGCTCTTGAGGGCACCTTGAAGAAATTTGTAATTTCCTCTGGATTATCTCTCTTGGTGTTTTTTTGGGCCTGTTGAATCTGAGTCATTCTTGATGAGGGAAAGATAAGTTGAAGCATCCCACAAAACTACCAGCTCTTTTCAACAAAATGAACTGTCTCTTTTGAGTAGCTTATATAAAGATAGTCCTAGCACAATCATCACATTTTTACTTGCTTCAAAGAACAGTGGACTAATTAAGTGAAGATATTTAGCAGATTGTCATCAGGAGGTAAGTGAGCCACTCAGGGAGATGAATGGGGTAGTTTGTGCTTCTTGGAATTGTTGTTTCAATATCTTGTCAGGCTTGAGCAGATACCAATGGCTTCAAGAAGGGTACACATTCAATCTTTCATATATGTTCAAGGTAGAACTGAGCTGCTTCCTTGCAACATGGAAGCTGAACAGCAGAAAGGTAGGTGTCAAATTGATTCCCAGTGTATCCTGCTGTAATTTCAAGGTACCAGAAGCCCATTTCTCCTCCTTGCTGTGCTGTTTGTACCCAATTTATGAGCCAGTGCTCCATGTTGGAGCTATCACTAACTCTGTGTAACAGTCTTCAGCTCCTCTCCTCAGTTTTTGCTGTGCCTCCTGCAGGCAGGTGTGAGTAACTGGGTGTTTTTGTATCTTTTGGATATGTATGTAGGATGTCTAATGGGAAATATTTTCCCTTCTACCACGTATTGCAGAGGCTGCGCAATCTTGGTGTCTAGCAGAAAGTATACTGCTAGACATCTGCTCCTTGGGGCCCCTGGGACCCTGCTGTGGTTTAGAGAGTGGAGACCTTTGATCTGTGGTTTGTGTGGGAGAGGTAGATGGTGCTGTGGTTTGCAAACAACCGATGGTTCTCTCTTTCCTTCAGAGAAAATGTAGTGTTGGTGTGTGATGATGCAGGACATCACGTGACCAACTGGGAGCCCGCAGCACGATGTGGTTTGCTCTGCAAGCTGCAGTTCACCAGTGTCATGATATATTTTTAAGAAAAGGTGACAGTATTGGTTGTGTCTTTAAGCCACAAGCCTCCTTTAGAGACAACAGGGAATGGCCCAAAACCAGCAATAAAACCCCATGAGCTGAAAATTTCCTACTGCATCTCTCCAGGGCATATAGCAGTTGTTCACCCCAGGCAAAAGTACTCCTACTTCCTACACTGACTTGTCCGTAGGAGGGATATTTCTCCATGGGCACCTACTCCATCGGGTCCTGTCACTGCCCACTGCAAGTTTAGAGTTCAAAGGAGTGTGGCTGCCATTATCTGTCATGACTCTGGAAGTTATGCTCACTAATTTGGGTAAGGACTGCTGAGAAAATGTTGAGTTTGAGCAGGGACTGCTGTGTGAATGTTTGTGTCCATCTGGGGAGGGTGGCACTCTGAGTACACAGCTCTGAAAGAAAAGAGTGGAGCTGTTCTTGTTCCTCTATAATTTTGTGGAAAAAGATGCGCAACAGTCTTAGAATAAAAAATAAAACAGTGCTTAGAATTTAAAAATATAGTGCACTGGACTAACCAAACATCCAACTTCCATGCAGTCTTTTCTCCCTACAAAGTTAATATTTAAGGAAGGGAATAAGAACAGGATATATAGTGAACTATCTACTATGTAGTGTCTAGAAATCAGAGCTGAGAGATATCTTGAAATGGAGAATATATTGGATTTATAATGACTGGTATTTACCTCTGGATTAAAATCAGTCCCTTGGACTCCCTTGACACAATTGCCTTGGGCAGCAAGTCTGGCAGCACTTGAAAGCTAAAAAGGAGAAGCTGTGTTGGTAGGGGAGGAACTGGTGCTGAGACCTGTAACAGTGTGAGCACTGCCAGGCATGCCAAACTGGGAGACTCCAACTGGGAGGGAATAAAAAGTGAAAACATGTAAATCAACTAGATCTGGGAAACTTTAAATGCATCAAAAGTAGGCCACACAACTGTGAGACTGAAAGTGAGTGACTGGCAGTGGAACAGATATTCCTTATAGATACCAATTTTGTTTTACCTGAATGCTTAAGAACCTGATTGATTTCCTTCTGACCTCTTGTATCCTGTGGTCTCATGAGGTGGCCTCGCTCACAGCAGCTTAGGATGACTGTGGGTGGTGTTCTGCCACCCTTCAATCAGTGGTCCTTGGACAGTACTGCTGCAGCCCTTTCAGCAGCAGCCTGTTCTAAACACGCCTCAGCATTGAGGACATGCCTGGTATGGCTGTCTGACACCACGAGCAGGTACAGGACACGTGGATCTGCATGTGGCCCAGGAACCAGGCACTGCAGCAGCTTGCTGGAGCCATTTGCCACAGTTCACCTGTAGCTTGTGTGAGAAAGGTCTGTCTTAGGCATCAAAACCCAAGTCTGATGCTTTCTGGAGGCATTGCCAGAGTTAGAGAAATGGGATCCTTGCAAGAACTTAGTACAACTTTTTTTTTTTAATCAGTGGTGTGCTGTAAAATCCCACCCTCAGGGCTTACGTATATTAGCAGGAGTGGAGCCCTAAAATTTTTGAATGTGGTTTTTGTTAAACCTTTAATAGCTAGGTGACTCCTACTTATTATTGCTTCTTCAGGGCTGCTGACATTTTCAAAGAACACTAGCAGGTCATAAAGTCAGCTTGGAGAAGCTGAGCTGCTTCTTTACCACATTAAACTCACCCAGCCTGGTGCTTTATAACTCTGTCTTTAATGATTTTCTCAGCTATTTTTCCTGGTACTGGCGTAAGGCTCACTGAGGTCTATAATTCCCATGATTGCCCTTAGCACCTCTTTTAAAGAAGTGCAGAGTTTTGGCACCACTCCAGCCTGATGGGAGAGTGGCTGTTTTTAATGATAAATTGAATGATTTTGTTAGTGACTTCTATGAACTTTGATTATTTTTTTTTTTTTTTAGAGTGTTTGCATAAATGCCATCTAGTCCTGGAGGTTTCTTATTCTTCAAGTTTTTAGGTTATGTTATTATGTCTTTTTTCTTCTTTTTGAGTTTCTATCTGTCTGTATTCAATATATCTATCTGGCTTTGTGTGTCCCTGTGTCCCCTACTACTATTGTTGCTATTTATGGTTGCAGTGTTAACATAATGTGGTCAAGGTACCTAGATCTCAGGATGGAGACCTCTCATGTTAAATAGTTTACGTGTGTCCAAACCAAGAGTTATTACCTAGGGGACTTTGTGGACAGGGTAAAGATAAATTGAGCCTTTATCTAATTTTCTGGCATGGGGCAAATGGGAAAAGTTTACTCAGATCAGCTAGGCCAAGAATAACCTTGTGCAAATGTATCTGAGCTCAAGAATATTGCCTGCTGGTGGCAGTCCAGAGTGGAGTCACAAGCCTAGGATTCCAAACTTTGTTTGTTCTCCTGTTCTAATCCTGTATTTTAACTGCAACACCACATTTCTCACTCATTCTATTCTTCAGGATAGTTTGAAACTCTCAATTCCTGTGACTCATAGTAGAACACCCCTCTAAAGGCATCCTCCCTTCACAATCTTGTATTTCTGACTGTGTTAGAGGGATAAGGTATCCAAAATGTCATCAGCCAATTGACATTGTTTAACAACTCACTGTCACTACTTGGGAGAAAGTCTAGGCTTCCCTCTCACACAGTTTCTGACTCCTCACCTCACTCCTGCTGTCAGCATCTTTCTAAATAGAGTTTGCTAGAAGAGAATGAGCCCTACCCCTTTCTCTTCCCTTCCCTGCTCCCAGCAGGCAGGCAATATGGCAGAGTGCAGTCTCCAGTGTCCCTTTAGTCACTTCTCTGCTGTTGGTGTCATAGGGCTAGTGTTTAAGCATTTTCACGCTGGATTTGAAATGAGATTATAGACTGGTCCACTCAATTGACTTAATGGATTTTAAGAAACTAGATCCTATTAATGCAGTCAGTGCCCCAGGGTGCCTCTCCTACTGCAGACAAGATAATCTGCCATGCAAATTAAATCCTGCCTCAAGATGCAGGGCCTGCTTAATGTGATCCATTACACAGTTTACTTGTTTATATCTAATATTGTAACAGGAATAGGCTTACGAGCAGCAGGACTCAACTGAATAGAAGAGTAAATTACCAGGAAAATGAGGTTTTAGAGTCTCTCTCTCTTCCTTTCTCTCAATCCCTCCTCTTTTCTTCACTTCCTCTCTCTTTCACATGTGAAAACACATTCCTCTTCAGGTATTGCACGTAGGGAATAATCAAGGAAAATAATATGCATGTGAATGATGGATTCTGCTTTTGTTTACAGAAGTGTAAATGGGAAATTTAGCCAGGAGAAGGAGCTCAAAAGGATCAACAAAATCTTTACGGAGACGTGAATCTTTCTTTAGCTCTGTTGTGCAGTCTGCATGGGGTTTTGGAATGGGGTATTCTGAGTACTCCCTTTTACTGCAGAAACTTATGGGTGAGATTTCATCTTTCTCCAGTGAAGCCACAAGAACAGACATAGGTGGCAATGGTGGATAGGAATACAGAGACTAGTCAAACTGGAGAACTGGGTTGGAATTCAGGAAAGAAAAAACAGGGATATCAAGTTTGGGCATTCTGAGGGAAAGAAGTTAGTCCAAGAGAAGTAGTTCAGCAAGGTCACAGGCTTCTAACAGAAGAAGCCTCTGTTAGAAGTATGTGACTCTGGTCCATAGAAGGATATATGCCAAGAAAGATTCTTGTAAAATTGATCCTTTCAAGGGCAGGAGGATGGATTATCTGGTCTCCCACTTTTACGATAAGCTTATGTTAAGGATCTTGAGTTTGGGATCCATAAGTTTAGGAACACCGACATTACATTGGAAAAGATAGCTTTTTGAACATGACAAAGTCACTGGCTTATCCTGGAGCTCCTGGGATGAGGATGTGGAGAGTCAAAGTAATTTGGCAGGATCTTCAGCATGAATAAAAAAAGAGGAAATGGATGGAAGGATCTGCTTGAATACTTCAAATTCTAGGTGACTGCTATTAAGAATAGATGAAGGTATGATTCCCCTTTGCTTTTGTCCAATGGGAAGTGAAGTCTCAAGTAACTTCCATAACCAAATCAGTTTCCTGGTGGAGGAATATCAGCAGACTGCTTTGAGTACATACAGACTTGTATATGCTGTCATACAGCCACTGGCCCAACACAGTACAAGTGCCATGTATGCACAATGTGGCTGTGTTGCTTTAGCTGCACTGGGTCTGTAGGCACAGTGATGAATTGGCCTCTCTTCATATTCCTAAAGGAAATGGATGGTTGTGAAACAGGAATGTAGTCCTGCTGTGATTTTGTGCAATGCCTGTAATGGATCCTAAAATCTATGGGATTTCTGAGTGAAAGAAAAGTCAGGGTCCAAGGCAGGGGCATATGTGGAGTGATTCCTTAGGACTTGACACAATCTGTAGCAATAGTGGAGTGGCTGTCTGCAAAGACACTGTGGACAGACCCAGAACTGTCTCTTGCAAAGGAAGAAGGAAGATGCATCAGACTACTTCACTTTCACGATGGCTTATCTGAAATATTTCTGCAGTGATGGGAGTCATTTCTGACAACATTCAAACAATAATTTGCAATTCCTGTCATTCACATAGACTTTCCCATTTATCTCATGCAAAAGAGTTATTTCAACCAAGCCTCAGTTCACAATCTGTAGCACTGTGGTCTCTTCAGTCTTGTCTATTCATGTGCACCCCCAGGATGGGGACTGTGCCTCTGGAAGTACCCAGAGCTATGTGTGTTACAGCTGGGGCTCTGCACACCCAGATGATATTGCCCATGGCAATAAACCCAGATGAGGGTTTATTGCCATGGGCAGCAGAGAGAGGCAGGTGAGCCCAGCAGTGAACATGGTGTTCCATGGTCAAGGCCTTGTAAGCTGGTGCTGCCTTCAGAAAAATCTCCGTGCCAGTGAACAACACTGCCTTGAACCAACACTTTTGCCATCTCTACTGATAGCACCTCATGCAGGAAGAGAAGTAAGGGGAGGAGGGAAGGGAACTGTTGTTTTTTTAACTTAATTTAAAGCTTTTTATGAGATTTTCACAGCTGTGATCCTATCAGGGTTTGGCTATAGGAATTAAAGCGGCAATTATATTTTCCCCTTCCTGGAATGTAAAATAAAGTCTTGTGTAAAATGCATTAAAAACTGGAATGTAAAAGTGTAATTAATGTGGAGCAAAAAGCACATTGCGTCATTAACTTTTTTATTAATATTCTCATGCAGTGCAATTTCAAAGCTCAGTGCCACTCCATTTCCCCCAGTGAAATATCTCCCACTCTTTCATTGCAGCTACCTTTAACCTCATCTTTAATGGGATGACAGCAGCTTTTTTCTGGAATTACATCTCTGCTCATCCATCTGTCCCACTAGACCCTTTCTCCTTCCACTTAGGGTTCCTATCAGATTAGGGCACAATTCTGATCCTAATGGAAAGAGAGGGGGACAAAAGTATTGGATTCATCTGACATCTGTAAAGCAACAATGGAGATGCTTCCTTATATGGAAGAAGGCTAAAGTGTAGGATTCTTCCTTCTGCTGAGCTGGAGGAGCAAAGCTTCATCTTTCAAAGGCACTGCAAGATGTCCTGCTTGCAGCTCACATCTCTAGAGATCATTCTAGATCTATTTACTCTTGCTGTGTTAAGGCCTAATCCTGTACATAGTAGTTGCTAGGTGTCATCTGGGTACTGACTTACTTTCTCTTATTTTGTTGTCTCTACATGCAGCAAATATTTTTCAGTTGCTGCTGTGTGAACAGAGGACCTCTGCTTTCCCTGAGACATCAATCCAAGCTTTGTTCTCTCCCTGTAGCATTGATGAGAAGGTTAATGTATGTCCTTTTCAATATGGTTCATTTTCCCAGTGTCAGCCAATGCCACAGAAGGAAGAATAGGGCTGTAAGCAATTCTTGCTGAAATCAGGAGTGGTTTGAGCAGCAGAACTGTATCCAATATGTAGGAAACAGACTGAAAGGTCTGTTTGCAGGGAAATAATACGCTCATCTGTTGTAGTGTGTCATGTGCCCTATATTGTTCTACAAGAAAGGCCAAGGGATAAAAAAGATCTAGATTCACTACTCAATTCTTTCTCATTTTTCTGCACTCCATTTAGCTCTGGAATGGGCAGACATCTCTCAAACTTGTATTTTGAAGTCTTCTAACAGTTTGCCTGTCACAGAGGGGTAAATGATTTGTTCCCTGGTTTCTAAGCTTAGCTCCTGTCTTACTCTCATTTCATTCTAATTTGATGTTGACTTACAATTGGCAATCTGCATTTTCAGTCCCTGCAATCATCACTAGGATTGAAGTAGAAGCAAGACTTTTAGAGCTACCAGCTATTTGCTTGGTTTTGAAATGCCTGTAAGAGTTTAGCCCAGGGTATCCATGTATGTATTCATAAACCAATCATGATCTCAGATCCAAAAGATTCTGCCTGTATTTCCTGATAAAGATGAGACATACACAGCACCTAGACTGTATTGAGTAAAATAGGACATTTACTGCATCTGATGATTTCATCAGATCCCTGATGGACATGAATGAGAGCATGGGAACAATGGGAGCATCCATCCATCTCTGTAGAATTCCAGAGCTCACAAGTTGTTTAGATCTTACTCTGGTCCTGGGAAATGGTTGACAGTTTGCTTCCATCTCACTTGAAGTATTTACAACATGACCATGGCATTTTGAGTTAGGTCATGACCAGTAAAGTAGAGAGGCATGAGTCACCTCATGTCAGAAAGAAGAGGAAAAATTTGGAGAAAGGAATTTTGGCCTCTGCAAGTGAACAGGCATAATTTGGATGTTGTATACAGAAGAGAAGCCTTTGGTGAGTCTTCAGAATATACTTTCCCAATTCTCACCTATGCTGCCATGAAAGGGTAATTGATTTGTAGGGCCATGGCCATGAGTTTACTAGCACAGTAATGTGTGGAAGGAAAGTAAAAGATAGCCTAATCCCAGAGATCTTATAAAATTCTCTGTCTGGGGAAAATTCCCTTGAAGTGTGTGATCAATGCTTTACTGTTAACTGGGCTTTCTCCAAAGATCTGAAGTAGCTAATAATGAAGAAAAGTTATCTTTATTTGTTGGCCTGGGGCAGAATTCTAAAATCCACTGAGTATGAACAGGAATTCATTGTGATCTGCTGTTTGTCTGAAGAAGACATCTGATAGTGTCAATCAGACTTGCCATTAATTGATTTTTTCAACTGCTTGCTGAACAAACCCAATGCATTTCACAATGCATTGCCAATACTATCAGCATCTTAGCAGGAAATGTTGTTCATATTTTGACTGAAATTATTATTGCAATTGCTTGGAAATTATAAAAAATTTAATTTAATGAAAACCATCTCTATGGAAATTATACTGGGTTTCAGATTAATTATGTATGTATTTCACACATCTGTGATTCTGTGGTCCTGTACTATCAATTTCATCCCTTTTCTTAAGGCTTTTTTCTGCAAAAAATATCAGGAAGTAAAATGAGTGTTTACCAGTCATCTGTCACTTTGCTCTTTTTCAAGTTGTTGATTAGGTTGATGTTTACCAGCATCCTGGGACTGGACTTGAGGAGATTCTTTGCACTGTGTAGTTGCCCAGTACTTTTCTTCATAGTGCTTGAATTCTTGTAATCCCTTGTCTGTGAGTGCCAGCTACCTGTCAGATGTTACTACATCAGGTATACCAGGATTAGAAAAATTACTTGGGACATCAATGTTTAGCTTTAGTACATTCTCATAAAACTAAGTGTGGGAAGAGGAAATGTTTGGCTTCAAACATACTATGTTTTTACAAGACAGTTATGTTATTCCATATCATCCACATTACTGCTTGTCATTTCACTTTCTTTTTTTCCCCCACTGGAATTCTGCTCACCTGTACCTCATAGAAAATAATTTAGAGATGCCTTTAAGATTTCTCAGCTCCCAAATGAACAGTACAATTCTGATGGTATAAAGACAGCACAGTATCTTGGGCACCAATTTTAGAGAATTCCCTGTAGTGACAGAAGTGCTTTACCTTAAACTGTGCTCCTGCTTGGAAGCATGCTTACCCAAACTCTGTGTTAATTATATCAGTTAAAATGCAGTCTTTCCTCCAGGACATCACTGTCTAGAATTTGAGACAAAATTATCAATTTTAAAATGAGGCTGAGATACACACAATTAAGCTCTGGACTTGTGTTAAATGCCCTGGAGATGGGCTCAGTGGCCAGCAGAGCCACCAATACTGGTATACTGCTTCATTTAAAGTATGTCTTTATTTTAAAGCATTTGTTGGGGCAATGGCAAAATGGAATTATTGGTTACTTCAGAGAACATATTTTAGAAAAAAAATGTTAAAAAAGAGAAAGCGCACCTTATCCCATCATCTTGTTGCATCCATCTAATTTCTGTTGTGCCAAAGAGGCATATGCTGCTCTTTTCTATATTAAATGTTATGCTGTTAAATGACAATGTCACTACCCTCTTTGAAATTGCCACTGACAGATTAATTCTGTGCTTACTGTCCTAATGCCTACAGGGGTATTGCCTTTAGCTCTTTTCTTTTCATGCTATTTTATTGATATTTTCATCCTATGTTTTTTGGACAGTGCTGCAGAGTGATGCTGTAGGGTGCTGGTTCATACAGCTCATTTGGGCATGTATTCTTTGCAGTTTACCCTTTGTTGGCACCCCTTTGTATGCTGAAGGATGGATATTGATGATGATTTCAACTTTATCATGATCTACCTGCATGCTTTTCTGCTTTTGCTGGAGGGTATATTGTCTCTCTTAAATGGGATTTACATATTTCATGCTCATTCAGCCCAGCAGCTTTTGCTCTCTTCACAATTGCCTTGAGCCTTTGATCATTTTCTTCTGCTGTTTTACCCCAGCTTAAAATGCCATCTGTATCCATACCATCAACAGTTTGTTTTTCTAGTAACAGCCCAAATGGCAGTCTGCAGAAACAGCATTTCTCTAAAGGAGTGTGCAGTCTGAACAAGCAAGAGCCCTGTTTTTTGAATACTGCTGATGTATCTACTGTAGATTGTCAAATTTTTTTCTTTCTCCAATACTTTTCTTCTTGCAGACAAGAAAACCTATTCCTTTTTTCATTGCTAGTTACCTGTTAGGTCTCTACAGTAGCAAAAAGATTCTTCATCCTTGTCCCACAAAAGTCAAGGAGTTTCCTCATTTTGATGATTCTTCTGGTTACATTATGATTCATAGTTTATTTTAGCTTTTGATTTAGCAGTCACAAAATCTGAGACAGCACAGTTTTTCCACTAGTATTACTTACTGTACTCATTCTGACTCCTTGTAATACATCTTTGACTCTTCTTTGATAGTTTGGCTTCCTGGCTCTCCAATTATATATTTGCTGCGTAATATCCAAGACCATATTTTTTTGAACGTTATCATTTGCTTCTTTCCTTGGTATTCTTGCAATGAATACTGAAAGTTGTATTCTTCCCAATTTTCTATATGATCCCGCCTTCACTTTTCCCCTATTTCTTATTTTGGCCTTTAAAAGGAGTTATTTATGGTCGTTTTGATAATCTATTGGTTTAAGCTCATATATCCAGCTGAAGACTATCAAATATCTCAATTGTTCTGAAGCTGGTAAAGCATTCATCTTAAACATCATTGTGTCCATACCACCTTGGAGGAATTTGGATGTTTCTTGTGGTACCCTCCTGTCCTTGCCTATTGCTGGTGACTGCTTTATCTGCTGCAAGGATTAATCCAGAGTCTTTTGTGCTACTAGAGGTAGCCTGAAACCTGTCTTTAGGTGGGAGGCTGGACATCACCCCCAGAAAATCTGAGGTGATAGAGCTCATTGCAGCAGCAGAATGGTTGTGCCTGTCAAATACAAAACAGCAAAACTCTTGCCTCTTATACTGGGAAGCACTGGGGACCAGCTACTTTGCCATCCACTCTTCTCTCTCCTTCTAACCCTTGATGGAAATCAAACTTTAGGGCAAAGAGAATATGACTGCCTGCACCAGCTGCCTACTACAGCTCCGGTGACAGCCGTACCCAGCAGGCACAGAAGCTGTGAGAAGGGCCCTTTCTGGTGAAGGCAGTAGTTGGGGATGTGCTGGCAGAGAGGTGGCCTTTTAGAACAGGAGTAATCAAATGCTTATTAGATGAAAATGGCCACCTTCAGATGCACTTGGGAGCAGATGGGAAGCTGGTACAGTACCCAGAGGACAGGTGGGCTGTGCTTATGCCAGGTTGCTCTTCTAAGCAGGTGACTTGCTGTCTCTGGATTAGCTGGGGCTCTCCAGGGGCCTTTGAGGTGTTTCACTGTTTCTGTCTTAGCAGGCAGGAAATAGAAGCCATGCACACACAGTGCAAAGCTGCGTTAACAGCTAGGCAGACAGCTGCCTGCTTTCAGACTAGAGCTGTCCTGAACTGAGCAGTACACTGTGATTCCAGCAGGGCAGCTCAGCATCGAGCACTTGCTGCTGCCAAGTGCTGAGAACCTCCTCGGTAGTGCTGTTTATTTGTACTTCTCAGCTGAAGATCAGCAATGGCCTTGGAAAGGAAGAAGCTCCTGCTTGTTACTATGGCCTTGCTGTGTAATCGTTTGTGACCTGCCAGCATTTTAGGGCCTTATCCAAAATCCACTGGAACTGTAGGAATCTCTTGAGCTTTTTTAAGTAGGTGTTGAGTTTTCCTGTCCTTGCAAAGTTTCCCTGGGGAGAAGCAGCAGTGCTTTGTGGGTTCACAGATCTGAGCTGTGCAATGTGCCAAGGTGGCTCCAGAATACAGATGGCCCAGAGGTGTTAAATATCGAGCTGTCAGTGGTGAACAAAACCAAGATAAAGGGACACTTCATGGCCAAATCATTTTGTAGCTAAACCTACCCACTGCTTAGGAAATACATGCGCTTTTGAGGCCAAGTGCTGGCTTTCTGAGCAAAACCTGTGCTCCAGACACTTGAAAAATGTCTGGTCACTGTTTTTCATTAGTAACAGAGTCATAATACCTTCCCATTTACATCATGCTGAGATACATATGCTCAGTTCAGTAGCCCCATAAATGAGGATGGGAGACTTAAATGGTGAGAGATTTCCATTTTTGTCTTCAACACTCTCCCCCAAAGAATCCTCAAGCTGGTTGAAATTATGTGGAAGAGAAAGAGAAGTTGACAGAGAGGAGCTGTCTCTCTTTACAGGGTATACGGTGAGTTGGGTTTTGTTCAAGTAGGAAGAAAGCTAAATGTTCCCACCCACCTTGTTACATTCAGAACTACAGGGACAATTACTGATATGCTACTTCCCTCAAAGACTGATGACATCTGGAAAAGAAGGACACCCTGTCAGAAAAATTAATAAATAAAAGATAGCGATAAAGTTCTTTAAAACCATTAACCAGACATACTGGTAGTTGGTTGAAGATATTTTCCTTGCTTGATTGCCAACTCTCTGAAACTCAAGAGGTAACCCTCAAGGACAGACTTGATACATGGAGATGTACTTGGCTCAGACAGAGTTACTGCCATGTCTTCTCAGTGGTCATCAGGAAGGCCCACTTCATCATCTGCATGACCAGTAATGTAGATGATAGAAACTTTGGTCCAAAAAGTGGTGCAAGTGGGTGAATTCTGCTTCTAAGGACTTGAGATAAACTATCATGCTGGATCTGTCTGTTCTGGCTGTTTTTGGTGGAACAAGTAGATTCTAAAGAAACAGTTAATCTTTATATATACATATATATATAAAATCTCTCTGGTACTTATCTCTAGTTTCCTCAGAACAATCTTAAAACTGAGGAATGAATTCAACCCATGGGTTTGGGAGCTGCTTATGGTTTCATCCCGTGCTATGCTTATTAAGCGTTTTCTAGAGTAGTAGGTGCCTTCACATTCTTACAGAAAACAGGATGGCTATGAGGTCACAAGGTCAATATACAGTCTGTCACAACCACCACCTAACCTTGAAATAGACTGTGATCCACTTTGAGACACAGGAAAATGTAAAATTAAGCAGAGAAAAAGCTTGGCTGAGCAAGAAAGGTTGGTAGAGCCTGTTCTTATCTTTTCCCTTTTCTGTCCCAGATGAGAATCAACAAATAACACTTGTTTGCAGACCACCACTTTTTCTCTTCTCTCTTTCTCTCCTTCCACCTTCCTGGTCAATTACTTCATTTTCTCATATAGAAATGAACCTGGCAAGAGTCTTTAGGCAAGAGAGCACACCTTATTCTCTAAGGCAAACTCCTTGATTATTGTGAGGTTGTTTCCTTTAATGCTGTGCTGGACTGCAGTGGAAGATTTGTCTATGGCCAGACTCCAAGTCCAAGTCCATGGTGAATGCAGAGAGAGAGGATGGAAGGACAGAAAAAGAGAAAGAGGAAAAGGGAGGCACTGTGACCCCTGCACCGAAGCCTTGTGAGCGTGGCAGAGACTTCTGTGTGTTTGTGTGGAATGGTGGCTGTTTAGATAAACAGATGGCAACAAATGGCATAAAATTATATACCCATAATGTCAGTTCATAACATTTTGTTCGACATACTTGATTTAATCGCTTAGCTGACGATTTTGCTTTTGGGCCCATATGGTGGCAAATGGCAAATGAACCCTCTTTACACAGCAACTCCAATCTGGCACTTTTATCACCGAGACTTAGAGAAGAATCCAGGAGGGGAGAGATGCAGATGGAAAATGAATGAGCAAGCAGGGTGGGGTACATGTGTGAGAAGAGGAGGTTTTCAGGGTGCGGCCAGGGGAGTGTTCTTGGGAGATGGAATTGGGGAGTGGTGGTGAAATAGCAAAGGGAGCGCTGGGGCAAAAGAAAGCAGGATGTGCTATTTTTTAGAACATCTATGAGATGAAAAAAGGAATTGAGCAGGGAGAATTTGAGAGAAATCCTGTGGAGAGAAAATACATGAAAATATAAGGAGAATGGTGCCAAGAGAAAGGATAGAAGTAGACAGGGTGGGGATAGTAGCAGATTCTTAGGAAGTGTATTCAAAGCTAATATACAAACATAAGTGAATTGAGTGTGAAACCAAGAGAACAGATTGACTGGATTCTTCAAAGGGCCCAAGAATAAAGTCATAGGAAATGTACCTGTTGAAACTTGGTTTTCCTGTGCTGTTATCAATGTGGTACTCCTGAGAAGAGATATCTTAAGAAGGGCAACACAACAGTGATGACAGAGTTCCCATGGGAGATGACTTTGTCACCAAGATTGTGGTAGTATCTGGCACGATTACTGTATATTACAGTATACTGACTAATTGCTTTCTTCAACCTAGCTTTTCCTAAAGTTGTGAGAAGGCTGGACCCTCACTTTGAATGTTTTTTCAGCCAGTGTGGTTTTGCCAGATGTTGAGGACTGTAAGTTTGCCTGTCAGTCAGTGAACAGGGCAGTTCCTCAGGCCCATCCATTGTGCCTTCATGTATTCATTCTATGATGGGGAGTTTCTTTTGCATGTGCCAAGGAGAACACAGAGAGGCAACCTTTGAAAGATGCTGCTTCAGTGACTAGGAAATAGTCCTCAATAGGATGGAAGTGATATGACCTAGCAAGACTGAGAAGGTAGAAGTCAAATGAAGCTGAATATGTACTTTTTGATAAGACATTTTTCCTAGCTAGCACATCAGCATCCTTATTGCTTATAGTGCAGAATGTAAAAGAAAAAGCACTCACCAAAATCCTCACTGAATCCAAAGAATTGGTCAATAAGGCTTGGGGAAATGTATTTTCTGTGATTCTGAGAAGTATGCTGCCAGTGAAATTTCATCATGTCAAGAAACATGTCTCAGCATAATGATACAAACAAAAAGTCCAAAGACCAGAAGAAATTTTTCACAATTTAGGCAAGCGTTCTCTAATACCGCTTCCCCCTTTTTTTAATCTTCTTTTCTAAGCCCTGTTCAGTAGAGAAATACCAGGCTGGTTCTGCTCATTGTGCTGTGTTGATTGGTCCAGCAGATGATCTGAATCTGATTTGCACTATACTTGGGATGGTGAAGAGGGATAGCTGCTGGGGAGTTTATAGCTCTTTTATGGGAATGTTGGATCCTTCTAGCTTACTGATATGTATATCTAATTATTGGAGGATTCAGCTATAGAAATTGAACTATGTCCAAGTTTCTTCTGAGATGACCTGTGCACATCTGGGAATACTGAACCCTCAGTTTCACTCTGTTTCTCCTGAATGTTACTTCATGCAGCTGTGGCTGGGACTACTGTTCAACTAGTTAGCTTGTTACCAATTAGTTAAAGACTTCTTGTTTGACTGAGACTTACCGTAATTAAGTCTAGATGTGGCTCACATCTATTAAAAGGCTGAGGTGACTCTAATATTTGTTGTACCTGCAAACCATTTCTTTCTGATGGAAATTAGTGCTGCTCTTTTTGCCCAGTTTTCCTTTTTTCTTCTCCCAAACAATGCAGCCCGGCACACAGCCATGTAGTAGCAGTTGGCTGTGGACTGTGCTGTTCCCAGCCTTACTGGACCTGGTGGTGACAGGTGCTAGGTAAGTCCCGAGTTTGCTGTCAGAATCCACATTGGAGGCTAATGGGCTTCCAGGGTAAGCTCTGGAGCTTGGAGGTTCGTTTCCCCCTTTCCCTCCCTCTCTTATGTGTTCAGTTTCAAAGTCTCTGCAAACTAGTTTGACACAGCTCCCTTCTTCTCCCGCACC
>VZTB01004658.1:330989-461029 GCA_013397245.1 Thryothorus ludovicianus
CATCCCCCAGGCTCTTTACAACTAAACAGTTTGTCCTTTTCCCAACGTTTTGGAGAATCTGGGAACGTAAGTGCTCCAATAACTCATGTCTGAGCTCTCATTTACCCCCTGCCGGCATGGGGATGCTGCGCACCAGCCTCTCGGAATGCCAAATGAGTAGTGGCAGCCGCCTTGTCCCCCGCGCTCCCTGAGGCCAGCGGGCGGGACCCTCAGCCTTGCTGGGGCTGCTCAGAGACAGCCAGCTGGGCATCCTCGCCTGCTCCTGGGTGTGCCAGTTCTGGAACTGGGAGGAGCTATATGCAGGACAGGTGACCCCACTGCTTTAACTTTTTGGATATAGGGAGAGAAGGGGGAAGGTTGGGTTCCAGAGCTT
Organism: Thryothorus ludovicianus; assembly: GCA_013397245.1. Taxonomy (NCBI): domain Eukaryota; kingdom Metazoa; phylum Chordata; class Aves; order Passeriformes; family Certhiidae; genus Thryothorus; species Thryothorus ludovicianus. The sequence continues at coordinate 331,363 of VZTB01004658.1, forward strand.
AAGAAAGAAGAGTTTTGTAGCTTGGATCACAAGAGGTGGCTTCATGCAGGGAACTACACCTTTTAAGTTTGGCTCTGCCACTGATATGTCACATTGGCTTGGCTCAGCCACTTAGCTTCTGCCCATCTCAGTTTCTCACATTATCTGAAGGACAGAAGAGCATTTTTCCCACCATCCCCATGCAGCTGTGAGAACTGACACCAAATGTTTTGAGATCCTTGACTTGAGTAGAGCAGACTGTGATGAAAACCAGGATATAAAAAGACATCGACAGCTTTTGGAAAAGTGGGGACGCTTCTTATGTGCTGGGCTTTGCACTTGATGGACTGGATAGCTCCCAAACATCCTTTGAAAACAACTGAGGATGAGTTAAGGTTCAAATCCAGTCATGGTAGGGCTTGTTTTTAATCTGCAGGAAAAGTTTGGAATCGTGGGCTTTTCTTAATGCTACATCTTCCCTCTGGCTCTGATTACATCAGCTGCTTTTTATTTGCATTCATCCTGCAGTATATGTCCCTGAGTACTCTGGTGTTCTCCCCAAGTGATGGTCTTTGTTTGAATTTTGTGTAACTGGCAAGGTTTCACTACTTACCCAGTTCATGAGGCTGTGTCTATTCACTTAAGGAGTAATATTCCCATTTTACAGAAGGAAGTGTGGCACAAAATGGCCTAGGTCCGTCAATCTCCTCTCATCTCTGCCCTAAAGTAGTGATTCAATACACAATTCTCACTCCTGTGAACCTGTAAGCTCGTTGAGGTGTTACCAGCGCCTGCAGGGGGGTTGTGGCTGTAGGGTCCCTGAATGCCGGGCCCATTTCCTCTGTCATCCTGTGCTGGCTGCTCGATGGGATTGGACCCAAGGCCCGACCCGCGCTCCTGAGGGATCGTGCCGGCAGTGAGCACTGACCCCGTAGCTGTCGGGTTTTGTTGCCATGAGGAGGTGGCTCCTGATCCATCCCTGCACCTCTTGCAGCCCCTTCCCCGCAGGGGTGCAGGTGCTGACGGGGCTGTGGGGCGAGCAGCCTGCTCTGAAGCCTCCCGGAGACGAGATGAAGCTGGCACTGCCTGGAGCCTTGGGAGAGAGCGGATCAAACGCGTCTCCCTCCAGAGCTCTCGCTCACGCTCATCCCTGCTCTTTTTCCAGGATTCCCTCGGGAGTAGGGAGGTGCCCAGCAGTCAGGGCATCATTCCGTCTTCGGAGCGCCGCAGACCTCGGTGCTGGAGCCTCGCCGCGGCGTCACTCACTTCCCCCTTTCGCGCTCCCTGCCTGTGGGCCTGGCAGGCGACGGGAAGTGCCAAGGATGAGAGCAGGTCCCTGGTGTCTCCTTTAGCTGCCATTGCAGTTAAATTAGAACAGAGACCTGCAAATAAAGCCCCCCCTCCCCTACCCCCCCCCCTCCCCGCTGCCAGAAGCTCTGCATTTCACTCAAGTGCCCACCGGGGAATTTGCCCATTTACTCTTGTTATTTGCATGATAAAGGCTGTTCTGCTGCCTTTTCTGCAGCCTGCCTTAAAAAGGCAGGGAAGTTGGAGCAGACGGGTAGGAGAGCCAGAGAGGTCAGGGCACCCAGCCCTCCGCCCCGGCAGAGCCGAGGGTGCCGCGCCGCTGCGGAGCAGGGAGGGAGGGAGGGAGGAAGGCTCTCCCCAGCCCGAGGTTTTGCTTTCTACTTTTGTTCTCATTAGCGGCTCTGTGCATTCCCTTCGCTCCTCACAAAGACGCTTATTCTGGCACGGAAATGTGCCCTCTGGGATTTACTGAGAGAGAGAAAGGGAGGGGAAAGAGGGAGATAGACGGAGGGAGAATAGGCGTTTATTCAGGGTTGCATCCAAACTGCCTTAGCTGAAACTCAGGATGGAACTGTAAAGGTAGCTGTAAACCTTCTTGGTTGTACCACCCCAGTCATAGGTTAATCACCTGGAGCAGTCTCCATGTTTTGCTGACTTTGGCCTGGCTTCTTCTGCCAGGTCTTTTTGAAATATAATTTTCTTGAAATAAGATGAAGTGGAAGTACTCTGCAATGATACGCCACTTTCGGTTCAATTTTCACCCTTGTTCTGATTTAGATGAATTGTTCTGATTTAGATAGCCAGCCCCATGTCCCTTCGGACTAAGGAAAATTTACCAAAAGAGAACACGACTTTGCGGAAGAAGCACAAATTTGGAGACCTAACCAGCAGTCGGGAAATTGTTTGGCTAGGTTTTTGGGGCCAGGTTGGTTGGTGCTCAGCACTGCCCTGTTCCCATGCTTTCTGGCGTGATGAGGCTTCTCGTGCCTGTGCTGAGGCCAGAGGCCACACAGGAGCTGCAGAAGTGACACTTTGCCTCTTACCAAGGCAATCTTCTGTTGCCTGCTGAGCTGGCATCACATGTACTCTGTAGCTGTGGAGCTCTCTCTAGCCAGGCTACTGTCATGTACCATAGTGTAGCTGAATCCTTAATAGTCTGTCTCCCTCAAACACCTTTCAGCTAAATTGTACCCTTTTATGTCCCTGTCAGCAAGTTCAACCAGCCCCAGCACTCAGTCTCTGAAACATCTGGCTGTGTTGGCCATAGCTGTCCTCAGCCTTCTCCCAAAGGCTTCAACAGCAGGAAACTGTAAAGGCTATAGAGATGGCCTGGGGAAAAATGTCCAGAGAAAGAAAGAAAAAAATCTCTCTTGTTTAGGATGTTGAATTGTGTCATGTGGGCTTTTTTCTGTTTTCCTTCCCTTTTTTCCCCTCCTCGTTTATTTTTTAAGTGGCTTTGCACACTGTGTGACAACATGACAAAAATTTGGAAGCTGTCCCCATTTGCTGTGCTCCTCAGGCCTGGATGGGAGTATTGCTTGATAGGGAGTTCATATGGAATGGGGTGCAGGACTTCTTATAACTGGTATTGGACTGACAGGATATGCAGGAGAAGAGAGAGTATTTGGAGTCCTGGTGTAGAGGTGCAGTAAGATTCTTTGAAGATATTCTTTCCATTTTGTCCTTTCTTTCTCATGATACTCCTCCAGACAGAAATAGTGCCCCAGAGTGACATGCCATAATCTGTGGAAAATTTCTGATCTGCGCATAGGATCTTTTTGTATAAATTGATGCCTCACTTGCACTCTAAAACCTCTTGAAGAGGTCCCAAGGGCTGTTCAGTCAGAAACATCCCAAACTGGTACTGTCTGCTGTTCTATTCTCTTTTTAAGCAGTTTTAAAGAGGCAGATGCAGGTGTGAGGATCTATTCTCTGGACTTATCTGGAACTCTTCACTGAAGAAAGCATTATTGCATCTCTAGGTTTTGAGGTTTAGCACTCTACCAATAACCTTTGGGAAAAAAATAATATTCTGCTGTGCATTATAGCCTTCTAAAAAAATCTTGCAAATGTTTGAGGGTGGGTTCCGAAATAACATTTTTACTCAATGTAGATGTCCTGGATATATCTGGAGGGATTTCCTGATCCAGAACTTTACAAGTAGAATTTTGATCAGTGTTTCTACATTTCCCAACAGACTGCATTCTGGCTGCATCCACCATGGGCTTAAGAACCAGGATGCTGCTGGTGTATGGTCATGCTAGAATGTGGAGTGAGACAATACTATTGCAGAGCTTGGGACCTGCAATTTCTGGATCATTGCAGTCTCTCGCTGCTGCTCAGGACAGGTTCCAGAAGCAAAACTCTACAAGCTTGCATTAAATTAGGGAAGCAGGTTTCTGCAAGCATGTGGCAGGTTGCACAGCCAGGATTCTGGCATCCTAAGTGGGTTCTGGAGCCAGCAGTCTGGGAGCTTGTGGCTGCTCAGGGTTAGTGCTCAGGAAAGGTTCCAGGATGAGGTCTCACAGGTAGCCTCTTTTTTCACTGCTGATCAACAAGTTCAGAGCATCTGTTCTTGTATCTGAGCTCTGTATCTGGGGACATTTTGCATTTTCAGCATGGGTAATGATACCAACTCTGTCCTCTCTTCTTGTTGAGGTATTAGATCTACAGCCCTACCTATTGTCTGAGGGCTTCTTCCCAGCTGCAAAGGTTTGAATCTTCTGGAACAGAATCAGTGTGGAAATTTCTTTCATTGTCTCAGTATTATCTTTGCTCCCCATGTCTGGCTTTCCCTGGCACACTGATGCCAGTGTTACATCTGAGAATAAACATTCCTTCTGATATTTGTAACTTACTTGTTGGTGGTACTTGTTACACAGTTGTCCTAATGGAGGCATTCAGTTTAACAAGGAGCTCTTAACTAGTGGGTTTCTGGGAGGCCTGTCAGTCTCTTCTGGTGGCTTTCATCTTGTACTATTTATTGATTAAAATTCATTTGAGATGGCTAAGCAGGGACTGAAATGGCATGATTTTACTTATTCACCTCTGTTGGCATCAAGAAGATTGGACAGAGAGAGGTTGGCTGTGCCTGCTTCTTGCACTTGAGAGGCACTGTGGGAAAGATGGCAGAGGGATGTTGCAGGTATGTCCAGTAATAGTTTGAACAGGTTCAAGTAGTCTGGCTGAGGAAGGCACTGCTGAGGGTATTGGGCAGGTCTGTATGATTAGTGACATCCAGAAAGATGGAATCAGAATGCAGAGACTAAAACTATGTAGCTCCTGGCACTTTGCACTGTGTGCTGGACAACCACAGCATATTTTATGTGGCTAGGATGTCTTCAGGTAAAAGAAAAGCAATTCTTTATTTGAGTACAGACTTCTTATGTAATTCTGGGAAAACCACTTAAGGTAGAGTTTATCCCACCTTGCTTTAAATATCTGGGAGTCATGTCATTTTAGGATGCTTACCTACACAGTAGTTACCACCTGTAATTACATAGTAAGTCACTACATGGACATGTTAATGCTCTCGCCATTGTCCACAGAGAGCCTACATAGATGAAACTACAGCTGTGTTTTTTGTGACAGAAACCTGGTGAGATGAGTCCCTCTGAGCCCCAGTTCTTCATATGTAAAGTGGGCATGGCAGCACTGCAGAGTGAAATTGCTGCAGGGTCAGACAGTGAATGGCATAATGGGCTAAGATTCTGCACTGGTGGAAGAGGCAGGAGAGTAGCAGAGGAGGGGACTGTGGAGTAGTTTACCTGTTGCTGTTCTGTGATCTGGCATTTGGCCCTCTACAAGTGGAAAGGGTTTTAGATTTTTCTGATAAGCCTTATGAAACCTTATTTTTGTTATTTACCTTCAAAGCCATGATTAGGTTGCTTAAGCTACATTATCTCCTGCCATTTCTTGGCTTTTTCTGGGCAATGGTTAGACAATGAAGAATACAGTATTTCCGTCATCATCTTGGGAAACAGCATCATAAATAGCTCAGCTGCTGGTTTGTTTAGAGGCCTCTGGACTATTTTTTCACTTTCTCAGGTTTCTGAAGTTTTCACTGCCTGGATGTAGCTATTATGGGCTTCTGCTCTCCATTTTTATCAGTTCAGATGGGAAATGTTAAGAAAGTAGAATGAAGCAAGAATGAAAGCACTTCTTAGAGTCTCTTCCTCACTGCATTAGGAGGCCAAAGGTTATGAAAGGAGAGTTTAAGCTGAAGACATTCCTTGAAAGCCCTCTGAAGCAAGTGTTCTGCTTTTTATTACTGGTTTGAATTAAGATTGATTTTCCTCAGATTCCTGTTCTCTCTCTTGGGACCAGCTCCAAAAACCCTGAGGCTCAAATGAAAATGGAAGGTGCTAATTAAAAGCACCATTTATCTCTCTTTGAAAATAGACCCCAAGAGTATGTGGGGATTGGTGGGGGCTGCTCCTGGAAATAAGCTGCTCTCATGCTTGCTGTTGCAGGTGTTCAATCCTAACAGGACTGTTAAGAGTCATATATTGGTGTCAGAGATGTGTAAAATGTTATCTATGAACCTTAGGTCTGTCTCAGCAGAGTCACAGCTTTGGGATCTCAAGTACATATGATCCTTTGGACAGGAATTACAGGTACTGTTGTGTATCCAGGCAATGAGAGCATGTTATATCCACACTGTACCCAATATATGGAGTGTCAGAGTTGAACTGCATGTGTTAGCCTGAACATCTTGAATTCATTTTCTAGGGTATTGGCCAAACAGGGCTGTCACACTCTAACACCTTATGACAGAGACCATCCTCTGGCTGTCTGCCTTGTTCTCCCTTTCTATTTCCTACCCCAACCAGCCTTGGAATAAGTTATGTTGGCACACTGAGAAGAGGAGATGGAGCAGCCAGGGACTGATAATGAGGACATGATCCAAAACCTTCCCTTCCTTTGAATTCAACTGAGTGCAACCAAATGGTCAGTTCACTTATTCTGCTGTCAAGTAGACCTGATCCAAACTGCTGATCAGGATGATGCTACTATCACTTCACAAAGAATATAGAGCTAGGCCTGTATTAACTCCTCATTGGAACAGAACTGTGAAGTCTGCAATGTAGAGTCATGGAAATGTTTAGGTCAGAATTTCCAAGATCATTGAGCTCAATCACTAACCTAGCACTGCCAAGTTCACTACTAAACTGTATTCCTAAGTGCCACACCTACATGTATTTGTACTGGAGAAGATGCATGGGAAATTAATACATATAGGACTAAGAACCCTTTCTTACATTTATTTTGCTTGCTTTAATTCACATTTTAGATGCTAGGCAGTTAGTTAAAAGTGTCAAAGTAAGAAGGCCTAATTGTTGTTATTTAATGAGATATTAAAAACATACTCTGAAAGTTTGGTATGCGACTCCTACAGGAACCAAAAAAGGCATGCTTTCCTACCTTTGGCTTGCTTCATGGATATTCCTAGTCTGACCACAGATGTCTGGAGTTGTTCAGATGAGGTGCTTCCATCTTATGGTGATTCTCCAGGTTGTTATCCCTACCATGCTACTTTCAACAGTCAGGTTATTCTCACAGTGCTGAGTTTAGTGCAATCTCTTTGTTCTCATTATACATACCTAGAAAATATTTGGATCATCTTGTGCAGACAGAACTTTAAAATTCTGTCCATGAGAGGCTCCTCACCCACTTAAAAGAGTTCAGAGTAAATATGTGCTAAAGGGGAAATAATATCCCTGATCTCCTATTGCCTGCTTCTTACTGTGGCTGGCTAAACGCCTCATGGAACTGGTGATGGAATAGGAAATCCTTCGCTTTCATCATTGGCTGCTAATGCTAGTGAACAGAAGTGTCCAACTTCTGCAGCCTAACTGGGAAAGTGCAAGAAATAAAGAGCTGGAAGCGGAAGGTAGTTTTTGACCTGTACAAATGACAAAAGAGTAAACACTTTTCTAACAGTGACAGAGGATGGATTAAGCTCTGTATCAATGAGACTGGTGGGCACAGTCTCTTTCCAGATCTGGAGGAACATATTCTCTATTCTAAACCAGCAAACTGTTGCTTTGGTGACAAAAATCCCCCAAACCATGATGGCTGGCTTCCCTGTCTTTCCCTGTATCTGTTATTGGTGACTAGGAGAAAGTGGCCACTAGGAGAAAGTTTGGTTGTCATGGTGCCCCAGCAGCCAAAAGACAATGGCATCCTTTGGCCATTGTAAGGAGAAGCTTTGCTATAGGAACTTGGCAAGCTGGTCAGAGGAGAAGTGATAAAACATCCCTGGTACTTATCAAGGGGCTAATGCTGATAGTTTCAGTACAAATGGCATCCTGCAAGTATAACTGCGATCCCTGTGCCTGCTGTTGATTTCTGGGCTATAGAAACTGCTCTGGAATGCTTGTGCCTTTGTTTTCCAGGTCTCTGTTGGCAGCTTCTGTGGTATATTCTGTACCAGCCCCATTGCTGCCAGGTTGGTGTATTCCTGGAGTAAGGAATCTTTTCTCTAGTACTGTAGTAAGAGACACCTAACTTTTGTCTCATTATCAGATTTCAAACTAGTCACATTGCTTTATGCAGTTTATTTTCTCTACTAGAGAAACAGGAGTAAAGTCACTGTTGCTCTTTGCAAAGCCTTTTCTTGGCCTGAAGTGGAAAGGGCCTTCCGACACCTTCATAGAGAGACAGACAAAGGATGCAGGAAATGCACCACAGGATCACCAACAGCCCGGATGACACAGGCAGCATCCAAGAGATTTCCCTGTCTCATTCCAGCAGGGAGACACAGGTGACACCTTGGTAAACATTTCATAGCAACTTGGCCTGTAGCAACACAGGAGAGCACTTGAGTGTGCTCCCCGCTGTGTCCCAGTGCCCTGTGCAGCATCTTTGGCTGCTGGAAACCAGATCTGGGCAGCGTGGAGCAGCCAGGCAGGAGGTGGTGAGGGCAGGAGGAGATGGGCGCGTGTAGAGTGCCCTTGGGGCTGCCAGGCACCTCTCATTAGAATACATTTGTTCCACGGTATTACAGCCGGCTGGTTCATCTCTTAGTCTCTTTGCAAGGCTGTTGCTTACAGAAGGTAGAGGCAGGGACTTGGTCTGGGTCCAAACTCTGGTGCTGCTCTGCCTCTCCTCTCCTCGGTCTCTCGCTGTGCACAGAGCCGGGCCCCCTGCTGTGCCCTCGCCAGCTTTTACAGCCGCCCTGCCTGTCAGAACAAATGGTACGGCTCAGAAAATAAACTCATCTCATTTGTATGACAACACGGCCCCTCCGGTTAGAATGCTGCACCATTGCTTTTAACAAGGCTTTAAGCTGTTCAGTTCAGAGATTGTTACAGCCCCTGGTTTATTGAAATACAAACCTTCTCCTGCTCAGTCATCCTGGACATGTTCCCTAATGCCTAACCTAGGCTATGATACCCTCAGTGCTCTGTGCCCTGCCTAAGGGTGCCCAAGCTGAATGATGTCACTCCTCTGCCTTCAGCATAGCCTGGGTCCTACATCTCACGTACTGTTCCCTTCAGGGGTAAAAGAAAGGATGAAAAAGACCTTTATTGCTAAAATAGTGCAAGTGGCTCTGTATTTCATCCTGTGCTGTATTGTGACTTCTTTAGTCTGTGTGAGAGGCACTATCTGGATGTGGCTCTGGTTGTGTATGTGTGAATGCAGGCACTTTTCATTTTTGTGTGTCTCCAATACTGTGAGAGTCTGTGTTCGTGAAAAATCGAGTTTGTGTGTTCCTGTTTACCTGTGTGTACCCATCTGTGCATTCATGTCTTGTTTCTGTGTGTTTGATGTGTTGGGTTTTAAGGCTGCTTCTACCTGTGCCTGTCTTTATGCAGCCGACGTTGGTGTGTATTTATGCCTCTCAGATGTGTACATGTATTCCAGGGAGCATGCTTTCATAAGACTCCTGCTTACCAGTACTGAAGGGTGTGCAAAGGTCTCATCATGTTGCAGGTTTCCCCTTGGTGTGACATGTTCCTGCAGTTCACAGGCAGGTGATTGACAGTGTCTGTTTCTTACAGGCTGTCTGGAGCAGAGTAGCCCAAAAAGGAACCCTGGATCTTTAGATGAACCTAAAGGGTGCCTTGTCAATAAGGAAGGAAAAAATGACAAGGAGATGGAAATAAACATTTGGTATATATTTGGTGGCATGCAGCTCTTTCTAAGGCACACCATATGTTTTTTCCCAATGATAAACCAAAGATCTAGTCCTCTACTGTCAAAGTCAGTGGTAGATTTTCTAGGGAAAATGGTTGCAAAATAATATATATAGAACAGGTTAAACTGTGCATTAGATAGAGATGTACACATGCTTGTCGATGGGTCTGTTATTCTCCCTTTTCAGCATCCTCACTACAGAATAACTACTTGAGGTTCCTCTGTCTTCCACACCTGTTCAACCTGTGGTGGAACAAATGTGTAACTGTTTTATCTTCTCATTAGCACAAATGCTTAGAATCAAGACACCTGAATCCTCACTTTGGCACTGATTTCCTGTGTGACCTTGACAAATTACTGGGTGTTTATGCCTCCTTCATTTGTATGGAGGGCAACTCATTGTGGGTGACCTTACAGGGATGTCAGAGGGCTGACATTGCTCACGTATTTTGAGAACCCTGGAGTAAAGTGGTACTGGCAATCACAAAATATTCACTCTAGCAATATTAGCATTGCTGATAACCAAACAAACAATACATCCTTAAGCATGTGAAGGACTTCCCTTAGGTAAAAGAGGATCTCTGGGACGTTAAAAACCAATATCCTGGCTGTCAGTAAAACATGGATCCAACTGAAAAGGTTTGCTCCCCTTGCTGCACTCCTTGATGAGCTGGGCTTTGTGAAGCCAAGTTTCTGTCCCCAGATGTTGGGCATAGGGTCAGAGGCTCCCCCTGCATATCTTCTAATGCCTGCAAACAGGGATTTCCATGGTGGGGAGGGAGCACTAATGGAGTGCAGAGCCATTTGTTAGCCAGGGGCTTGGGGTTTGTGGAGCTGTGCGCACTCCTGCTGACGAGTGCATAGACAGAGGAGTAAACAATGGCTGTTAGATTTACTGCTGCAGCAAAAATAAACCATTTGTCAAAGCCAGGGTAACACAGGGATGCCAACATCTTGAGGCCACACCCCCTTGGGATGTGACCTGGTTATACCTTGCAAACTACGCAGGATGGGATGGAAGGTCTACTGGGATTTAGCCTGAATCCATTCAGAAATGCTTCCTCCAGAGAGTAGGCAGGAGAGCGCTGAGGAGCTAGCAGGAGGTGCACAAAATATTTCCTTATACAATATTGTGAGGTCCTGGCAAATATTAGCCTAAGTGAAAACTAGTATTAGTCTAAACTCTATGCTCAAAAGCATTTCTGTCCTATAAATTAGATGCTCCCAAATATGATGCAAAAAGGAGACTTTTTATTATAGACAAAAGATGGTCTCAAGGCTTTGCTGGGCATTATACATTATTTTAAGAGAACTGCTCTCTGTGTGTGGTAGAGCAGCATTGATCAGAACATTTGTGGTAATTAAAAACCCCATGGCAAGTTTCATCAGGGACAGGTGACAGGTCAGTTAATTATTTTTAGGAAGCAAAATTCCCTCTTTGGTTCTGAAAAAAAGAGAAAAGTTATAGCAAAATTAACCTTTCCCGGGGTGATATAATATTGTCATTAGCATTAGTGGAATATACTTCCTTTCATATTTGGCAAAATTTTGGCGAATGGTAATACACAGAATACATTAGTTGTATGTTTGGCAAAAATTAGCAAGAGTTACTGAAGAGTTATTTAACCTGAAAAAGCTGATTTAATAACAAAAAGAGATGTAAATTTAATGTGAAGCACAGCTTTCTAATAGCAGGAATACTGCTGGAAAGTAGAAACATTGATACAGGTTTGCCTGGTGGAAAGTTAGATGCCAGGGTGTACAGAGATGTGTCACGAACACCAGTTGTCTTCTCCTTGTACATTTGTATTACAATATGTTTGTAATATTTTCTATATAGTTAAAGTGCCATGATACGGAAAGGGATTTGTCCCCTTAACTTTTCACTGGAGTTACTGACTCCCAGGTTGACAAATTAAAGGGACTAAGGCTTGGAGAAGGACCAGGCTTTGCCTAGAGACACTGCATGCCACAGTATTGTTACAACACAGTTCCTTTGTGTAGGTCCTGGCCGATACAAACTGAAATACATCACTGGTATGAGCTTCATGACTAGGGTGGATTGTCCTGGAGCACAAGGAATTTGATCCCACTCACACTCTGGATTGTGACTGGATGCAGAATAATGTGGGGTACTTTGGTACCCGGAGAAGCATGATCAGAGGAAAACAGAGCATAGGCTGAAAATTCTCTTACTTGTAAGAGAATTGAAAGATGCCTGTTAAAATCTGAGAGAGCCTTCCAACTCCCAATGAAATGAAAGGGGGAAGGAGCAAACATCCAAATGCTGAGTAGAGGTGGAGTAAGGAAGATGGAGTGCAGAGCTCTGAAGATCTGTGCCTACCTATCTTTTATGACTGTAACAATTAAGATTAATTGTTTAATGTGAAGCTGCTGTTTTGTCATATTAGAAATTTAATGACTTACAGCAATTGCTGTAGCTGAAGCTCTTACAAGGGGATTAGGCTTTGATAGTTTTCATGGGCTGGGCGCAGGGTAACCTGAAAGCTAGTGACAAACAGGTTATCCTGGGATCTTTTGTACGACTGCAGAGGAAACACCACAGCACATTCTGGTCCTACATAGCAGAACTGGCTCACATTAGGCCCTTGGAATGACTCTGATGTGATGCATGCACCTGGTTGTCTGCCATGTTCAAGGGAGCCATGCTTATCACTATAACATCCCTCTTCTATAGGCAACCTACCACCTCTACCAAAAACAAGAATGAAAGAAAGCCTAAAAAGGTGAAGAAGGATTTTCATTATGAAGTTAATTAGCTTCTGAGCCAAGCTGCACCTTTTCAAGGGGAGGAATTAGAGGGATTTAATTGCTTTATCAGCCTTCTCTTTGATTTTTAGCAATCAGGCCGATTCCATTTAATTTAACTGCCACAGATGAGAAGAAAATTGATGCACTCACCTGCCTCGGAGCAGAAAGAGAGAGTGAGAAAGAAAAGTTGGAGAAATTGGCAAATATAGTGTCTGCAGATTAATGAAAACCAACAGCATTTGCTCACAATTGGAAATGATGTGCCTGCCCTGAGGTGTTTGGAGCTGTGCGTGTGCCGCTCTGCATGGTGATGTGAGACCCATGTTAATGGCACAGAACAGGGAAAAACGGGTGGACCTGCCCTGGGGAGAGAGGGAAATATATTTGTGATATGATCAGGGATCAATTAATGACTGGATGTGCAGTGGGGTATAGAAGGATGGGGGAGGCAAGCGGCCAAAGCCCCCTGCTAGCAGACAGGCAAGCAGAGGTCAGTGTGCTGAGTGGGCTTGGTGTGATATCTGCTGTCATCCTCTACCAGTGGGATGTATCCTGCACTTTCTGGGTCAGAGGGTTGGTTGGTGTTACAGGTAACTAATGTTTGTTTTGCTGAGGTACAGGGGAGAGGTTAGAAACTGCAATGCAGGCTTTTGGTATGTATTGTGCCTTTGCTGAAGTGCCTTTCCTTCTGTTAGGATGAGATTTTCTGTTGCTTCCTTCCATGTTCTAGAAACATTTCATGCAGAATGAATAAGACACAGAATCAATGTGTTCAAGAGGAAGAAGGTAAATAGACATGGTGGGAGTAGCAGAGGATGGTCCACCAAGAAGCGGTGAGGAGAAAGTGGTATGAGAGGAGCTGAACCTGTGGAACTGTGATCCACAGGGTGAGAGTTGACTTCCTCCAGCTAAGGTGTGCCTTTGCAGAGGGTCTGCTGAGCTTTAGTCACCTGTCAAACAAAACAATTGCCTGCAGCTGTCTGTAGTCATTAATAACAGTCTGGGAAAGATGTGTGGTTGTCACACCCTTGCTTTTCAAAAATGAGGACTCCTGGAGGTGTCTAAAGACGCTCCTTCAAAAATGGGCCTAAGTAGGTTTTTTTTTAAGTCATGACCCAAAATTCTAACATGACTGTACTGGAAAGTCTGATTTTCAGGGGCAGAGTACTTGGACTCCACAATGCTTTACTTTGGGAGGATATGGACTAATTTCTTCATCCCTGCTGGCCCCATTTAAGGATGGCTCTTCCCTTACTTAAAGAACATTGGGCCAAAGACTTGATTGGAAAACTTTGTGTCCTTTTGGTCTGTGCAGCAGAGGTGGGACTTCTTCCTGGTTCTCTGACCAGATCTTCAGTTGAAGGAAGATGGTAAGAGTGGGTAAACAAAAAGCATTCAGGAAGATGGCACTTCCTTTTCCTGTGTCCTCTCAAAAAAAGATGGTTAAGGAAATGAGTTGGTTTTAAAAGAGTGTTTCCCACCAGAGAAGACTCTTTTACTGAAAAGAGAAACTTAACTCAGAAATGTCAGTTCCACCGATATTTTGTTTCACAAAAGTTTGTGATGGAAGCTTTTTGGTAGAATTGTCACCTTCCATTTCACTCCTTCAAAAGCAATAGGTGTTTTTCACTTTGAATTGACTTTTTTTTCCAAAAATGTTTGATTCTCTAATATTCATAGGGATTTTAAATGAGAATTTTAAAAAATTATTTCATTGAAATAAAATATTTTGATTGACCTAGATTTGTTTTTGCCAAGAAATATATTCTATTACAGATTTCTTTTTATATGGATAATTTCCAGTCCCATGCTAAATGAATTTCAAAGTTGGAAGTTTTTTAGAAAATGAGAATTTTCGCATTCTCAGTAGTTACCACAAATGTGACTTTCTTCTCCCCTGGGATTCTGAGTCTGTTTTCTGTTTCGGGACTTCATATAGAATTTAACACATTTCTTATAAAATAGTACTTCTCCCATTGTTTAGACTTTGTATTATCTTTAGTGCAACCTGATTATGATAATGATCTCTAATTATTTAAGTCCACATTAAGTTTTGATCTGATTAGCTACATTATGTTAGATCCTACTGGAACTCTATGTTAAGAAAAGGCATTTTCTCAGGAAAAAGAGCAGAAGCAAAGGTTGAGTGGCTTGGCCAGGGCTTTGCAGCAGTGGGGAGTGGACTCGCAAACACTGCCCATGTGCATGGACCTGTAGGGAATTGCTAAAAGCTGATAGCCTGGGCTGTGTTTGTGTCAGCCCACTGCTGGGTCTCACACTGGTGGTCAGTCTAGAGTAGAAGCAGGAGCACTTAGAAGCTGTCATCACCCTTACAAATCAGTCTATGGGTCTTGTGAGATGGAGGTGGTTCTGTTCTGGAATTTAACACCCTTAGGTGTAGTTTTAAGAAGCAGCAGCTTGAGGGCTGTAATTAAGACTCTGGAAGAGTGTATTTTCTGGTGATTCTCTCTGCTCACCCACAGCAGGTTAAATGAAGGGGTTAATAAGGTATTATTTCCCCACAAAAGCCCTGACGGTGCATTTCCTCACAGCTTGCCTGCCAGGCTTGGCCTAGCTCTGTGGATCAAAGGCTGGTTATCGCTAATATTGAGCTGTTGTAACCTCTGTCCCCTTTGATTAAAGTGGCGCTGCTGTGAATTTCTCAGTTAATCACACCTTGGCTTGCAGGGTCAGCTTGCAACTTGGCAAGTTCAGAAAACTACAGCGGAGGAGAGAAAGGTAAAATGTATTATGCAAATGCAATTATGATTGAGTCTGACTCCATCCGGCCAAGGCCTTGTACTGCTAGAGAGGCCGGAGGGAGAAGAATCAATATCTCATCCTTCAGCAAGAGCCTCTGGGCAAAGAAACGGGAATGGAACAGGAGACTCACCTTTTTCCTCCCTAGAACTTACCACACTGCTGAGGACAGCAGGGTTTTGAAGACCCTTAAGCCTTCAGCAGGTTCAATGTGTACTCAGAGAAAATGTGACCTCCCAGATATTTTACATCCCTGAGAGCTATGATTTACAGTTTTTCCTTGGACTACATTGAAATAGGAGCTCTGACAATGGGTTCAGGGCACTAATTTTGCTTTCCACTCCACATCACTTCCCAAAGCCTCAGGATGAGGGGAATCAGCAGGCATCATGGCAATGTGGATCCAATTTCAAAGCACACAGTAAGATAGGTGTGTAAGTCACCAGGTGTATGTGCGGGGCAAAAGATGAAGATTTGAGCTCCAGGAAGGCCATGGTGTGGAATGTGAAATTCAACACAGTTGGCGGTGAATTAGGTTAGTGTACACAGCAGTCTGACCTTGTTTTGAGGATCCCAAGGGATAGGACTGCTGAATAGAAAGAAAAGATCATAAGTTGAGCCTTTTTATGAAAAACACTCTTTCGTGATCTGTGTTTTGATTTCCTTACCTGCAATTTAGAATGTGACGGATTGCCCAGCCCGATGGACGTGGATATGGGAGTTCCTCAGCGCTCAGGATATGGGTTATTTTTTTATTTGTGAAGGTGCCCTATCCTTAGTAGCATTTTAGTCATCTATAGAATCAGTCTGTCAAGAACTGGGCTATCTGCAGGCATGTGGCAAAGCCATATGTACATGCAGAGATTTTAATGATGTAGAAACATCAGGATGACATACCAGTTTTGCAACCACAACAGAAAAGCTTCACTGAGCTCTGAACTTTCCTTGTCAATCCAAATGGAACAAATTATGGTTATAACTGCACATTTTGCTATTATTGTTGCATCTTCAGGTGTGGTTCTGCCAACCATCTATTTATCAGGGTTTAAATTCTTCTTTGCAGAGTTTCCCCATGAGAGGTGTGCAGCCTAGGAAAGGTCTCAGGTGTGGCAGAGTGACAGAGCCGTGGTTACAAACAGATCAGTAGCGTATTCAGGAGCAGAATCACGTGTCCAGAGCTACAGCCCTCATGTGACAAAATTCACCTTTCTGCTGGCCCTGGCTGACTTTAGCATTGATTCTCAGATTCAGGAGTTTGCCTCCAGTTAAGGGGTATTTGCTGTTTTCACTAACTTGGCAGCATCTTTCCTTATCAGTACACAATATACTGGGATCCCAAATTAATCTGCTAAATCATCACATTCCTACCTTTCTTCATGCTCCTAGGGAAAGAGGTATTTTTTCCTGTCACTGCTGAAACCTGTTGTTCTTTCTGACTGTGATAGTTTGAAGAGGGAGGGAAAAAGAATGAGATGTTTCTAGGGAGACTGGTGTTCAGGAGCGCTGGTTAAGGTGTCAGGGGGATGTTTCAGCTCCAGCTGTGCTGCAGAGCTGACCTGGTGAGCTGAGGGGAGGGGAGCAGCCAGCACAGGGGCCTCTACTGCTGCAGTGCAGGTCTGCACCGAGCAGGAGTGGGGAAGGCTGGAGGAAGAATGAGCACAGCAGGCCATTCTTGATCATACCCACTAATTAGCTGCTTGCTCTTATTTTATTTTCTCCAGTATTTCTATTTTTGCATGATTTGTTTCCTTATTTAAGTGAAGCAGCAAGTAACTTTTTAAAATGTAAATTCAGAAGTGCTGGAACTGAGTTCCTGCTGAGGGGAAAGTCCTGGAGCTCTGCTCCTGATGGCTTTTGGGAACATTTTCATTGTCTCTTACTCCCTTCCAAAAGCAGGTACCATTCTGCTCAGTTGGGGCATGTGGTTCTTATTGTGCTATCAAACCTCACAAGAATGGGAACAGAACCACAAGGCCTGCTTGCTGTTTCAAAGACCCCTAAGCCTGAATTTTAGTAGGTAACACATACCAGCATCTTCACATTGTGAGCTTTTCCTCACTTTATGTATATCTTTCCCATGTGTGCTCCTCAATCCATTTGCACTGTTTCATTGATCTGAATTCCTAATGTATGATTAGTCTGATTTTTTTTTTAGAAATGTCAAAGATACGATCTAGCTAGTTCAAAGGTGTGACATGGCCCTGAGAGGATTTTAATTAAAAATTGCCATTAATAATAAAATATAATAATAATAATGCTAAACAACAGCTTATTTTGTCAAAGCAATGGTAACAGCAGTGGCACTGCTGTCTCTGTTACATGGTTAAATTGTATCTGGGAGAAATGATTCACCCAAGGTCATGGGTGAGATTTGTACTAGAGTCAGGAGGTGAATAAGTGTTCCTGGTAGCCTATCTGTTCTATCATATGCTTCCTTCCTACAGAAAGTTTGTCTTCCTCCAGCTTTTGTTTTCCTCTGTATCGAACCTCCCTCTGATTTTTTTCAAGACTCCAAGAGAAGAAACTGGCATTGTGCTGTGAGTCAAGGATTAACAGACTTTGCTCAGGCCCAAAATGAGTGATTCAGCCTAAGCACATGCAGGTTCACTGTTCAGGAGATAGTCATAAAATACACAGACAGTGAGATCTATGCTTCTTACCGTGCACACATTGTTTCTCCTGGCAAGACTGAGGATCTTCTGCCCAGATCAACATTTCTGCATCTTTTATGTGGTTTCGTTTGCAAATCTAGATGACCTGTAAATGTGGTCAGTAAAGGAGCCCAGTGAAATAAGGCTCCCAGGTCCTTTGAAATCCAGTGGAATCTGGGCATCTCTAATTATTCACTTAGTTAAAAAAATCTCTGGTGGGGACATAAAATGGATTCACCAGAGTGGGCTTCTTTGAAAGACTTCATGCCATGTTTCTGTAGTCATTAGTACCTGATCTCTGCAATACTGGATCCCCCAGCAGTGCAAATGTGATTGATTCAGCTGTGGGTACAGGTGGAACTTCAGCTCAGTGTGATGGAGCACTTGGCAGTTTTTCTAGGCATACAATGTTTTTAAGCTTTACAGGGCATACAGGAGAGTTATGCCTGGGCAAACAGAAGTCATGGGTGTGATGAGTCTGTGACTCAGGTCATTACAGACTCTTTTGAAGAGATATTTCTATGGACCGTTCTTTCCATAAAATACAGTATTCCTGAAGCTGCTCTGATATATTCCAGTTTCCCCCTACAACAGCCCAGTATAACAAAGTTACACAGGAGCTAAATGCTAACCCCTTTAGTTTAGAGGTCCAGTTTAGTTTTAGTTTAGAGGTCCAGTTTAGTCCCCTTTAGTTTAGAGCTTATTTCATATTTATTTAATTTTATTTTTTCAGTGGTGCCTGTCACTTTAATGTCCTGCTTTCTTTCCCTGCATCTTCCCTTTTCTCCTCCTTCCTCTTGCCCTTCTTTTCCTTCCTTTCTTCCCCTCAGCCCTCTACTTCCCTGCCTCTTGATTAAAATGTTGACTTTAACTTGGAATTAACCTGATTAATGTAATTGAAAGTAAAAGTCCGCTGCTCAGCACTTTGGGTGATGAGTGGAGATGGATTGAGAAAGAAAGCTTTCAGATTGAATACACTTCTCTCCTCTGGCTGTTAATTGCACCGTTTACTGGTACCTGACTCACTGACCGTCAGTGTTTAGTCCAGTTAATGATGATACACAGTCCATACTTTCCAGAGATAATTAAAAAACATTCCAGCCGACACTGCTGCAGACAGCTTTTCTATCTGTCGCAGTCAGCAGGCCCCAGGGGTTAGGGGCTCTAGTGTGTAAAGACACAGAGCTCTCTGGGCAGAGTTGAGCTGGCCTTGGCTATGCTGCTGTTTTGAGGAGTATCCTAGAATGGTTTGGGCTGGAAGGGTTCTTAAAGATGGTGCAGTTTTGTCCTCTGCTGTTGGCAGCGATGGCTCCCACACGTGTAGGAGGTGGCTTGTCCAGCTGTTGGGCTCAGGTCACAGTCTGCCCAGCAGCTGTCTGTGCATGCCAGTCTCCCTAGCTGCTGGCATACAGGCTGCTGAGGCTGCAGCCTTGCTCCAGTTGCTCATCCAGACCATCAGACTGGCCAGGACTCTCCAGGTCCCCAGTAGCTGATCCACCTGATCTGGAGAGCTGTTCCCAGTGGCTCGTGGCTGTGGTTTTCACAGCTGGAGCTGATGAAGCAGGATGGTAACTACTTCACATGTTGGCTTTAGTGTGTCTGTCTCCTGACTGTGCAATGCAATGTGTGGGAAAGCATGGAGGCTCTCTGGAGCCAGGAGTCTCTTTTTCTAAAGCACTTTGCCTAAGACATAAGATTTTTAAGTAAGTGCTCTCCCCACAGTCATTTGAGATCTTTTCCACAAGGGATAAGAGTTCAATGACAATTAGGCATTTAAACACTTTGTGCATCTGGATGTAGGTCTCTTGTGGCATACTTTTACATCTGCAAAAAAGAATGCTCAGACTTCCTTACAGATGGGGCACTCTCAAATTACTCTGGACAGAAATTTATAGAAAATGCCTTGGCTGACATATTCTGGAGACTCACATACAGTGAAATGATAGAACAAAAATTCTCCAAATATGAGACTCCATTAGGAAGCAGAATGGAGAGGGGTGTGGTGAGAATTCTCATATTGCTGAAAGAAGTATTTAGGCAAAACAGGCAATCTGTAACAATGCCAGAATTGGTTAATATATTTGTTAATGATCTGAAAAAAGTACATAAACATATGTAAGAGGAATTCATAGGTGTGACAAAGTTTGGCACACCGATCAAAATCAGGAAAGATGATAAGGATCATGTGAGGAACTGACAGCAGTGGACAAGTAGGTAACAGAAAAAATAGATTTGCACACAGAAGGAATCCTGAAAGAATCCACTTTGACCTCCTGAGCAAGACATGTATTGTCCAGTTTACATTAAGAGAGTAAGAACTCAGTATTTCAGTTGACATTTTGTTTCAATAGCTAATCATAGTAAATTAAAACAGAGAGGTGTATTTTTCATCTGAATTTGTATTCTATCTTCAAAACCGTTGGTTTTTGTGTAGCTTTTTTTCCTGCTAGACTAAAAAATAAACCTTTTATACATGTTTTTTTCTCTGTTTAGATACTTCTATGTTAGACTCAGTGAAAGATTATGCACACTCAAAGCTCTGATTTACATTTCTTGTATGTCTTATGCTGTCAACTCAGGAAAAAAAAGCTAGGTGTCACTGTGACCAGCTCAGCAAACATAAGTATTCAGCATGTCCTCATCCACCCTCTCTTGTCCTGCTGCCATTTCCCTTTACACATGGGCTATGTTCAGTGACCTGACTACGAGCAGTGTTGAAGCTCTGGGGAAGAAGATGAGATTTTAATGAGAGGAGTGGGGTTAGTGTTTATATTACAATAGTAATGAAAGGCTCTCGTGAGATCAGAGCCCCTGTCATGACAGGACTTGTCTCTTGTTTAAAAAAAAAAACAAAAAACAACAAACTGGAAAGCAGATAATTTGGCTTTGTAATCCAACTGATCTGGAATTTGGGAAAACTCTATCCACACACACAGGAAATCAAGTATTTGGGTTTTGAACCACAGAGGAGAACAAAATGAGAACTGCAACCCTCACCTCTTGCCTGTTAGTCCAGCACTGGTATTGCAAGATCCTTCTGCGTCTTGGGTAACTTTTATATTGGTATTTGAATACAGAAAAAGAGTAAAATCGTGTTTTTCTATACTGTCTCCTATCTACAGAAACTGTAAGTCTGTATGTAGTCATGGTATATTTTTATACAGTGAAACGAAACTCTGATAGTGGTTATAGTAAGTGTTAGGGGCTATAAGGCTCCTTTCCTCTGATCAGATGACTCCTCTAGGGGATTTTCAGGCATTTAAACTGGGCCTGTTCCAGACACAAGGCCAGTCAGGCATCAGTCTGGATACTGAGCTAAAGCATCAAAAAGTACAGAGCCCTTCTTCTCCATCTAAAGGCATGCGTTGTTTGGTTGTTGTGTTTTTTGTTGTTTTTCTTTTTTTGTTTGGTTTGGGTTTTTTTGAGTAGAAACTTTGAAACATCTCTGGAAAATCCCAACTTAAAAGAAAAGATAAAGGCAAAACATCAGAATATGAATGAAGAGCTATATCATGGCTCTGTTCTACAGCCTTTATCTTTTAAATTTTTTACTTTCCATTCCTATATCTGCTTTAGCATTTGTTTCACAATCTTTTTTATGGTTGTCCCATCTTCTCTGATGTGTCTCTCTCTGCTCTGTATCACAGCTACTTGTACCCTTCTCACCAGCTGCAAGGACATTTATCTTTGTCCATAGCCCCAGATCATTCTTTATCAGATTTACCCTCAAGGCCATCCCATGGAGTATAAGGAGCACTTTTGTCTCCATTCAGCAACAGAAAAAGCAAGGCTCAGAAGAGCAAAGGGACTTGGTAGGAGTCACCTAGCAAGTGTTTGCTTGGTTTGATCAGCCCCTGACACCAGGGGTACTTAGTCACTTAGGAGCTGAATAAACTTCCTCTAGATTTTTAGTGGGATTTTTCTTTACTGAAAATTTTTCCATCGTACTATGAATGCTAAGGTGAAAAGAGGGATCATTTCCTCTCAGTGGGCTGGTTTCTGCTCCAGACTGACCTGTGCCTCTGGAAGTGGGACACAGATGCACCTGAGGGCATAACTAATGTCCTTGAGACCTGGCTACTAGGTGAGTTTCCAGAGGACATTGAGCTGTCACAGTAGAGAGTAGTCCTGCTCTGGGTTGCCTTGGGCTTGACCTTGATGCTGCAGTGAGTTTTTGATGGTGCCTGAATGCGGCTGGTGGGTGAGGTTTGCTGAGGCAGAGCACAGAAAGAGGATGCTGCCATGGGACCAATTGTGCTGGCACCTGTGAGGAGGCCAGGCTGGCTGTTGTTTGCTATTCCCTCCACACACGCAGGGAGCCTCGTGCACTAAGTGACATCAAGGCTCATTATTTTCATCAGATGCCACATTTGTAACCTGTTACCAAGTAAATGGTGATAAAATAGACTGGAGCAGCCCAGAGTCTGACACTCTGTGCTGAGATGGCTGCTGTGTGCACAGCAGGCAGGTATAGAGCTTTACAGGACTGCTGGCTTCAGCATCCTTAAGGAGCAGGGAGCTCACCTGGATAGCAGAGAGTTCAGGTCAGAATCAGCTTATAAGGCATTCTTTTTGCAGACACTGTGTGCTTGGGATGAGAGTGAACTATGTCCTTCCAGTGGTTCCAGGAGGTATGTCTTTTACCTAGCTCCTTCTTCTGGCTAATGAGGAACTGAGACAAGGGGAAAGGAAGTGATCCACATGGTGTCACATAGTAAATCTACAGCTTTGTATTGGAGTTCTTGCCCCTGTGCTTGGAGCCAAGGATGGATCCCTCACAAGTTACAATCCAAATTGTAAGGTAGAGTGAACAGCAGAGCATCTGCAATTTTCACATTCTCTTTCCCCCAAGCTGGAGTCCAGATGATGTCTGTGACTTGCAATGACATCTGAGAGCACAAGAAAAAAAGCTTAATACTGGAGTTTAGTTTTCTGTCTTTAAAGACTCAAAGTCTGCCCAGGATATTCAGGTTTTTGAAAAGGAACTCTGTGTTTCTGTACAAGGACATACCAATTGTGTCTGTTGCTTTGTCGTCCCAAGCCTCTGCCTGCTCCACAGGTAGAGGCAAATATATTTGTTATAGGTAACATATTATGAAGCTGTATTAAGAAACATCTTCAATTTATGTGGGGAGAAACTGAGGCAAATGGGAATCTAATCAGTGTCTGCAAGAACTCTTCTGTGCCTTTGAGAGTTAGAAAGCTGGGAGCAGGAGTCTCTCCAGAGCCCTCCCTCACTCTGCAAGATTTCTAGCCTCTTTCTGACATACACAGAAGAACATGTTGTGGTTTTAAGGAACAAATGGAACCTTTAGTGGAGATCAAATCCTCCGGTGCTGTCAATGTACAGAACTGAATTAAGACACTTTATTTGGCTTCTAAATAAATATATTTTTACAGGACTAATAGATGCTGAATAGCAAATAGTAAAATGCTTCATGTGTAAACAGTATGTATTACTTGTGGTGCTGTGGAACACCCCAGTACAACACACAACCACTCCAGCAGAACACACTGGAGGTAGTTGTAATGATAGTTGTAAATAGAGAGTTTCTCGGGAATCAAAAGTATTCTTCGATCCATAATAATTTGAGAAGTTTAGCTAAACAAGAATGAAGCAATTTTAATAACAATGTAAATGTTTCACTTTGACAAAATTATGAAAATATTAATTTTAGAACCTCTCTGTATTCCTATGTTTTACAAATAGAAGAAAATGTTAAAGTGAAAATGTTTTTAATAGATGTACAAACATTTATCAGAAAATAAACTGCTTCCAGGTTTTTAGGTAAAAAACACCTTTGGCATAGCTAAATTATTAAATACTTTATTGATATGAAAGGTACATTGAGGGGTGAGGGGGGAGTACATGAATGTTTTTTCCGACTTTAGCTTTGTGCATCTGGACTCTGGTTACCAGCTAACTAGCTCTTTACTGCAGCACTTCTTTAATGCTTACTGATCCTTTATAAATATAATAGGAGTGCTGTACTCTCTGCCCCAAAGGTCTTACAATTTAAATTGGCAGTTCAGAAGAATTATCTCCCTATTTCAGGAACTGGAGCATAGCAAGATCAGTGATTTGCTCAAGGTGACATGGAATGTACAAAAAACCAGCACCAGCTCCTTCCACTGTCCGGTTGAGATCCATCCTCCAAGTTACCCCTCACTTTGGGAGCGCTCTGACACCTGAGCTGCCTGGCTTTGCTGCCCCAAGGCTTGGGGTGTGAACGTGGCTGGGGATGGGAGTGGCCGGCCAGCTCTGCTGCAGCTGTCACGGCTCTTTGCTGACAGTTGCTGTAATCCATGGTGCCTGCTTTTATGGTGCTAATTAATCTCTTTTAATTAATGAAATCCTTCTACTTCGTGTTCCTCCCCTTCTTTTCCTCTTTGCCTCTCTTCAGCTTCCACAGCTGAAACCTACAGTCCTCCTTGAGCAGGGGCTGATAAAATCTCCAGCCTTTAAACATCTCTGTGTACTCATCTGTGGCAGTGCTGGTGGCTCCATCTGCTTTCCTCCTTTGGTGCGGTAGCAGCTTAATCTTCATGGCCTGTTATCTTTGAAGCACACTTGATTTCTCAAAAGAAAAACAGCTAAGCATTTTAGCACCCGCTGCCTTCCTTCATAGGCAGCTACATGTCATTGCTGTTTAATCACGGCCCGAGTTTGCAAACACTGTGTATGTACAAAGTACTCCTTATGGGCTTGATTGGGACAGCACATCCAGATAATATTGCTTGCCTGCATCTTTGCACTACAGGACTGTTTATTTTCTTTTATTTCATCCCTTAAGTCCTACTTAGAACCTTTCCTCTCTTCTCTGGGCACAGATGCTAACTCTTGCCCTTGTGCTGTGAAACTTGTAATTCCATACCAGATAAATCCATAGGCAGAAAACAGGCTTGGGAACTGCAGGACTGGCTGTATCCAGTCTATCCACCAAGTTATTACTTCTGGTATTCCTGAAAAAGCAAGGATCAGAGCACACTGCATAAGCAATAACACACAACAAAATATATTCCTCATTCTGAAGGACATTCAGTTCATCTTGGGACAAAGACCTGCATTTCTGGACTCACAGATACACATCACTGCTTGGCTGAAAGGTGATAGAAAATTCTAAGGAGCAGAGTCATCAGCATTATGAAAGAAAGTTTCCATACTTATGCACATTCTACTAATCACAGCAGAATCTTCCCCTTAGTAAACCTTGCCAGATAGTTCTCTGTTTACACTTTTTTCATCAGCTTCTTTACCTCTCGATATCTAAGTTTACAGTGCCTTTCCTCCAGCCCAAGTGGCTGATTTACATACAAAAGTGATCAGCTGTGGGAAGAACAGTCTAGCGAATCAAATAATAAGTGACATTAAGTGGCATCTAAATGACATTACTTCGATTCTCTGCTGAGCTATGAGTTGCAGTGTGACCATGCACACAGTAATTAATTCCTATGCCTCAGGTCCCCAGCTGTAAAATGGGCAAGGTTCTGAGTTTCTGGGAAGTCCTGTGTTAGACTGGAGTCAAAGTGAGCAGTGCCTGTGCAGAACTGAGAAACCATGGTGGTGGGATACATTCAAACATGTCCTTAGAAAGCTGCTAGAAAGGCAGTTTCTGTGAGTGGAAAAAATTATATTGTGTCTTGTTTATATGACAGAGCAATGCTTTTATATGAAACAAGGACTGCATAGGGACCCTCTAGTTATATTAACTTTTGCTTTTTGTCTGTTTGTCCCCATCATTTTGTGTTAGAACATACAAACAGTTCAGTGAAAGGTAGAATTGCAGATTGACTCATTAGCACAGTGGAGGTCCAGCCCCACAAAGCAGTATATGGAGATAATGTGAAATCAGAAAAACTTCCATGCCTCCTATAAAATTTAATAGTTTAGTCAGAGAGAGAGAGACAAAAAGCATGTTTAAAGCGTGATCATAGGAAGGTGACTGTAAAAAAACCCAAACAAAACCAAATAAAAATTCTATCTTGCTGAATGTATCACCTCACACTCTATGATTCTCTCTTTTCTCATGGACTTACAGGTATAAATCCAGAATTGTTCTGTTAAAGTCAGTGAGAACAAAATAATTTTCAGTGTACGTTTTCCACGTCCTTGAACAAAATCAAGTCACTGCTGTATCATCAAGTCACTATTACACCAGAAACTGTAAATACACTATGAAAGGCATATGCTTTTTAACAGTAAAGGACTAGATAATTTTCCTGGTCACACGGATGTATATCATAGATGATCTTTTTCAGGTCAGGGTAAGCCCTGACATGCTGAGTAAAGCCTGATCAAGATGCAGAATTACCTGGAAAAGGAAGGGAGTAACAGGGAGACAAGAGACTTGGTAAAAACTCCTTTCATGACCTTCTCTCGTGACTGCACACAAGAGGTCTACCCCTACTTAGATTGTCCCTAAAATACACCCTAAACATCCCTTGCAGAGATCTTTGCCTCTGGATCAGGGGCAATTTCAGCCAAGCAGTGAGGTGGACATACTGACCTTTTCTCCCCAAGGACAATCTCATCCATCCTTGAGAGGAGACCTGAGGCACAGCATGCAGTCTCGTGCCCCACCATGCTCCTCAAGTGGTAAAGGAGTAGCACAGAGAGGCTGTGGGATCTCCACTGACACCAAACATGTCACTGAGCTGCCAGTACAACAGGAGCTGGGAGAGCTGCTGGCCTAGGATCAGGTGTCAAGGAGAAGTGACAGGAGGTGAGAAGTGCCAGGAGTACTGCTTCCCAGCTGGCTCTGGAAACAGTTTATGCCTGTGTCCATCTGCACTCAGATCAAAGCCTCCCTGAATTATTCAGATGCTCTTTGAAAATTCTCATCATGCAGAAAGTGAAGGCAGCTTGGCTTTACCTGCTGGAAAACAAGCACTCATTGTAAGCTCCAGGGCCAAACCAAGGTTCCTCTGCTCACACAATGACAGCAGCTCCTCCCATCTTTATGGTAGAGTTCTCTCCTCCTGTTACACCAGCTTCTTACATATATGTCTCAAAGGTGTGGGCCCTCAGTCCTTGCAGGCTTCAGTAGGTAATTTGCATTTAATTCAGCCCAGCCTTGCAGCCCTGATCCTGCCTTCTT
Organism: Thryothorus ludovicianus; assembly: GCA_013397245.1. Classification (NCBI taxonomy): domain Eukaryota; kingdom Metazoa; phylum Chordata; class Aves; order Passeriformes; family Certhiidae; genus Thryothorus; species Thryothorus ludovicianus. Next base: position 358,073 of record VZTB01004658.1, read on the forward strand.
CAGTGTGCTGGGCATGTGGAGATACATGTGCTTAAGAACAACTACTGGCAAATGCACTTGGATAGTGTTGAGTGCTTCCAGCTGTATCAGTGAGAAGAACATTCAGTTCAGCCTAAAAAATATAGGATAACAAAAACTTGAGATTTCCAGGAGAACAAGGGCAATGTGTGATCTTTTGTGTTGAGATGCTGCAAACACTCTGTTGAAGTAATCAGGCCCCAGCATTGACCCTGATACTCCAAGAGTAGCAGCATAGAGCAGCTTAAAATGGAAGAAATGGCCTGAAAAGGGTGAGATGAGGTCAGACCTCTCTGCTGTCCTTTAAGCTACCAACAACAACAAATTCTTCTGGGGAGTGAGTCCAGAACTCCTTGTATTAGAAAAGCTGTTTTGGTGTCATGGGCAGGTGCAGCTGTCTTGTAAGGAGGGACTATGTACAGTCTTCATGTTGCTTTCTGTATATTAAGCCCTCTGCAAGGCTGAGATCACTCCAGCATTGTGAACTGTGATACCTTTGTAATATTTTAGTGGCATATTTTCTTTAAAATGTCAGCAGCAGGAGAAAAATTATTACCCTAAAAAGTAACTTTCTCTTTCGAATGTGGCTTTACTAGCCATGTAACTGAAAGGTGAAAGGGTTAAAAGGAAGATGGAAATACTCAGTCATCCTTGTTTTTTGCTTTTGAACTTTTCAGGCTGTTCTCTGACTTGCTGAACACTTGCAGATAGCAAGCCCCGTTATTAGAATGCTCATCAGCAAAATACCCCTCTTCATCCTCTGCTGTTGACTAAGTTAACAGCCTACAGTCAGGCTGCTCTTACCAAAAAAGGTATCAGCAATAGTAGTGCTCATGTTAGTCCATATTGATCTCCTACAATCACAGGATTCTTTTCCCTGATTGTCAGTATCAGTTATACAACAAAGTCTGCGTCCTTGATGTGCATAAGTGTGGATGATGATGGTCTGTGCCCTCTGAAACCCCCAGACTCCTCCTCATAAATCATTATCAGCTGCATCACAGTGTAATTCCCCAACAGACAGTGAAGTGGTCTGACATTTTCACACTAGGAGCTAGTGACCTGTTGTGTTTTAGCTTAGGCAGATAAGTTGCCACATACTACCAGAAGGTACTTGAAGGACAAATGCATGCTTCAAAGAGGAAGTGACTATGCAGAATGACATCCACAGCAAAGCTGCAGTGCAGGGACACACTGACTGATTTTTTTGACCAGCAGAGAGAGTTCCTCAAGGCCAAAGTATCAAGCAAACTTAAAACAGCAAAATACAGGTTGCTCCTATAATGGGGATGTCTCTTGGAGTAAGCAAATGGAAGTCCAAAATACCTTTTCATATATGGAATGAAATCTTTATTGCCTGTCTTTCTAGACAATGAAAGCAATCAGAATCTCCATAAGAAATTCTATCCAAGAAAAAGATAAATTTTCTGACCTGACTGCTATCAGGTCCTCTACTATCAAGACTATTTCCTATGTGATTTCTTCTGTCACGCTTGCTCTGTGAAAGTGTAATTTATTTCTGGTACCAAGTGGGATTATTTAAAAATATTTATTTTACTGTTTTTGTTATTTATAGTATCACTACAATATCTGAGTGACATCAGCACTACTTGTCGTTTCAAGGAATTCATGATTCCTAATACAAAGAAGCTATAATCTACTGAAAATTGTTAGTCAGCTGCTCCTTTCTGAATATTATCTGCAACTTGAGAGAATTAGTTTATAATATGATCCCTTTTCTGAACATCTATGAGATTTTTGAAGGCTAACAAAATACAATAGTATATTGAAGTTTCACTTAAAATTCATTGTTTTCCTCATCACATTTCAGATGAAGCATAGGGAAGAAATCAACAGAACTAGCAGCAACCCCTGAGGTCATTGAATTTGGTATCTTCCCACTGGAAAATGACTGGGCTTTTTTGACTAATACTGTATTGTAATAATTATGAAAAGTGAAGGGACTGGTTGCTATTTCTGCATGCATGCTAATACTTGCCCCACAGGCAGCTACCCAAGAGTCAGTGGTAAAGATTACTGCATGCTGTACATCCTGCAGATCAGCTAAAATCATCTTAGCCCATATAAATTACTCATTAGATGAAATACGATTTCTACAAATCTTCATTTTTTTACGTAGAATTAAGGAACAGAAAATATTTTTTCATCTAAATTCCTCTATAAAATATTGGTTATTAGTAACAATCAGATGCTAAAAAGCACTCTTCAAGCCTGATTGAGAAACACTACCATGGTTGGTCATGGAAGGGATTTGTAAGGATCCCATGTGACTTAAGTAGTCCTTTGTCAAATGAGTTTCCTGATCAGCCAGTACCTTCCACCACACACTAATGTTTACCTATTACTGAGTAATTACTGAGAGAGTGGAGCTGTAAATAAAGATAAATATGTAGATACAGATTGCCATTAGATCAGTTGTTTGTCTCCTGTCTTTTGTTGTTCAAGATATGTTCTTTAGAGATATTGCTGTCTCAAGGACTGGATGGATCTCTCTCCCTGGCTTGTATAGAATAACCCTCTCTTAAGGAAATTGACACAGTTATTTCAATTTGTCAACTAGCCTGTGATGCTGTAAGGTGGTCGTGGAATTGTAATCTTGGAAGATTGCCTTTGGGATAGGGATGGGTACAAGGAAACAGTCTAGTATAGCCTGCCAAGGTGTCCTCCAAGCCTTAGAATGATCTGACTGCAGCTCCAAATCAGGAGAGTATGACTTTGTAGTTTGTGGTATTGAACTAAATCTCATATGCCATCAGATGTGCTGGAGGGTCTCTGGGTATCTGAACTGTGAGGTGTGTTCTCCCCTCTGTGTATTGTGATAGGCAGGGCAAGGATTTCTGACCTCTTTAAACTGAACCATGGTGTGATTGGGAGAGGTAAAGGCAGTAGCTTTTTGCAAAGATCCAACTGCAATAGTTCACCAACTCAGACTTTTGCTGTGGTGTCCCTGCTGCACTGGTAAGAATGAAGAGACAGGTGTTTATTTGGAGAGACGTCAGCAGAAGAAACACACTTAAGCCTTGTTCTTAAATATTCCTGAAGGTTAGGAAAACCCAGACTAGGAATCCAAAACTTTGAAGTATAGCTCTGTTTCCTCAGACATCAGATGAAATAATATTGCAGAATAGTCTGACTTGGAAGGAGCCCACAATGATCATTGAGTCCAACTCTTGTGTGAATGGCCCATATAGAGATTGAAGCCACAACCTTGGCGTTATTAGCACCTTGCTCTAACCAGCTGAGCTAAACTCAGGGTCAGCTGGAAGGGTCCAACAGTGCCATTCTTCACTGAACATCAAGTGTGAAGGAAAAGTTGTTTCTTCCTCAGTGGAGTACTTGAAAGAGCAGAACTGCTAGTGACTGAGAGGTCTAAAATTTGCAATGCTAGTGCAGTATCACCACTACTAGGATTTCTTTGTTTTTAAGCTGTCTAACGGAGGATGGAAATTTGGTTCTACTGGCCCAGTTGGAAAATATGTGTTCTGTTAGATTAAACCAGAATGCGTCCCATTGATTTATAGGCAGGCAAGAAAATGTAAAGAGCAGCCCATGCATCTTCTGTAAATCTATCCTATGTGGTAGAGATATATTTCTGACTCTTAAGTTAGAGGCACCTTTCAGGGCCTGGCTTGGTGACTTTTTCTGAGGGAATTGATGTTTTCAAATCCTGAAGCCACAGCAGGGTGGTGCAGCCCTGAGGTGGACTGTATTGGGAGATAGTATAGCCTTTGTTACTGTCCTTAAAACAGGCCAGACAAAAAGATTTAGTACTTTAATGGTGATTGATCCTGCCTTGGCAGAGGCATGGTCTTATCAATCTCCTAAGGTCAACTTCAGCCTTATTATCTGTAAAATAATACAGATTATTCTATGAAAGGACAGAATTGTTGTTATTAGTATTTCTGTTCCTATAATTTGAGAAGCACTTCTCAGAGATCAGGAATGCCTAGTGCTGTACTTGTATATGAGAGAAGGATGGTCTTGCCCTCAGAGAGCTTACAAAGAGAGCCAAGAAGCAATGGCTAGTATGGACAGCTGAGGGAATTCAGTAAGGAGCAATGAGATGCTATTGATCAGCAGGATAGGCAGTACTCATAATACATCAGCAGCCTAAGTGCTGTCAGATTTTTGCAGGCATCATGGCTAAGCAGAGTTTGAAGGAAGATAATGAGGAAGCTTTGCAAATGAAATCTCCAGGCTCCCACCATCCCTGCTCTAGAGCTGGGCAGCAGCAGGATAATGGTTTGCCTCCCACTTCTGAACTGTTCTTGTGTCCCCACAAGAGAGTCTGCTGCTGCCCACTCTTACTGAGGGCACAAGTGGTCCTCTTCCAAACTTGCTTCTGCCCTGTATTGTAGCAGGATGGCAGGAGACAGAGCTAGAAAAAGGCCTGGCCCTCTCTCTCACATGCTGTGGGATCTTTTCCAGTGACAAGAAGTAAAGTTGATGAGTCTGTATTGAGACAGTGAAGTGACCCCCGTGCTGCTCCACATAATTAATAAATAAAGCACTGGGGGAGTTTTTGCCATGCCGGCTGCTATGACAGGGCTGTCTACGGTGCACTTAAGCATTAAATGACCAATTTCTGTCAGACTAACTTCCCAAGCCTCTCTCTCTCTCTCACACACACACACAAAGCTAGCTTCCTCGCTCCCTGCACTTGGAGTTTTTCAGCAACTGATGGCTCCTGGTTCATTTCTGTGGAATTAATTGGTCCCTGAATGAATTCTGTTGACAGGGCAATTTATCATGTGTTTGGGTTGACAGTGTTGGATACCGGTAAAGGGGGGGAGTGGTGTGTGAGTAGGATGAGGGGAGATGGACAGGATGGGGGTGGGTGGGAGGATGAAGAGGAGGAGGAGTAGAAGAAAGAAGAGGTGGAGGAGGAGATTGCTTAAAAAATAAAATGAAAGACAGAAGAAAAAATCTATTCCTTTTCAGCACTCTTCATTACAACTCAGTGCAATGGATAATGCACAAAAAGTATTGGGAGAGGAAGGGAGTGCCATGTGTCTTGTAATGGAAGTCATGATGCTGCTTTTCCACAAATAGCACCATGGCTTGGAAAGAAAAAAAAAAAGGAAGAAAAAAACCCCAACAATAAAAGCTCATAGTTGTTCTGTGGTGTCTTTGGGGCTCAGCCAGAAGCCTCCACCTGTTATGCCTACATCTCTATTTCTCCCTCATACCAAAGTGAGTGGGAAGTTGGGGAAACATCTGCTTAACCCTCAAAACACTGATAGGTGCACAAATGCTGTTTCAGCAGGTACTGACAGATGTCTCGTGATGCATTGGTATCTGCCGTTGTCAGGGACATCCAAGAAGGAATCACATCTTGCAAAACAAATCCCATTATTTGGGTTCCCAGTTTTCTCCCTGTATGGGTCAAAGAAGTGTGCCTGGTCCCATACATGCCACTGATGACCCCAGGTGACATCGTTACATGTTGTCCAAGATTGAGACAATGCAGGGCTTCCCAATATAATTAAAATTACATCATAATTACATTTTCATTAAAATTTCACGACTTTGGCATATGGACTTAGTTTCTAGTCAGAGCAATGTAGAGGATCATTTTAGTGCTTTTGACTTCACGATTTCTGAATGCAGAAGAGCGGGTATGCAGACACATGCACATGCTACAGCATGGATAATGTTAAAACCAACCAAAGATAGAAAGACATTCAATATGTCTTTCAACATAAGGTTGAAACCCTACGGTTAGGTTCAACAAAAATGTTCGCATAAACATTACATGGATTTTTAAATTATGTATCTTCTAGGAATCTTTGAGAGTCCTAAAGAGATGTACTACAGACTTGGTCAGGGGAGATAGGTCTGTGAAATGTTGGTTGTATGCATGGGTAGAGGACAGGCTTCATTATCTTCATCTTCACCTTGCTCTCCTCCTGTGGACTTCTCTCCACTGCAAGTGAGATATATCAAAATATTCAATACTGATATCAGTGAAGAGTTACCAGTAGCTTTCCTGCTTATCTCATTGCAAGCAGCACTAAGTCAGAGCTCAGCGTTTCTGGAATGGCCACCCAAAGCCTTTAGCTGCAGCCTAGTGGGGCCTGTCTTGGTTTTGGAGCACTGTGGCTCAGTTCACCAGCATTCAGTCATCATTTTTGTCTTGAGACCCAAGGTTTTATCAGTCCAGCTGTCAAAATGAGTGCCCATATCACAAACAGCCAGGAGACAGAGCTGAATTTGAGTGGCAAGCCCCAAACTGGGGGTGGTAAAACATAACAGTGTGTGGTAGATGGTCTCTCTCTTATTTTGTTCAGTCGTATTAAAAGTAAATGCAAATATAATTCTAATCTGGTAAAAACTACGCAACTGAGCTTTGAGGAAACCAAATGCTTTTTTATGTCAGTCTTTACATTATTATTTTTACCTTGGGTTGGATCAAGCCTCTAACCTGCATCCTGCTGGACAACACATGAGCATCAGAACTTCTAGGGTGCTAAAACAAAGTAGGTTGGGTGAGGAAATGTAGGAATCCAGCAGCTATCACAGTAAAATTGCAAAGGATTTGAGACAGCCCTTTTGTAGAGCCCTCAAGTTTTCTGCCAGTTAGAAAGACATTTAAAGTTACTGTGCTAAGAGCAAGCCTACAGGAAATAAAATAGGGGTTGTCTCTTTTATTTAGAGTGACTCCACACAGAGATATAAAGTCTAAATTCTGGTTATTTATAAGGGGATTTTTTTCCTCCTTAAGAGTAAGATTAGTAGTATCACAGTTTATAAATATGAACACAAATGAAGGACATATGGTTTGGTAGCAAAGAACTCTGCAACATAGTTTGATCATAGTTTGGTATCTGAGAAGCTCCAGCACTTATGAGTTGATACCAGGTAAATTCAACCAGAAAAAATGTGCATATTTCCAACAGTGCAGGTAATCAGCTGTCAAAATATTACAGTTAGGGTTCACTGTATTTTCCAGCACTTGAACCTTTGCAGTTGATAGCAAATGTTCCTCAGAAACAGATTCTCCTACTTCAACTCCAGCTATTGGACCCACAGCAGGAATTAATTCAGAGCAGCCCTATGGGTATCTCATCAGAGGCCAGACAAGATGATCACAGTGCAATAGGAGTCTCCTCTGGGGCAGCTGTGGCAATGAACTTGAAAACAGCTATCTTAAAAGTCAGTGCCTGATTCCAGTTTCACTTGCACACTGTTTACATGAATGTTACTCTTTCGACTTCAGAGGGCTGACTGACAGTGGTGCACACAGAAGGCAAATCAAGTTTCTGAGAAAAATGGTTATGATCAAGCTGTCCTGAGCCAGTGAGGTGAACATGACATAGGACACGTTAAAGGAGTAAACGGGCATATTTTCTCCTATAACACTAAATCTTTGAGACAGGAACACAATTTTATTAAAAAATTACCTCCAAAAAATTGGTAAGAGAGAATAAAACCTGAAAAAAATTCAAATCTTTCTGCATTGTGAAATACAGTTGAAAAAACTCCTGTTGCTTAAGAGGCAATGATTCAAAACTGAACTCTGCATAAAATAGTGGAGACAAAATGAACCAAAATAAGCTCCAAGAGAGTGACATTTAGAACTAACCAGGATATAATAGGTAGCTAAAGCAGCAAGACAAATTACTTAAAATTATTCAATATGCAGCTCCTGCAGCAGGCCTCACAATTAGAAACGCAAGCCAAAGTTGCAGGCTATTTTCTCCCTTTTAATGGTATTTCTGTGGATTCAGAGGTACAGAATTTGTAAGACAGGCTCATGTTTTGCCTGGTTGACCATCTCTAGAAATAGTCTCAACAGGTTCTTTTTTTTCTTTCATTGCATATTTAGAACTGTGCAATGGGCCGACAGAGGAATCTCCTGCACTTTGTTGTGAGCTCAGATAATCTGCAGAATGCTTGTTGAGTGCTCATAACCCTGCGTTTTTTTTCTGTTTATAAAACTGTCCAGTCTTTTCTGGAATCTTAAGTTATCTTCTGGCAACTTCCTAAGTTACAAATTCAGTTGGTCACAGTACAAACTGGTGGGGAAAATTTTAATAAGCTTTCAATTTGCTACTTTGTTTTTTTTTAATTTAATCAGTTGCCATATTTTTCTTGTGTTCTTGTGACCTGCAGAGTCTGGTTCTGCTAAGGAAGACTGTGGCTTATCTTCTGGGGAGTGTTCAGGAACCATTTTAATGAAATCCAATTAAGAATCTTTCTGACACCAAGGGATGCAGAGGTCAAAGAATGCCCTGAGCAGCACAGCAGCAGACTACGTGGAGCACAGATAAAGGTAAGAAAATGTCACAATTATAAATTTGAACAGAAAATTCCTGAAGACATGAAAAGCATTTGAATTTTGAAGGATTTTTGAGTGAATTGTGTAGCTAAGATTTCTGCCTGGAGCCCTGAAGAACTATGTTAAGATTCTTGTATTCTTGGTGGAGGAAGTAATAACAATGCTATGCCTCATTTATGTAGTGACTAATCTGGAATGGAGGTTTACAAAAAGTTGTGGATGGTCTAATCAGAAACAAGAGGTTTCTATTCATGTGTGACTTGTAAGGGAGAATTATTGTGGTTGCCGAATATAAGAGATCCTTGAGTGCCTTCTGGGGTGCTTGTGATTCAAGCAGGAGATGGCAGTGGTCAGCATAGCAATTTGTCTTTAAGAAACTGTTTATGGCTAGTAAAATGAAATTCAAGGGACTCACCTCATGGCCAAGAGGACAGTCAGGAGCAGAACTGACAGGTTCTCACTGACATTTGTGAAGTCAACCTCTGTTTTTAGCACAGCACAGGTAACTTGTCATACCAATATTGCAGTGTTAACTGAGCTTGATTCCTATCAATCAGACTCTCCAATGAGTCTGAGTGAGTTAACCACCATATAGATGAACATTCTGCACGATTGAGAAAAGGTACAGAAAGGACAAATAAAGCTAAATCTCATTGTTCAAGTTGAGAACCATAATTGATTGTATATACAAGTTGTTTGCTATCAATACCATGTATTTTTGAACACTGGAGTTATGCCTGAATTTGCAGCAGAAACTTCTGTGAGTAGCAGTCTGCTACTTTGTCAGCCCAGAGAGTAGCATGAAGATCTTTAGCACTGTGTTTATTCAAGGGACATGAAATCCTCCATGGAGGAGGTATGGCCAGTGCTTTTGGTTGTAAACTCTTTCCCTCTTCCTTCTAATGACCATTTTCTTCTCCTTGGCTTCTTCATTCTGGGCTGTATCTTAGGTGACTTGTTCAGCATTTAAATAAGAGGTTGACAAATCTCATTTAGGGGTGAAAATATAATACAATGGGGATAGATGGCAGAAACAATATGTTGCTATTATTTTGGCCTTGCTAACCAAAACTAGAGTCCTGCATTTTCTTTTCAAGGTTGACCAGTTTAGAAGCATGCCATATTAGACAGACTGCACACTAATTTTGGGTGCTGAAGGAGAAACAGTGTCAGGAAAAATGTTTTCTCTCTTTGCTAAGCAAACCAGATGATCAGTGGCTTACAGACTTACTGTGCATTGAAACAGGGTTAATGGGACAAAGTGAGAGGAAGGGCAATCACAACATTTGTGTCTGAAGAGAAGGAGCATAAGAAAGTTCTTGCATTTGTATGATTATTGTTAGAATGTACCTCCCCTGGTAGCAGCATGGGGTATTTCAAATTGAGTGTCTGCTTTGGCAAATTAAGAACTATCCTGGAGCATAAAACAAACTCATTAGTCTAAGCTTTCAGCTGCCTTCTGAGGCTTTTGGTTGGCCATTTAATGTGGGCACTGATGCTCACTGTTAACATAGACAGATACATATGGCACAAAAAACATGTTCTGTACATAAGCAATCAAATAATCTAGGCTCAACTTTTCTGTGTTTTGAGTGGTTGTGCAAAGGAAGAGATACACCAAAGCTTTGATTTTCCTGAATTAAAACCTTTGTAGTTCAGAGATGACAAAAATCCCCTGGTACCCTTGCCAATGCATGACTCACTTAGAAGGAAAGACTCCAAAAAGCCTTCCAGTCACCTTAGAATGGAACACAAAGACGATGAGGCCCAGCCCTGTGATATGACCTTGGAAACATCTTCCTTTCCCTGCAGACTCTTCACCATGGGTCTCAAATGTTCCAGTGTCTCCCTCTCTTCTGAGGGAACAGATGATGTCTGTGCTCAGGCTCAGCTTGGGAACACAAACAGATTTCAGAGCAAATAAAAATATTATTTCTTTTTTTTTTTAGTTTTGTTGTATTACCCAAGAAAAATACAAATGAAGATGTAAAAGACATGAATAAATAAACAATAATGAGTCAAAACAGGCAATCCATACTCAAAGACAAAACTAGAAAGGCACATTTGACAATATTGGAGATATTGATAAAGACTGTGACACCTTTCCTGAATCAAAGACTGTTCTGAGATACTTTTAGTTTTGTTTCCATTGCTGAAAACTTCACATCTGACACTATGGCTCAGGCCAGGATTTTCCAGGAAGGCAGTGATTTCAGAGAATTCACCTCCAAGGAGAAGATATATTAAACATCACCTGGATATTTCACAGCAATGGTATTTTGTGGCCTTTTCCCAAAAAATATTTTGCAGCTCAAAGTTTATTTTGTGGGAGCTCTTTGAGACTTCTGGGGGGGACGGCCAGGAACCCACTATGGTACCTGCTGTGCAAACACAAGGCAGCAAGAGAAATTCTGCTGCAGACAGTAATATCTAAATCTAGCAACAGTGATCAGCTGATACAGACAGAAGGGGGAGCACAATGAAATAGTTGGAGCACAGGGTATAATTCAAGTTTGTTCTGATTTTTACTAAAACCTAAAAGGAAGTTGAATGGTAAATATGCATGTTGGTATAACAGGGTGAGTTTTTTCTAATCAATTTAAACCCCAGAATTTTCAAAGATGAGCAAAAATGAGCAAGTTTTAAAAAAATGAATTATTAAAACTAAGATCTGAGTAGATAGTGATGAGAATGATGGATATATTTTCAGTGATCTTTAACAAAAAAATTGAAAAAAGCTAAAACTCAGTGTATAATGTACAACTGAGTGTCCAAACACTTGTCAAAGTCCTGTAGTAAAAATACTGAGCTGTACATATTTACATACCTAGCTCACATTTGGACCCTTTAGAAGAGCTGATCACAACTGCAGAGACTGAGCCTCTGGAATATTTTGACCAAGGTAAAACCAAATAACAAAAGGTCATGCAGTTCAGAATACTGGCCAGTTTCTTACAGTTATTGGGCAGTGAACCTTCAAAGCAGAGTCCTGGGATGGGAATAAATCATGGAAGGAATTCCACTCCTGAATGCAGCTGCAACAAGAAAAGATGCTCATGAAAAAAAAAGTGCTGGGCTATTGGTGATTCTGGGAAACCTGTGATGTTTGATTAGATCCTTGCGCATGAGTTATATTTTAGAGAGCTGCTTTTGGGAATTGTGGCTGAGTGTCTCCCAAAACATTGAAATTAATTAACACTTTATGGCCATTTTTGGCCTGTTGGTGTGCTTCTGTGACCTCTCTGTTAGAACTTTATTTCCACAATGCAGCATTATCAAATTTTTCTTTTATTTTGTCACAGTGTTTTCCAATTCATTCGATTGGACATTCTATGTATTACACGCATGTATTTCCCTGCCAGAAAATGATGCAGCAGGTAGAAAACCGATGTTGAAGATTCATTGTCTTTTCTTTCATTTACTTTCTCAAGAATCTGTTAAAAAGAAAAAATAGCTAGGCTAATTAATGATGCTTCCCTTTGCTTTTACCTGTAGCTGCATAAAGGGCAGGAGGATCCAGTGTGCTGGCAGAGCTGGTGAGATTTATGTGTTGTTGCTTTGCTGTTAATGATCAGGTGAGCAGCACTGAATGAGTCACTTTCCCTTTCAGTTTTGTCTCATGATAAGTAGGCTGGTCAGGACAGGAATGATGTCTTACTGTGGACAGTACATAATGCACAGAGTGACTCTCTCAGTATCTGTAGGTGATATTAATCTGGCTCATAGTCACAGTTTGTAATGTTCCTTTCCAAGACTGCAGCCTCTGGCTGTGCTACTTTGTGCACTCACTCAGTACCCTGTAACCTGCATGCTAAAAGCAGTCTGAGCTGCCTGCTCAAGACCTCAGACACTGATGTACAGATTGTATTTTGACGTTATATCTGTAGCCCAGTAAATGTGTATATGAAAGCTAACTAGTATCACCTGATTGATATTTTACCAGATTCATCTCACATGAGAATCTGCACTTTGTATGTCCAGTTTGGCAAGTCTCAAACACTCAGGAAGTAAGAAAAATTACATGAGCTTTAATGTCGTAAAGAGCTTTTTTGCAGTTTGATTTTAAGCTTTTTGTCTTTTGTTTTTGAGCCAGTAATTGACACTGGATGGTAGAGCCAAAAGAAGTCACAATTGTTTTAGGGATGCTGAGATTTCAAGCTTTTATCACATACCTTTCTTGAAGCAAAAGCACAAAACTTTGATGAGGCTTGTAAGGTAACTCTGAGAAATAGTCATGTACTGTATTCTGATGTTGAGAGAACTGCTAGTTTGGCTACTGCACTGCCAAGATAATTACAATGATATCTGCAAACAGTGTAAGGGACATATGAAGGCAGAGCTGTTCTGAGCAAAATAAAGTAGAAGGAGAAAATACAGGTGCCGAAGATGAGGTTTGTGATGAAATGCCTAAGAGGCAGCATAAATCCACCATCAAGCAACAGCTCTGTGGAAGAGAAAGTTTCTTGTTTGGTTCAACAGAAGCTTAAACCAAGTATGCAAATGAGAACACCTGCAAAAATAATTTAAAATGAGTTTTTGGAAAGCAAAAGAAAAAATTAATAAATGTTTGCCCCTATTTTTTTTGGGCAGACAGCAGAGTTCAGAATTTTCCAGTGAAAACTGGACAAGTTGAGAGGTCCTATGAAGTTTTACTCTCTCTGTGGATTGTTTCCAGAGTATGATCATCTCCTAAGTGCCAGCTCCTCTCAAGTCCCATGGTGTGAGCTGTTGATCTTTGCTGCCATTTTATTCCCTCTTTTATGCCTTTATATGAAATACTTCTTTGGCATGCAAACAGTTTGCAATCTCCTTCTTTCCTAGCAGACAGGAGAAATACCTTCTCTGCTTCTCCACAGTGGCTGCCCAGATAGGCATGGTGGCACAGCAGCTTTGGAAAGGGGTTTGGGGTATGTCCTGTCTCTCCTCTCTGGTATTATGACTTAGTTCCCAGAGCCCTAGGGATATAGCACGGCACATTTACTGCTCCTCCTACATCCTTTTAGCCACCAGAAAACTTGCAGTTTAATAAATCAAAGAGCTTGCTTAAGATGTGGAAAAAGCATTTCCAGAACAAAAGGGGATGCCAGTTGCTTGCTTCCCACCAGAGCTATGAGGAAGCAGCCAAGCTGCAGATCGTACTGAAAGTGAGAATGGTAAACTCCCCCTTTCTCCTTTCCCATCCCAGCCCCAACCCAGCCCCCAATAAGGCTCCATCTCTCTGGGAACCGAGTCCCTCTGAGCATGATGCTGAGCCAGAGGAGTGACAGGTGCCTCCTGATATGCCTAAATGAGAAGAACCAATCGGAGGAGCCTGCCCAGCTTTTGTTGTCATCTGGCTTTGCTCACGAAAGATGAGTTTGATTGACAGATGCATCAAGGTTCACAGTTTATTGGTTTTTGCAAAAGAGCCAGATCTGCCAATTTAGACAGGGGAGTGACACAAAACTTTCCATCTAAATGGACTAATTTTACCACAGGGAATTCCCAGGCAGAGCGCTCCAAGGCAGGCGCAGTCCTGGTTTATTTTTTAACAAGGACTGAATGACAAATATAAACGACAGTTCTAGGCTGACGGAACATCAGCATTTGACACTTCACAGGGGAGCGGTGAAATAAACAATAGGCAGAGAAATTGAATTAGAATCAGATCAGAGTCAGCTAGAGAGGGAGAGGAGGGCCTGATCCTCTACCAAATCATTTATAAAAGAGCAAACTGAATACTAAGTATCTATAACATGCTCACACCCTAGTTTATTAGCAAATTTAACCTACAAGCACATTATAATTGCTTGATGCTAATGGGTTGCTGGACAAAGGTGGATGGTAGGAAGTGTACAAGGAGTTTCTGTTCATGATGGTGCAAACCTCTTGTGCTAATCTTACCTTGTTACTAATAGACTCTACCGTAAAGTTAGAGAGCAAAAAGTATGACAAGTTGATTTAATTTCTCTCCTGTTCCATCTGGCACATTGCCTGAAGAATTCCATCCAGTCTTCCTGTATTCTGGCACTTACTAAGTTTTGGGTACTCAGCTTTGTAGGTTTGGCTTAATTATTTTACTATTCTTTTTTTTTTTTTTTTTTTTTGTTCCTCTGGGACTTTTCAAGTTCAAACAGGCAATTCATTACATTTTAAGGAGAATGATTCTGTGCAGAGTCTGTCTGGAACTTTCTGAGTGTGGACTGTATCTGCTTGAGATAAAAGGTTGGCTCAGCTGGTAGCATTAGCAAGCTATTATCCTATTTCTACTCAGTTTTGACAGGAGGATAGGATATATAAAATTTCCTGATGGGTTATACAGCTAACTGTTAGCTAGATGTTGCTGGTTAAAATTTGGGTTCCTGGATTTTATGTCATGTTCTGAGATTTGAAGCATATCTAGAGAAATGTTTTTCAATCTTTTTCAATTAGCAAACAGTAAGAACAAAAAGCAAGCAGTAGAAGAATAGCTTCCTCTATAATGCATCTATGCCCATAAGCACACCTTTCCCAGTTACATTAAAAACATTTTCCTTAAAAATAAACTAATGATTTTAAAAGCATGCACTAAAACTGCTGGTATTGGTGTTGGAGAAAGCAGCATGAAAATAGGGGGCTTTGGATTGGTTTGCTTGGTAATGATGGTTTGACTTTCATATATGAGTCTGTGGAGTATATATGTGGAAGATGCCTAATTATCTAGGCAGTGTAACTAACCATTGCTAGTGTATTAAGGAGGTTCTAAATGCAGCTCTGCAGTTAAAACAGGATTCTCATGGATGCTGACACAGGAAAAAAACCCTTTTTTCTTCTGTGCAGAGAGGCTCTCTACCTGGGTGGTAGCAACAGGGTGGAGTTTCACCCTGTTCAGCCCATCTGAGTTTTCTGTGTAGGTTTTGTCTTCCTTTCGTGGGTGTTCAACAGGATGTGCTTGAAATTATATCAGATTAAAAGTAATTATAGAATCATAGAATGTTTTGGATTGGAAGGAACATTAAATATTATCTCAGTCCAAGTCCCCTGCAATGGCTAAGGATGTCACCCTCTTGGACCAGGTTACTCAGACCCCCACCCAACCTGGCCTTGAACACTTCCAGGGATGGGGCACCCACAACTTCTCTGGGCAACCTGTTCTAATGTATGTATCACCACCCTCAAAGTCAATAATTACTTCCTAAAATCTAATCTAAATCTATCTTCTTTCAGTTTGAAAAAAACCCCAACACTGAACAAATCCCCTCAGAAGAGTCCCTTACAGCTTTTCCCCCAAAGGTCAGAAGCCACAGATGGTTGTGGTTTCAGCAGGTCAGTATTTGCTTACAAGCTCTGGCAGCAGAAAGTTAGGATGCCTGTAGTAAACATGAATGTTGCCTCCTTTCTGAAACCTGCTGCTCCTTACTGACGGGGACTGTGGAGAACAATGGAAACAGTAAAGACAGAGAATGTCCTTTGAATGTGTGTGGGAAAGGGAGTAGTGTGGAGCCAGTAGTACCTGAGCACGGAATGTGGGGTGCTGGATGCTCTCCCCAGTGTGTGTAAGAAACATGTAAGGGGTTATAGCTGGGAGGGAAGGAGGAAGGGAATTTACAGAAAATCCATGCTTTCCTCATTGTGGGCAACAGCAGGGGTCAGCATGCCCGGGGCAGAACTGGCAAGGCACGAAAAGGGACCTTGAAGGAAGGGCATGGCAGGAGACAGGGCTTGCAAGAAGCAGCCAAGGTTGACAAGAGGGACTCTCCTGCTACATGGGTAAGAACCAGTGGAAAACTGTCCTTTCCAAGCTGCTACTACAGAATGAATTTCCAGGTACGATTTTGAACGTGAAATTATCAAATAGGCTTTGGATGGCATCTTCCACCAAAATGTCACACAGGAGAAATCAGGAAAAAACCCAAGCCTTTGATAAGTTTTGGTATCAGATCAGCCCTGTCAGCCTTGCCAGGAGTTACTGGGCCATTTCCAGCTCTTGTGACATTTGAGCTGTTTCCAAAAGCACTAAGCCACAAGTTCCCTGTGATGCAGTGAGATGCTTCCTTTTCACTAAAGTAAATTTCTGACTCTTACAGAGCAAGAGGCACCATTAATAACATAGCTGTAGATGTCTTGAGAACACCGAAACTAGAAGTCAAATAAAAGCTCTTCTGCATTTATTTTATATACATGTATATAAATATACATATATACAAAATGGTGTTATATACAAATGAAATTATTTCTAATGTCTTTTGTGAGCTTTTGCCTGTATTTTGATCATGACTTTTAAGTATGAGGTGCTGACAATACAAACATTCTGCACTTCACTGCAGGCAGTGCCTGAATCATGTAAGTTAACTGTCTTGAGGATTTTCCCAGCTTTTTTCTAAAGCAGAAAAAAATTTATATACGGACAGTTTACTAGGCATATCTTCATTAACTGCTACTTTTTTAGTGAGTGGATTTTTCCCTTAATAATTTAAAGCATTTTTCTTTGGACACAGACATAACTGTATAGATTTCCTAGATTATAGTTTTCAGGATTATTTTTTTCCTTTAAAACATTGGTATTATGTTTGCTGTTCTTTCATTTTTACCACTCCACAGGTCCTTGGTTTTTCAGTACTGACTGTGTATCCAGTAAATTTGTCTGCTACCTAAATGAATATCTTGAAATGTGTATTATCTTTTCTTGCCTACACTCATTAAAGAGTGCATGTAAAGAAGGTTGTCATCATCTCAGAATGCTCAAACTTTTCTTTATTTTTCTTGTCAGAGTAATCATAAAGAGGATTTCTTTACTTAGGGTTGTATAAACCCTCCCAGTATCATTTTCCTCATTAGGAGACAGACTGTGGTGCTCTTTAGTTTAATCACATAACATTTTCACACTGAGAACTCCCATTGATTATGCAGGATTATTAAAGGAACATAATACTAGTTTGAATGGTGGAAATAGCTCTTTCATGCAAGTATTTATTTTTGCAAGATATATAAGTTCTTGAAAGTTGCAAAAGTTTTGCTGTAGTTCTACTGCCAGTTATGGAGACTTACACAGGAATGTCAGGGTAAAGATCTCTTGGCTGTATTTTGTGATACAAATGAAATAATCATGCTAGTTTCTAAGTAATTCTTGTAAGATTATTTTACTAGGATGAATTTGGAAAGTCCACTTTACATTTGTCTGACACATCTATTTGCTGATTTTTAGCCTTTCACCTCTGACAGGGAATGTACATTAATAAATTCCTTTGATTCCAGTCAATTTAACATCTATCAATTTGTTGTTTGATTCTTACCACCTAAACTTTGGTAGAGAAAGAGAATTCTGATGCATAAAAAGTGTCAGAATTGGGGAATCCAGTTTTATTCCAATTTTGAGTACAAGCCAATTCCTACATCATATCACAGGCCTGTCTGTCTCACAAGCAGCAAACCCTGGCAACTTGAGGTCTCCAGCTTCAGGAGACTTCCCTGGCAGTTTTGCTGCTGCAGTGTTGTGAAAACTGAATTGCCTTTACAGTCTGTTTGGATTTCAAAAAATTGACTTTCACTTATGGAAAATGTCCTGTTGGGGGATTTTCAGCCTGTGCTATTAATACTGCAAATCAAAAACAGAAAATAAACAAAAGGAAATGCTTTAACCCTCTGATGAGCAAAAGTGTTTGATTTCATGGCAGCACTTATGCGCAGGCTTTCCTTAAAATATGCATGCACTGGCAGAAATTGGGGCCCACTGGCTTTCATGAGGTGGTATGAAATATTTTATAATGACTAAAAATTGTAAGAGCAAAGCTGGTTTGGTCTAGCCTGACTACTTGCTGCACTTTGAGTTTGCCTCTATGACCTTAAACTGCATAGGACTTCTGGAGAACTAATGCTTAACTGAGGACAAATTTACGGAATACCCCAGTATTTGGTATGTTTATAGCATACCTGAATATAATGCCCAGCTCTCTGTTAGGTGGATGATGAATAGCTTGGAGAATGGGTTATTTATGACTTTATATTGGGTTTTGCTCCCCAGTTTCCCTAGACAAGAGTCTCCCAGTTGGGGCTATGATGAGACATACTTAAAGGGGAAGGAGACTCTCTGCTTTACCCCACATCTTTCTGTGTTGTGGCTACCCAATAGCATTTTGATTTTCTGAACTACCTGGGGGTACCTGATGTGTTATGGATCATTGAGAATCAATTGAGTGAGATCAATAGAAGAGGGAGTCCTGCTGGGAATGCATGGCAGCGTGTGGTGGCTGGTGGGGGCTCAGAGGCTGGATTGTGCTGTAGGGTGTTGCATGCATGTGCAGTGCCGTCCATCAGGCAGCGTGCTGGCTGTTAACAATCATAATGTTGTTTACACAGTGCCCAAAGGGTGCCAGGTGCAACAAATGTAACATCCAAGACGCCTCAAGGGGAATCAACTGGAGAGTGAAGTGTTGGGGAAGTGGAGGAAGAGAGAGAGAGAAGGAGAGAGAAAGAAAAACAAGCCAGAAGCCACAAAAATGACATAGAAAAAAAAATTTGCTTTTATTTCTCATGTGCACAAAAAGAGAAAAGAAAAGAGTCAAACAGAACTGAAGTGATGAGGAAAAGCCAAGAGGGGCTGCAGAAGCCTAGAATGGATGTGACCCTGCACCTGGCACTGGCCCCCTCCCTCCCCTGTCTCATATCTAGCTTAGCCTGGAGATCATCAGCAGAGCTGCTCCATGGTTACATTTGTTATCAGTTCTGGAATTGTCAGTTTGGTCCCTCCTTCCTGCTTTGCAAGTCTGCCACCATCCTGGGCTCAGCAGAGGAGCACACTGTGGTATTTGTGGGTCCCTCAGAAGCCCTCACTCTGCCAGTGCCAAAGGGGGCAGCTCAGCTGTGATTCTTATTTCTTTTTCCAGAGGGGTGCTTTGCCTTAGGGACAAAAGGGTGGAGCTTTTCCAACAGTTCAGCAAAACAAAAATTCCTTTAGGAAAATGTTAATAAGCGTATATAATTTCATAGTCAAGAGAAGAAAGAAGTGCAGGGCTTTTTGTTTTCCTTTTCTTGTTTAACATCCTCACGTTTATATTGTGTTTAATTCCAAAGTCTTACTCTGAGTTTGATTCATCACTACTGATGGGTCAGAAAGCATGCAAACTTCTCCCTGTTTCCACAGCAGGGCTCATTGCCACCAACTCTCCCCAACAGATTTACAGGCCACAAGTGTCAGCTTTACTGCATCCACCTCATGCAATCCTCCCCACATCCCATTGGGCCAAAAGGATGTGAGAGCTTCAGAGAGCAGCACTCAAAAGTACTGCCTAGTTTTGAATGCCATGGTCCCTGTTGTTTCCAGCCAAGCACAGCATTTGAGATCTTGTGAGATTCTTCCCTTATGATCGAGTGGAGACAGAGGAGAGCCAGTCTCACAACATTTCTGCTTGGTCTATTAGATAAAGAAAGTGTAGCAACAGAACTAAGAATGACCTGAGAAGAAAGAAGTGAAGGAAGAGCTAAGGAAGAAGAATAAAAAAACAAAGAATGATTTGTGAGAAAAAGGAAAAGAGAGAAATGTCACGGAAACATTAATTATTATTCACAATAATGTTTAACATTTTGATAGAATTTTCTATCCAGAATCTCAAAGCACTGAGCCGGTGCTAATTAATTCAGCTGTGCAATCCCCCTGTGAACTAGAAGCTGTTGTTATTCCCATTTTACAGTGTTGGAATTGAGGTGTGTGGGGAAATTGGACTTTGCAAAGGTTTTCTAGAGCTGTGAGGAGAATTAGGGGATTTGAGGTCCCAGATACCTGCTCTCCTATCAGTAATGCTCTTCCCTCCCTGGATAGAAAAGTGCATTGGGAATGAGCAATAATAAAAGAGAGGGATAGAAATTGAATGGAAAGAGAGGGTATGAGAAAGAAATGTGAGAAAGGTAACAGACAGCAGAATGGAGGAGAGGTTTGTGTTAGAAACTTCATTGGATTTTGCATAATGATTTCTTCCTCCAATCCTTTTTCATTTTTTCCTGTAACATTTTTTAAAGGAAAATAATTCAAACCCCCCACCTATAGCAAAGCAGCTGTTGGCCTGTTGGGGAAAGGGTGCTTTCAAGGTTTGGCTGTTCCCTCAGGTTCTGGATTTGTGCTGTGCTTTATTGAACACATTGTTTTGTTTTCAGTGAGCACAACGAGACTTGCACAGTACACACAGCGTGTTCCTTATCTACAGGATGAGACGAGGCTGTTTTAATAACTACCATGATGAAGATGGAGATGAACTTATATACAAGAGGAATTGCCTTCACATTACACACATTATCTTCCTACAAAGCAGCAATTGTTTTTTGCAAATAACATAATATTAAATAATTGGTAGAATTTTTGCGTTTCCTGCATAGTCCAGTCTAATGGAATCTAGATGAATATTGATGGTTTTCTTCTGGATAATATCACCACATAAATCCCCATGTCAGCTACTAGACTTGGGCTATAATACTGCTTTACAATGCATCCACCGACTGTAAATCAAAACAACCAACACAAGAAACTCTTTGGCAAATGTAATTCGGTACATTCGCATGGGGGTCTACAGATGGTGGTGGAAGAGGATTAGACTGCCCAGTCCTTTGTGTAATTCTGCTTTCCTATGAATTTTCCTGGTCAAACTACATGCTGTACTTATGAACTTTCCAGACCAATCCGATGCCTGGTGGAAATCCTCTTTTACCAGTGGAGTTAAACCCACAATAGATTTGGCCCTCCAAGGGTCAAATCAAGCCAGCCATGAGTGAGACAGCTAAATCCTGCTTTCAGACTCTAGCTCATGTCCTCAAGTTTAGTGAAACACAATTATAAAAATAAGCATTTCTGAGCTTCTGGCTTCTCTCGACCTGGGCCCTGGGCTGCAGGTGGCCAAGTGGGAGGTGTGACAGTCTCCTTTTCTCTAGCTTCCCCAGGAGCTTCTCTGCTGGTCCTGGGATTTCTTGCCTCTGTGCTGACTACCTGCTGAGTGAATCTGAGTGGTGCACAAGTAGAGCAGAGATTGTAGTGAGAGACTGAAAGAGAGACTGTTCTAACAGGGTTCAGCATTTATCTGGTGTCTGTGAGAGAAAACAGGAGTGGTGAAAGCATATTTTTGGAAATTGAACAGAATTTTGTTCTCTTAGAGTAAGATCAGACAACAGGCCAAATTCTGGTCTTGGTGAGAGTGTAACAGCTCTGCTATTTGCAGCGGGTTACTCAGAGGTAAGATGTGCAGAATGACACTTTTAGTAGATCAGGAGTAACCTCTTTGATTTTATTCTGTACAGGAACAGATTTTAGCTTTATATATTCTATGTAAATATCCTCCCAAATACCCTTATCATTTGGGCACCCCATTAAAGAAGACACAGACCTATAATCAGCTAAAGCCATGCAAAGGCTGAAAAAGTGAGGTGAAAGGGGCCTTTGGGATCAACACAGCTGTTTACTGAGGGTGGATTACATACATACAAGTTAAACTTGGAGACAGAATACCAAGTCCACTACCACATCTCCTCAGAGGCTTGGAACTTTGGATTTTATACATGATGTTGGCTGTACAGATTGCTCCATTGTTCACTTTTATGCCCTTTGGGGGTTTTATTCTCAATCCTGTCTTTGTCCATGGACAATAGCCCATGAGTTTTATCTGAAACCTCTCTAAAACAACAAGGATCTACTTTGGCAGACTTGGTGCCTTGGGGACAGGCTATAGCTGCCTTCATGTTTTCTTTGAGTAATTTTGAGGAAGTGTCAGTGGAAGGAACAGTTTATGAGTTTGCTGACAGTACAGGAGTAATAAGCATTTCTATTGACAGTTAGCCTTTTGCAGAACAGTGTTTGTCCATCACTTGGGAGCCAAAATGAGCAGAGAATCCCTAGAGAATCATCAGGTGAGCATTTGGGATAAGGGGTAAATATTAGGGTGCACAATAGAGGATTGAAGATGAAAAGATGGGGCTGCATATTGGGTCTGGCTGGTAGGATGCAAGCATATGGATTTGAATGAGGGCCTATAAATTAGTAGGTGTATGAGCAGATGGGTGGGGAATCAAGGGGGGGGGGCATATAGCAGGGCTATAATGGTTAGGAAATTGGGTGCTGGGCACAGATAATGAGGTGGTTGTCACCAGCAGTGGAGATCTGGAGAATGGGTGTTGGGCATATCTAAAATTGCAAAAGTTGGGATGTGGGTGAACTGAAGTCGTCACAGGTACAGAGTTTAAGGTAAAAGGACTGAAGGCTAAAGACTAGGAAACCAAGCAATTATCCCAGCCAATCCTGAATTTGTCCATCTCAGTCTCAGCTGTCCAGAGGGCAATCACATGGGCCCACAGGAAGCCCCACACTTTCCACCACACAGCGCAGTGAGAGCGCAGCTGGGCTTGTTTTCTTTGTTTGCCAACCAGTGACATGGAAAACTTTTGTTGCCTCAGAGTGCTTTTTTTTTGTCGACTGATGTATTTGGTAACTTTGTCAGATGTGATTTGTCCACACTGCTCCCCAGAGACAGGATTTGGGAAAGGAGGGGGAGGAGGAGGCGACTGGGTGGAGCTGGCATCCAATCCTCTCCAATACCATCATCCCATTGTAGTGCAAAACAGAAAGGAAACAAAACCCTAGAGTGAAAGAGGAGCATCAAACGTCAGAGGAACTTGTCTGCCATTCAGGTGGTGGGGAGAGATGGGACTTGGAGTTTTATTTTTGTAGGGTTTTTTAATTATTATTTTGGTTTTTTTGTTGGTTTTGTTTGCTTGGGTTTTTTAGAAAATTGGGGATTTTTTTTGTTCCTTTTTACAGACCTTCATGACAAAGCATAAAAACACAGTTATATTTATATATCTATTTATATATTTCTTCATTTCGTCGGTTTGTTTGTAAATGTTGCTCCATCCTCCTGTCTGAGCTGATTGTGTGTCACAAAAATTGTGGGTGTATGTGTGAGGTTCCTCCCAACTCTGGCCTGCAAAGTCACCACCCGTGAGGTGCAGCCAACTCTGGGGGAATCCATGCTGGAAAGTGGGGATGAGGTGCACAGAGAACCCCTCATGGTGTGCAGATCATTACTTGGTCCTTTCTTCATTGCCAGATGGGCCAGGTCTCTGTGCTGCCATCTCTGCTGTAGCCAGACTGTTCCCTGTGTCCTGGGGAACAGGGTGAGCATCACAGGTTACACACACTCAAGAGTCCACCACAGAAGAGTTCATCTTTGGGGAACAGTGTTTCACGAGCGGCATTCTCCCCTGTGTCCCTGGCCCTTACCGCTCCCAGAACGGGGTCCTGTAAGGCAATGGCTGCCAGCTGCATTGCTTCCCAGTCCCCCTGGAGTCCTGGAAGCCGAGGGGACTTTGCATGGCTGAGCTTTACGCGGGGTGGTGGAGGGCTCCTGCAGGGGAAGCCACTTGGCCGCAGGCTGTTCCTGGCGTGAGGGGAGCGGTCGGGGCGGCGGGCAGGGGAGCGAGAGGGTCTCAGTCTCGTGTGGTGAGCGCTTGGTCCGGCGCCTTCGTGGCGAAGAGGAAGGAACTGGACTGTGGGGAGGAACGGAGAAGGTCTCTTCACCCTTCCCAGGGATGGAGGGAGGTGATCAGACAGGTACAATGTGGAGGCCTAAGCTGTCGCCCTGCAGTTTCATGTGGTTTCCATGGTAACTAGTGGCGGTCATAGGCAGCGGCAGCAGTGGGAGGTGCGGAGCCCCGGGATGTGGCACTATAATAATAAGGGGAACCTGAAAGTTAACACAGGAGAAGAATGGACTGGTTGAAAGGACAAACAGTAAACAAAAAAAACCAAACCAAAACAAAAAACAGAAACGATCAAAGTAAGAAAAGAAATAAAGGACAACTGAAAACAAAAAGAAAGATAGAAAGAAATAAAAGCAAAAGAACCAAAAGCACTTGGAGACTGAGCTCCTAATGGGATTAGGGAGAGGCAATCAGTGGAAGCCAACTGAGGGCCACACTTCTGTTGAGAGACGCTACTGTGGGCTCTGGATAGGACACCCCTGTATGGGAAGGAGATCCTTTTGCATCCTCTGACAATTAATAGTTAAGCTCATGAGCATTTGTGCTGGTTTTGGGTAGGTAAGAGTTAGTTTTCTTCACAGTTGCTGGTAAGGGGCTCTGGTTTGGATTTGTGCTGAGCACAGGGTTGATAATACAGAGTTATTTTTGTTATTGCTGAGCACAGCTTACACAGAGCCAAGGCTTTTTTGCTTCTCATACTGCCATGCCAGTGAGGAGTCTGGGGGTGCCTGGGAGGTTGGGAGGAAACACAGCTGGGACAGCGGAGCTGAACTGGCCAAAAGGATATTCCAGACCAGATAACATCATGGTCACTATGTGAAGGGGGGAAAAGGAGGAAGGGGAGATGTTTGGAGTGACACTGTTTGTCTTCCCAAGTAATCATTATGCATAATAGGGCTCTACTCTCCTGGAGATGGCTGAACACCTGCCTGCCCATGGGAAGCAGTGAATTAATTCCCTGTTTTGCTTTGCTTGTGTGTGTGGCTTTTGCTTTCCCTGTTAAACTGTCTTTATCTCAGCCCAGGAGTTTTCTAGTTTTTATCCTTCCAATTCTCTTCTTGATCCTCCTGGTGGGGGAGTGAACGAGTGGCTGCATGGGGCTTGACTAATGCCTGGGGCTAAACCACAACAAACATTGCAGCACAAATATGCCACACCTGATCTGTAGCCACAAAGAAAGTGTCAGGGCCAGATCTTCTGAGCATACCTGATAAAGTGTAATGGGTCACTTTAAAACCAGGAGGGGAGAAATGAAACAAAATTACAGTCTTTTACTACTTGGGATTTGGGTCACATTTGGCATGAAAGCTCTTTAGATGGTTATCGAATGTGTGTTAAATAGTGATTGATTATTAAGGTCACATTTACTGAAGTTTAACAGCACTCGAATAAAATGTGCATCTATTATCCAGTTGTTAAACCTCAGTAAATACATAGGTAATAATCGCACCTGATTTATTTTACATATAATAAATCTCTTCCTATTGCCCTGCAAAGAAATATTGTATTAGAAGCTAAAGTCTCGTAGGAGTTTTTCCCTCTCTGAAAAAATATCCTGCCTATTTCTGAGCATATCAGTGACTAGAGATGGATCTGTATCTCTGCAAGAGAACTCTAGTGGCTATTACAAATCTTGTAATGCATCTTGTGATGCAGCCTGTCTCCCACTCTAGACATTAGTACAACTAGTCCAGTAGGAAGAAATTCTATGGGATTTAAAGATTTCCCAGGAATTGTCTCTGGATTTAGCCTGGGAGAGGAGTGAAACCTTATCTGCGTTTTTAACCAGGCCTTGAAAGTATGCTGGTTATGGCCTAAGAGTAGCAGAACCTAAATTTAACTTTTGATATAATCTGGAATAAACTGTGGTTGCAGTCCATGGAGAAGTCAGAGCTGAACTGGAGTTCTGAACTGTCTCACAAAAGAAGAGTCGTCTTCAGAACTGATTCAAAGCATGCCTGAGGTATGTACCCATTTCAGACTGGACTGAGAGTGAGGCAAAAGTATCTCACCTGCCCAGATACTTGAAAACACTCTATAGAAACAAAGAAACAAAAAAACAAAGAAAAGAAAACAAAGAGACAAACAGAAGGAGCGCGAGGCTGGGGGTGTGCTGTGGGAAAGAGGTACTCACTTAGTAATGCAGGGTTGCTGAACCGCCAGGCCTCGTTGTAGGTCGTGTACTGAGGGTGGCTGTAGGGGTTCCCTGAGAACTCGCTCCCTGGAAGGAACCAAGGAAGGTGGGAAATACAGTTAGGAATAAAGATTTACATCTGCTGTGCCATCAGACCAGTGTTCATGCTGAATCCATTTGCCAGCAGAAAAACTGGTGTATGTAGCTTCCTTGTCTAGCTGGAACTCTTCCCTTCAGGTCACTGCAGTGCCTGTTCAGTGCTAAGTTGCTTACTCATACCATTAAGCATCACAAGATTGACTTCTTCACAATCAAGAAATCAGTTCAAATTTAATAATACAAATCAATTATTAAAGTGTAGGGGTTTTGTTTCCAATTTTTTCATTGTCTTTTGTCTTCCAATTCTCAAGCTGCAGTAGGACTACATATACAAGCTTTTATACACTTAATTATCAGCTTTCTTATGAGTAACATTGAAGGTTCTCTAGTAGTGTTGAGACAGCAGGCATGAAAGGTTGATGGGACAAGCTCACAAGAAACTCTTTGGAACTAGCAGTGCTGTTGATGGCAATATATATTTCTAAGTTTAGGGTACGGATGTTGATGGCATATTTGTGGAGAAGAGTATCATTCATTTTTAGAAATGTTCTGAGATGGCTGTGCTTAAATACAAAACAAAATGGAAAACACATCACTTTCTTTTTTACTCTGGATGATGGTATTTGTCAGAAAAGGGATTCATACATGATTAACCTCTCTTTTATGCTTAGTTAGCAAGTTGTAGAGAAAACTTGCTGTATTTTAGCTCTGGAAAATATTTTTCTAATGATTAGCACTTTAAGTACTGTGCTGAATCTGAATGACAAGTTGTGCTAGAGCTTCCCTTTTCACATTAGGAAAATGAGCCCAAACCAAAATACTTCCAAGCTTTGTGATCTAGTAAGACTGAACCAAAATCTGAATGGTACAGAGTCTTCTAAAACATTCAGTTTTATTCTGCAGAAGGAGCTGAGTCTCCCTGTTTCTTAGAAGGCTGCACAGGGTATTTGGTAACTGAAGGAGTATGGTGCTGCATTCAAAATAAACAAATCTCCCCAAACTTAAACATGTATCATTCTGTTATGGAAAATCATGGCATGATCTGATCATAAGCTCAATTTAATGTAGTAACAACAGACTGTGGACAATTAATGCCATCTGAAAGGCCTTATGTGCTTAAAAGGCAGTGGAAGAATAGTGTGGATATTAGCTGCTGGTCTGCCTGAAGGCAGAGGTGGAATTGCTACAACAGAAGTATTTGAAAAGCACCTGTCAGTTCTGCTAGATACCATGGATCAGGAAAAGAAGGTAATGCAAGATGGGATGGATGCCTGCGATACAATTGCCAAAGAATGTCAATTAATTATGGCATAATCTCTGCAAATCTCCTCTCACTGGAGTGTTAAAGCCAAAACCATGGATTCTCAGATGGTGGAAATTAAGTCTGTTCAAGTTAGGGGATTTGTACTGCTTTAAACTTGAGGAGAATCTTTCCAGCAAGGTTTTTAGAGGTACTCAGAGTGATAAGCAAAGTAGTTAGTGCAAAACTGAGTGTGAATCAAACCCAATCATCGTCAAAAGGTATTTTAGTCACAATAGCTTTTAGTTTCAGCATAAAACCTCATTTTTGTGTGGGAGATCTTGCTAACTACTGTTTTAATGATAATAGCATAATTCCATATCTAGAAACATTCTGCATGGAAAATCTGACCACTTGCTGGGAAGGTGAGACCTGCGAAGATGACCATGCAATGCACAGTCCAAATTTTTCTT
The DNA here is from genome assembly GCA_013397245.1 of Thryothorus ludovicianus. Taxonomy (NCBI): domain Eukaryota; kingdom Metazoa; phylum Chordata; class Aves; order Passeriformes; family Certhiidae; genus Thryothorus; species Thryothorus ludovicianus. The sequence goes on from VZTB01004658.1 coordinate 385,810, forward strand.
TATGGAATTGTCTTATCTGTGGAATATACTGGAATGAGTTTGCTTCCCAAAGACAGAGAAAAAATCTATACTCGTAAGAATTTCTGCTTTTGAAATGCTTCATATGACATAACTTCACTGCATGGGGAGAAATTTTTCTGATATTTCATGACTTTTCTCTCACTCCCTGCTGCGTTGACACCCTAAATTGTTTATAGTGTTGCTAAAGCATGGGTTAAGCGCAGGAGAAAGAGCCACAGCTATGGAGCATGGGGAGGAGGGAGGGCAGCCACTGGAAACAGTGTTTATTGACGAGGAGTGAAAGCATGCATGCAGCAGGATAATGAGCTTTTGAGCTCAACTGTGACCAAGAGGAACTGAGCTATCGCCTTCCCCAATCACTAATGAAACAAGTGTAATTTCCTCATCAACATTGGATTCTGTTTAACGACTCCCTGCCGCTGCCGTCCCAGCCCTCTGCAGCCTCCATACTGCTCTGTGTAAAACTTCAGCTCCTTCAGTGGAAGCTCACTTCTCTAGAACAATTTGCAGAAATTTGAGGTCCTTTCTGGGAAAGAGGAAAAATTGAGACAGTGATCAAAGGTATTCTGTTACCTTTGTAGGAAACTTCTCTCAGATATATAGGTTAAGCATAGTAGCTCAATACCTGATTCATCTTACTGTGAGTGACTAACTCCTGCTTTTCCAAGTATGTGCTCAGGACCACTGGCTTTGATCCATGTTTACAGCCTGGGACCTGAAGTTACAGCAAGGGCAAATGCAGGAATATGTATCTGGCCGCATCACCCGCATAAACCTCAGAGACATTTGTATTTGCTGGCCACGTTGCACGAATGTAGTGCTACAGGAGTTGAGCTTTTCTCTAAACTATGTGAGTAGAAGTCTAGTGAAAGGTTGTCATGGGTAGAACATAGCAGCTTTGATTAGCACTGGTTTAACAATCTTCTCAGAAACAGTTATCCACTAGAAAATACTGTCTCATTGAAATGGAAATATTTTGCTCGAGCTTGTCAGCTTCAATAGAGTTTTGAAAAGAAAAGTTCTGAAGTTATTGCAAATTGAAACAAAGCATTATGTTTCAACTTTCTTGTTTTGTTTCATTTTGCCTTTCTTGTTTCATTTAATTTCCTTTCAATTCTTTCATTATTTTAATATGTCTTGACATCTAGAACATGTTGAAGTTATTGAAATGTTTCATCCTGATGTTTGCAAACTGAACTGTTGCAAGGTTCTGACTCCTCATACCAATGCAAGATGAAAACAAATACCAAGGAACCAGAATTTTGAATGCGTTAGAAACCTGGTTTCTGAACAGTTGTGTGTTTGCTCTGGTTTGTTTAGAGAAGACAGAGCCTTTCCCATGTTTTCTCACATCTCAACAATAGGTTTGTTTGCATGTTAATATGTTTCTTAAAAATACTTCCTGAGTAGTCATCCTGCTGGCTTCTTGTTTCCAGTGTAGTTAAAGCACTAACCCCTGAACATTCTTGGCCTGAGGGTGCATAACGAACCACTGGCACCATTGTATTTGGTTGCTCAAACTGGACTCCTAACAGAGGTTGCAAGTCAGCACAGAGGATTGATCTCAGGAGGCCTATATTCTGTGCAATCTGTGCTCGGGGAATCTTTACTGACACTGTTTCTCTGCATCTGTATTTAAATCTTATTGGTTTAGTTCTCTAATACAGAAACGATGAGGCATGAAGTGAGCCTAGCAGGTGGCAGGTTCAGAACAAATAAGGGATATGGTTTTCACTAAATATGTAGTTTAGGTGCAGAACTTCTTGCGAAAGCTTTCTATGCATGTTAAAGGCTTATATGGGTTCAGGAGACATATTTTACATTTCTGGTGGGAAAACCTATCAAGGGTTTAATATTAAATGGAAAGATACTAAGTCTGGTGTAGAAAGTCTCAGCTGCACCGTGGAGGCTGGGAGATCTTTCAAGAAAGTACCAATACGTGCTTGCTGTACTCTTATACCCTTCCTCATATTTCCCCTTTTGCCCCTAACACAAAGTAGTGACTGCAGAGATCTGCAGTGTGATCCATTAAAGCAAAGTCTTCTATTTCTTCCCAGGAAGCTGCTTTATCTCCATCTTGTTGGCTTCAGTCACACTAGAAAACAGGAAGAAAAGGGCTTCCTGGCTGGGTCTGACCAGTGGGGTATGACTGAAACAGCCAGAACCTGATGCTCTGTTGAAAGATGCAGTAGCTACTGCAGGATGCCCAAGCAGGCCATTGGAAAAACTCCCTCTGATTGAATGTTGACATCAGATTTAATGGGAAGATATCCATTTGACCAGAATATTTTTTTTTAACTTTGAAGTATAACTTAACTTTTATCTGCATAATTCTGTTCCTTTTCTTTTGGGGAATATTCCTGGCTTTTTTTTGGGACACTACTGTCTTATATGCAGCCTCCACATCAAGAAGCTGAAATACCCTATTATTGGGTAAGTGACCCCTGATACTAGTAGTCTTAAAATTTTTGACCCAGTTTAGAAGTCATCCTTGTCATGAGGACATTAAACTTACACAGCAATCACTGAACAGTTTCTACTCAAAGAGCCAGCTATTTTGGTATTATTAATGACTTCTGTATGCTGCGACCTCCTATAAGTTTTGACCATAAATGATCTAAATATTGTCAACTGAATTTACGTACTGTTACTGGGGGCAGTTGTGTGTGGGGTGTTAATTGAATTTATATTGTCTTAGTGCTTGCCTGATTCTGGAGACAAACCATAACCCTAAATAATTTAGTGTAGGACATGCCCTAAAATTTGCCACTGGAACAGGTTGCCCAGAGTTGTTGTGGATACCCAATCCCTGAAAGTGTTCAAGGTCAGGCTGTATGGGGCTTTGCACAACCTGTAAAGATGTCCACCCATGACAGGGTGGTTGGAACTAGGTGACCTTTAAGGTCCCTTTTATCTCAAGCCATTCTATGATTTGTCACTTAAAGATGTTAAGACTTTGACCTGAAGACATTTCCTAACAGCTGTATTTTCAACGTCCTCACTGAAGTTAACATTCATTTAGCTGGCTGTTCCGAGAGCTGGATGAGGGTTAAGTCTGGCTTTCCACTCGTAAGCCCTGGCAAATCATATGATAGTAATTTAAGATCTTTCTGTCCTCAAGTTTTTGCTGTTTCAGTTCTGGACTCATCTCTTCAGAAGCAGAGGTTGCAGAATGGGCTCTGTACCTGCCCCTTAATCATCACAACTCACAACCATGGGCCATAAAAAGCAGAAATTAGTTGCAGATGAGTTCTGAGTTCTGAGCCACTATATCTGAGAAAAGAAAATCCTGCCTCTTCATTTATCTACTGGGGACAACTGTCATCAGAGGAAAGTGGGTAACAGAGCCTGAGGTGATAAACTCTTCAATTATCCTAGAGTAAATAGTCCTCTTTTCTTCCAAAAGAGTGGGAGAATCCATATGCTGAGATATTTCTCCAAAGCATTGGGTATCAAAGAAAGGGTTTGTCTTTGGATGTCGGATTAGGTTGATAGTTTCTTGGATTGGAGGCACTATTTTACAAATAGGAGGTGGTTAAGTAGTTGGTTGTTAAGAGTGAATAGTTAGTTTCTTGTGAAATGTTGTTAATAATTTTTGAGTTCTTAGGTTTAGGCTGTATAGACAGTAGGTCTTCAAATACTGCAGGTATTAAATTACCATTGATAATTTTCAGCTTGATGCCTTGGCTTTAGACAAAAGGTGAATTGTCACCCTTAGTTAGTGGATAAGTGAGTATCTTGAGCCATGAGCAGTACATAATAATCTGCATGGGTCATTGGAAAATAATTACATTAGTTAATGAATACTAGGGTTAATTAATTACCAATTAATTGCCGCAGGTTATAGCTAGCTAGCTAGCCATAGCAGCAGTGAATCAGTTACTAGGGAAAAAGAGATACATTACAAAAAGGGTTGTTAGCTGTATTGGTTGTAGGGACCTGATGGTTTCTTTATGAAAAGAATAGCTCTGCATGTCAGCACACAATAGCCAAGGCAGCTGTGAAAGCTCTCACAATGCTGGTAACTGTTCAAACATGTGTGCACCATTACTGAGGGTTGGCAGCTGACTTACCAGGAACCATTCCTGCAAGAGTTGATGTTGGGTAGCTGCCTTGTCCAGTTGGGGGAACATGGGGTGGGTAGCCAGGCAAGGTGGTGCTTGCCATATCACGACCTGGAAAGGGACAGAATCAGGACAGGTGATCAATACAGATAAGATCTTTCAATATTGATTTGATATCACCTCTTGTCCCACTGTCACACAACTTGATAGGCAACTACTGCACAGCCTTCTCCTACATAAGTTCTGTCCACCCTGAAAATTCTGGGTGGAGATTGGGGCGCTTTAGATCTCGCACTGTAAGGTTGGATGTTAAAACTTAGCTTCGATGCGGCTCAAAAGAATTCGGTTTGTTTCATTGTAGATTTTGGATCTATTTTAACTAAATCAAAATGGCCCTGATCTACACAGAGAATGGCAGCATGTTCATTGCCAGAGTAGCTGAGGTCCTGTCTATATGCAGTGGATGCAGTTCCAAAACTGTGCTGTTGCTTTAGGGCATGATCAATGTGCAAAGCACTAGGAAGTGATCCAAGAGTTTTCTGTGCCTGTCTCTCTTCCCACCTTTGTCATTCACCTGCTGATGGTTTTAGGCTAGTCACTTTATCTCTCTGTGCTTCTTTTTATGCTGCAAACTCTTTGGTGCAAGGGCACACTTTTAGTACATTTGCACAGTGCTTAGCATGAGACCAATACTGGTTGGACTCCTTCCAGGTGCTGGTGTACTATATATAATAATAGGATCATGCAAATTAGTTTTAGTCTCACTTCATTTTTATTACAGGTACAAGTTTTTTTTCCCAATACTTTAATACTTTGTGATTTCTTTTCACCACCAAAGAAGTAGAGAGGTGTGTGGACTGAGTGTATGATTGTAGTTTATTTTTCCTCTCTTAGGAAGTGCAGCTGGGGGCTTCTTGGTTGATGCCAGAGGCATTTCCTCATTTGGACTGGTTAGCCTGAAAATGGGCCAGCCAGAAAGGCATTTGCTGTTAGTGCTTATTGCATTTAAATGAACTAAAATAATCTCAGAAGCTGCTGGGAGTTTCAAGCCAAAGCAAAACAAAACAAACAAAGAAAAACAAAACAAAACAAAAATCTAAATAAATTAAGATAATCTTTCCCCCACAGCTGCTGAGAGATTTACAACTCAACCTCCAACACTGTCTACTGAGATGTCAGCCTGTTCCAGGCATCGAAAGCCTTTTACATTCCCTAGGTGAACTGTAGCTCACCAAGAAGTTTGTGCCTTTTGTTGTTCTTTTGTTAAATTTTGTCTCTGTTATCTGTTCTAACTGGAGGGCAAGAGTCTGATTTGCCTTTAGGAGTGGCAGGTGAAGTACAGCCCATTAACACCACTGGAGTCACCAGAACCGTGCTGGGATATGCCATTGAAAGGAGAACCAGTGTTGGTTTAGCACTACTAGCAGCAGAATGATAACTGATAAAAGCAGGCCCTGGAACAAGCATGAACCTTGGCTGGGGAATCAGAAATAATTAACAGTTACAAGGCAAAGCAAAAACTAATAAGCATGGAACATTAACCTGAAGGGAGGAAGTTTCTCTGGGATGAGGTAGGCTAAACCAGTGTCATTGCTTTCACAGCTCTTGAGTAAAGATTACTGAGGTGATTTACTCAAGAAAACAGAAATGCAAGTTCATTCTTTCTCCCTGAAGAGATTCCCGATCAGTGGCTGATGTTCCTAGCTTATGTCCTCTTAGACAACAGCAGACCTATTTTCCAGCCACTCCCCAATACTGATAAAAATATATATGTAATGTATCAAGGATCAATATTCTACACTCTTTTACTCTTTTATCACCGTCATTCCTACAGTGACTTGTAGCTGTATGTTAAACAGTGTGAACAATACCTAATAGATGTAGGGGTTTTTTTCTCACTTTGGTTTAAGGCAAGAAATTTTTATGCTTAAAATTCTTGTTCTTTTAGTTTCATTTATTGACTAGCCTGAGAAATAACAAGTGATGAGTGAGAAAGCAGTGTCACTGAAAAGTTAGAGGTAACATTATGTAGCTGCAGGCAAAATTAATTCATTTTGACACTTTCATTCAGGTGGATCACATATACACTCACTCTGCTACTTGTGTGCACATATGCTCCTGTGTTTTTATTCAGACATGAGTGCACAGAGGTTGATGCTCAAAACTGAGCATGGAAAATTTGTTGGGCAGTGATCATCTGTCAAAATCCCAGTCTTGAAAAAGAAGATAACAAACAAGTACTGTATCAGTAACATCAGTAGGAGTCTCACAAACTCTTAAGGTGCTGTTACATACAAACAGACCCCTTCCATAACCTCCTCTCTTTACAAACAGGTAGATTGGATTATTAAAGTCTTGTACTGCAGGGCTATGGCAAAGCTAGCTCATAACATGCTTCCAACTGCAGCCATTATTCCTCCTTCAAGAACCTTCTCAGTGAGGAACAGCACCTGAATCGCTGTGATAGTTTGCACTTTTGAATGCTTTCTCCAATGTCTAATTCCCTATAAGAGTCCTAAGGCATGTGCCTCTTGAGAAATACACTGCCTTCTAGGCTAGAAGATGGTCATATAGAACAGTATCCCCAGATATCTGTACTGTTGGAGAGAGTCAGGAGACTTCTTGGCTTAGGAAGTGCCCAGAATCAGAGGCTCTTACTGGCTGCAGTAAGGGAGGACCAAGACAATCTTATGAACACAAGTCTTTTCTGCTGTTCCTTGCTGTTTTCCTGCATGGTGGTTTAGAAATGGAAATCTCACATGACAAGACAAAGGAAGGATAATAAGTTAAAAGAGAAAAATAATATAGAAACATGAAGGAGGCAGAGGTAAGATATGTTTCTTGAGTATTAGGAACTGTGGTCTGCACTAAGACTTGTCTGTTCTGAAAAAGCCCAGATTACATCCTTTAAAAAATGGTCAGTGGTCACCCAGGATGATACCCACTATTTCACCCAAGTCACCCCTGAGATTCTGAACAATGTTGCTTCAGTCACCTTGCTCAGGATTTTCCCTTAGTACCTACCTGAAACTTGACCTTCCTCTTCATCTTTTCCTCCTGCCTGCTGCTTATAAATGCTGCCATCTTCTACAACCTATTTCTTCACTTCTACTCTTCTCTTAAAGGCCACCTACCTCAGCTCTGTATTCCTTTGGCTGTAAAACATAGTCTCTCACACATCCTTCCTGCTCTTGGCATTCAGACATGATGCTGGGTTTCTTAACTGCTTGGTCTGCTGTGTGAAGGCACCAGCTCACACTGACACTTCCAAACCAGGTGACTCAAATACTGCTCACAGCATAGCTATGGCAGTGCTCACCAACTGCCTGTGTCTGACTTAGCAGCTGCAACCCACGCTCAACAACCCAGGCAGGCCTAGAACTGGATGGGATCTTCACACTGCTGTCCTCTACCTCAGGCTAGCACACTGAATTCTGTGCCTGCAGTACTCAGGGACACCATAGCTATTGAAGCAACACAGGATTTTGCTGGATACATATTTCTATACTAAGTCCCAAACCCAGCCCAACTAGGATACTCAGTCACTTCTACGTAGTTACAGCTCCTTTTCTCATTTTATTCTAAAAATGAAGGACAGTCATGAAAGCTGTTTGATTCTTCATGGAGCTGAGAACACATGCTGCAGAAGCAGACCTGGAACACGGTTGCTCTGGTTCCCACTTGCACTCAAAGAGCTTGCAGCATTTACTGGCCTCCCCATCAGACGAAACTGAACCCCTTGCCTACAGCATCCCCACTCAGTTTGTGGCCAAGGCCGGTTACCTGCTATCAGAGGCTGGCTGCTGGACTGCCCAAAGTGGGCACCATGATGAAGGAAGGCACTGTAGCAAGGCGTGGACGCATCGTCTGAAAGGGCCATGTGGAAGGGCTGAAGATCAGCCTGCCCAGAGCCGACCGGCGTGGTGGGGGTGAAAGGGGTGAGAGAGGCTCCATGAGGCTCTTGCTTTATACTGAGGGGAGAGGAGAGGTTTTCTGTGGTAGGGTAAGGGATGGACACAGACAGACAAAGGGAACAAGGGAAGGAAGAGGAGGGTGGGGAAGGGAGGAGAGGAAGAACAAAATGGGTAAATGAAAATGGAGTGGTTAAAATCTACAGGGAAATTAATTTTAAAACAAAAATAAAAATAAAAAGGCAAGGAGTAGATCAGAGGAGCCAGTGCTGAGATAACAGCAGTAAATGTGCCTGGGGGCTAGGCTCAGACTGCAGGAATGCCTCTGCAGGGCAGCAAATGAGGGGGATGGAGTGCAGTGGCAGAGGGGAGGAATGGGAGGCAATAGGGGGAGAGGTGAGGGAAGGAACATGCAGGACAGGAAGGAGACAGGAACAAGCATAGGATTGGGAAGAGGAATGCTCTGAAGCTCTTGTGCTCCCTTTCCTGCTGCTTTTTCTTGCTGGCCAAGGGCGTGTGAAGACACTACACTTACACAGTTTAGCCCAAGGAATTGCACCACTTTTTCTCTTCAAACCCAAAGTAACCTTCCTCAGGAGAGTAGCCTTGCTATGAGCATCTATTAAACAGATTGCTGAGTGTAATGGCCAAAGCTTCTCAAGGAAATTTCATAAAAGCTTGACAAAAAATGGTATAGCAGGAGTTTGAGGTTAAAATACAAATAGGATTGTGCAATTAATAGGTGGATAGACAGATGGATCAATCAGTTGATCTTGTTCACAATGGCACATTTTGGAGATTTAACCGTAAAAGCAGTCAGGGCTGACTTTGTTCCCAGAGTGTAGTTTTTCCAGATAGATACCTTGACAGAGAGACATAATGGAAAAGAGGAAATGTGGAGGACTTAGAAAAGGTCTAATTTTCATTGTTGTTTGCATTGTGCCTCCATTTCTGATGTGCCGATTTTCATAGGCACAATAGATTCAGCTTTGCAACTGGTCCTAATTTGGCTGCCGAGTAAGATGTTTGGAAATTGAAGAACTCTGTGACCTAAAGCACAGGTACTTCAGAACACCCACTGCTGTTGGATCAGCAGTAATAGAGTCCTGTATTTGGACACCTGAAATCAAAGCATGGATGATGTGTTCAAATCCAATCCAAATTTTCTAGCAAACCATCCATCCTCAGGTAAACAAATTCAAGCCAATAAATGAAAGCCATCTCTCTGCTGTGATGGCAACTATTGCCAATGGCCTATGAAATAAGTTAGTTCTGGTGGTTTTGATTTATACAGAGAAATAGAAATGTGACATATAATTAGGTCATAAATCTAACTTCATTAATGTAGAACTGGCTTAATTAACTTTAGGCACCTTGTTGCGAGGCTATAGTGCTCACCTAGACAATAAAGGGCTGGGCAATTTCTCTCTGTGAATGCTGTTTATCCTGAGAAATTTGTTTCCTAAGGTTCTACTACCTGGCAAAAATGATAGTTTGCCATCTGTGTTCTCTTCCAAGTACTTTTAACATGGGTGGCCAGCAAAGGTCTCTCATCACCAAGACTTCTTTGCAGCAAAGACATATGTTCATGTTTCAATTAATTGGGAAGGATCAGTCCTGGCCAAAAGGGATACACTTCCTTTTCATTTAGTTTACTAAGTGAAGTCACTAGTACGCTAAGTGAGGATCATAATTTCTTTTCCCTATTTGCTAGGAAGCTCTGTTTGGCAAGGACCTTTTGTGGAGGGTATGGGGAATGGAAGCTGGAGTATCTGGATTTTGTTTTACAGTTAAATAAAGTCTCCAGAGTAGGCAACACATCAGCACCCAGCTCCTGCTTTTTACAACCACACAGCATCCTACTATCCCACTAGTGAGCCTTCATGTGCCAGAGCCAGTCTCTGTAGATCAAGAACACCTCCAAGCTATTTTTCTCTTGCATGCTCTGTCATCAGATGGCAAGGAATGCACAGATTTATTTTCAGACCAAACTGTCAGAGTCACCACCAGCATTCTGGGAGTGCTTGAAGCCTTTATCCAAATAATGTTGATACAAGATAATTTGGATTAATAGACCTATCTGCAGGCAGAGGGCCAAAAGTTCCCTGGGCTTTCACAGGCTGAAGTGATATTTTTCCAAGAAGCCATTTGACATTGATACGTAAATAAACTAGGGACACTTTGGTCCTGGGCATTTTCCATACTCCTTTTTCAACTCTATTATACAAGAGACAGCAGGTGTGGGGAGCTGCTGAAGAGAAAAGGGCAGAGAATCAGGTGGACATGGAAGCGTGGGTGGGCAGAAGCAAGAGGTGCTATGGGCAGGGGTTAATCCTGTTTGCACAGCCCCCAGGCACATTAGGTTTCCTAGTCCCTCCCCTGCTTTATTTCTCTTTTAAAGCATGGAATTTTCAGCTATAATCCTTCCTAAACCGCAGCATTTTTCAGGCTCTCTGTGTAAGTGAAACCATAATCTCTGGTAAAACAGACCGCTTAAGCTGCAGTAGCATTAGGCCAATCTGATCCAGCCCCTGGATTTCCGCTCTGCCCAGCCACCACAGAGAGGATTTCAGCCTGAAAGACTGTGTAAAGCCCTTGCAATGGGAACAACAGTGCTAGGCCTTGCCTTGCAAAGCTGGGAAGGGTTAAGGGACCAGGAGCTATTTGTCCCGATGTTGTGAGGCTGTTAAAACCCCTGTCAGACTCACAGTGGAGATGAGCCCAGCCCTCTTTTGAACACATAAAGGCTTATGAAGAAAAATTCCTCGCACCTTCCAGAGGCATCACCACTTACTCAGTGTGGGGGGGGATAAAGAAGTCAACAGTAACATGGTAAACAGACTTGAACACAATAATGCTAAACTCTTCTCTCTAAGAATAGCGGAAAGGAGGCGAGGATAAGGTCAGACAGCGAATGATTGCACAACCAAAACTCAGACTTTTATGTGTCTATTTATCTGTCTATCTTTCCCTCTACACTCTGCAACTGCACAGACATAATTTATATCCCATGTATCTTTACTGATGGATGGCATTTACCATTTTTTACTCTTTTGTTGTCCAACTCTCCACTGACTGAAAGCACCTGAATTCTGTCTCTGGTATAACTCCTGCCACTGCTATGCTGGAATAATTGCCCCAGCAGTGAATTATAGCTCTAAAGCGTGTCACTGTATACGAAATCAATTGATTGATCTGTCTATCCACCTGTGAATGGCACAGTCCCATTTTTCATTGTAACCACCTCAAACTTCAGCTGCCCCTTTTATGTTTTCAATTTTGATTTTCTCCATTCTCTAATTCTTTCATATTTGTGATGGAGAACTTGCCCCTGCCTATCCCAAGTCCCACTGTCTCCAGCAAGCTGTGGAGCAGTGCTATTTTGACTTGTCTATATTTTGTTGGGAGCGTTCCTCAGTAAGGCTCCTTCAGCGAATCCCAATGTATATCTTGCTCCTAAGGTAGAATACCAACCTGTAATCAAATGAAGGGGAATGGAATGAGTTTGTAATCCCTTTCCAAAGCAGTAGAAATCTATTCCTGCCACAGTCTCCTTTTTTCTTCTAAAAGGCAAACAGTATCCTTGTTTATAGGTGGCAAAAAAAATTAAGTCCTCTGTCATGGTGGGGAAAACTTGAAAGTCAGCAGGGTGTGGATATAGCTGGAAACATAGCAGAGGACAGCATTCTGTGAATCACCTACTCCTCTCTTTCTGACTGTACTTTCTGAATTATGGCTGTTTTTCTTCCATTCTAACCCTCTCCTCTGTTATTTTGGCGGAGAGCAAGAACTGGTGATCTCTAGCCTAAATTCCTACTGCGAATGAAGGGATTTTGGCCAGACAGAGTGAGAGGAAGATTCACAGCTTTGGGTTCCTATGGAGACTCATCTCAGCTTTTATCATGCTCTCTCCTGCTGCAGGGAAGTGGAGTAGTGGGGGTGGGTGTTGGTTGCAGGACTAGATAAGCTGCTTGTTTTTCATTGCTGGCTTCCTGAAGGATAAGAGATCTGCATCCAGTGCTCCTTTTCTTTACAGTAGACAAAGAATACCAAGATGGCACAACCATGCATGAGGGATGGCTTTTACACACCCACTCAACACGGCTTACCATCTTGACAATGTTTCCTGGTTTTTGTCTTTTCCTGAGGTCTCTATCAAATATTTGTATGACCCCAGAGCCCCACCCCTTACAACACATATCCTTACAACATTGCTTAAGGATCACTCTTTTAACTGTGAGGAACTGAGCCCCAAGAATACTCAAGTTGATGTAGGAACCCTGTGCCAAAGCTGAATCTTATCTCTGATGTTTTGAATTCTATCCTTCTACCCACCTCTGAAACATCTTTTTCTGTATTTATGTTCTCTATTCCTTAGAAAAGTTTCATTGTGGTAAAGAATGGTACGGGGTCCTCAGAACTCATAGGCTAATGAGTTTACACTACAGGCAGTGCAGTTACATCAATATCTCCCATGTGGGAATCTTGCCTCCAATTCCAAAATCCATACAAAAGATCAGACAGGACTCACACAGCATATTGTTTGCTTTTACTTACTGTCATATCAGAAGAATCACTTTTTCTGTTCTTAGTTTCCTAGGTTTTCAGTTGCAAGAGCATTTTGCAAGTTGCACTGAAAATAAATACTGTCCTGTTTTTTTTTTTTCTCCTCTCTGATCATAACAGACCTTTGCTAGAAGAACTTAAAAGTGTGCCAAGACTAACCTGCTTTTCATCATACCTTTCTTGTCTTCCTACTGACTGGAGAGTGAGCCTTGTGCATTCAGGATTATTTCCTGTTTCTGCACACATTCATCCATGTTCTTAGCCCATTGAGTACATGTTTAAAGAAACAACCTTGGACTACTGTTCCCTAAGACCCAAAGCTGTTGTGACATCACATCCCATGTAAAATTTTGTAATCTATTTGCCATATTTTGTCATTAAACTGAATCTTATAGATATAGATTTTATGTCTGACCTGATCAACTGCTGCTTTCCAAGTAAACTGACCTGCTAACTCTGTATGTTACTTTGAAGAGAAAATGTTATAGTCTTCATACATGGACCTTCTAGTAGACCTGTCATCTGGACTTACTCTTTGAAGGTACTTGAATACTGATTAATCACTTGAGAACTCAACTGAAGTCTACTTCATGTGGCTCTCAGTACATTTGTTTAAAGATGGAGCTGAAGAAGGAAGAAATTGTTTGAAGTCCTGGGTGAAGGGGAGAAAGATGTGCAACTTGTGCACTTGTCAAAGAGAGAAGTTGAGTGGAGTTTATATTGTCTTCTTTCTTGAATCCCAGCCCATTGTATTTGGCATTGTATCTGCCTGTCTTGAAATATGGCATATGCTTATTCCTTGTTTTGCAACTTGACTGTTACCTCTGAAGATGTTTTTGAAGTATATGTTGGGCAATGCAATTAGAACCTGTTAGTTTTTCATGCAGTTCTCATTATGGGTAACTCTAAGGTTTCATCGTAATGGTATTTTACTGGTCACAAGATAGGATAGATCTTCCTTGGTAGCCCACAGCAGTCATAAACTTAAAAAGATGGGACAAAATTTTCTCTAAGCTCTCAATTTCTCCGAAAGACTGCAGTGGGCAATTTTGGTTGTACAAAAAATTAAATCCAGTACAGCTGACGGACACCAAAAGTTGTTAATGTCTGCTTAACTTATGTATAAAGCACAGTCTTTGCTACACATCATAAGAATTTTTATCAAAATTGTACTCATTGGATCCTTCATTTAACCTCAGAAGAAAAGGCAAAATTTGAATTGCTGGAAAGACAATATAATAGAATTATTTTCTCTAAAATTATTTTGTCCAGCAGCATAGAGTGTGGCAGCCTGCAATACTGTCCTCTTGCTGAAGAAAATTGGACTGGGAATGCCAATTCACTGCTATTGTCATTATATGACATTATTTTCATTCACTGCTATTGTTCACTTAAATGGTAATTTAAGGAAAGCAAAGATATTATTTCTTTTGGGCTCATCCCTTTCTGTGTTCTTCACTTGAATATGCCTTTAAAGCCCACCAGCTGCTTTCTTCAGCATCACAAAGTTACTGTTAGTGAAAATTCCACTGAATGCATATAAATAGTTTATGTGATCCCATCCCCTCTATTCCTTCTGTTTCAGGGATCATTCATCTGACCATCTATCACTCTCAGCCATTTGGTCCCTGAGAAGAAGCACCTTTTGCTTTTAAAAATTCCTTGACTAGATAAGAAGATATTATCTCTTCTTAAGGAGGAGAAACAGTTGATTAAACTTGGAGGTCCTGTGGACTTCTGCTTTAGCCAGTTGCTCATCTTGAATATGAGAGGCTTACTCACAGAAAATACTAGCTTCATTTTAGTGAGGCAGGACAGTAACAACCCTGTAGCAGATGCATGAATGATTATTATATTCCATTTTCATGGCATTGGAGCATCCAGAGATGTGCCCAGGAGGCTGTGTGCCTGCTGGTGGCTGCAGCCGGGCTGCTGGGCTGCTGAGCAGGGTCAGTGTCTCTGGGATCTGCCATCCCCAAAGCCAGCTTGGGCCCCCCAGCAGTTTGCTAAACAGGGTTTTTTACAGTCAGATGAATCAATCCCTGGCCAGGGCTGTTGCTCCCTGGTATCAAATCTAAAGTACACTGCAGTAAAACAGGAATTTTTCACCAGTACAAACAAGAAAAAGGGAAAGAAAATACTTCCCCTCTCACTGTAACATTATAAGTACAACTTAATGTAATGGTCAGTTTTAGTCATAAATTAAAACAGTAAACTGGATCAACTTGTTTTACATTTCCACTGTGAGGCTGTTTTCCACAAGCTTGAATTTTATGGGAAGTAACAAATATTTTGACAGATACAAAACCCACCCTAAACATAGTTATTTCAGTTTTTGCTAAGTAGATGAACTGCATCATGTGCCCATTTATTTAAGCAATTATGTTGTTTAATATAATTTGTCTTCACATATTATTACTTGGCAAAATAGTGAACGATGAGTCCATATTATTATTTTATTAGATTATTAACTTTTTACTTGTTATCTGTGTCAAGTTATATTTGGATGGAAATTAGAATTAAATTAAAAACAGTATTTGTAATTATTCATGCTAATTAAATAAAATGACCATAAGCTCTCTGACTTCCTAAATATGTTAGAACAAAAAATGCAAGCTTTTCTAAGCAGATTTTGCATTAAAAATTTATTTATTAACTGGAGGAAAGGACTGCTATAAGGAAGAATTTGGCCTGGTTTAAGAACCCTATTTTAGAACTAATAGATTTCATCCTTTCGTACCAACTCTAATTCACTTAATTTGAGGAAAACAAAGGTTTCTGCTTTTTCAAGCCCTAGTTTGTTTATTCATTTTAAGTGACCAAGTTATTGAACCAAACAAAATTTTCTTCAGTTCACTTGCTAATCTGAAATTAAGGAAATAGTATCTTTTCACCTTGCAGGGGGTTAAAGTTCTCAAAGGATTGTATAACATTTCAGAAAATTTTTCCTGGTGTCTGTCTAGTGATTTCTCCAGGATTAGCATCACAGCTTTCCTGAAAACTTTCATAGAAATCAGTTGCTGTTTGAGTACTACTTTTTTTATGTCTTCATAAAAAAAATAAACTGAATAAGATGAAAAGAAATCTTATCCCAGAGAGGGGAGGTCTGGAGGAAAGTAAAATCCATGAACTTAGTGGTTTTGTGGTGCCTGTGTTTGATATGTCATGAGTTGTCATCAGAATTTCTTGCCCTGGGTAAAAATTACTTAGGGAAAAAAATATTTCCCAGAGAAGGAAACATTTCCCATATAGGACTTGATAGCTGTTTTGGTGGGTAGTGATGGCTTTAAAAGTTCTCTATTCCTGTTAATAGGTATTAACTGTAGCAGAGAAGCACTCATAAATTTCCTCACAGGAAGAGAAGGGGACACATATTCCCATTTCAGTCATAGTAGAAGTTCCTAAAGTGATTTTATTTTTTCATCTTGTCCTTTACCTTTACTTTTTCTTTGTACATTTCATGGACTGTAGTGTACTTGCAAACAAGGTCTATTTACTTAAAACTTCTGTGTTTCAACTAAGGAAAATTTTCTTCTCCTTTGCTCCCAATTTATGACCCATCCAGTAGGTAAATCCTCCCCTTTAGTACCCTGTTAACAAGGAAGTTTCAAGCCATACATGGAAAGTCCATTGTGCTCTAGTACTGTCTCTCTTTTGGGTAACTCCTGGGCTAGATAATTGAGTTGGAAAGGCTCTGTTCCCAAACTATCAATCTAAGTCCCCTGAGCTCACAACTTGCTTTGAAGACATTTCACTTCTTTGCACGACTATTCCAACAGCTGTGACTTCTGGTGGTGCTTAACGATGGATCTTAACCTTTGTTCTCTTCTTGATTGAAGGCTTCTGTGAACATCCATGTGCTTTTAAAGTACTCCTATTGCTAGTGCCAAAATCTTGAGATTTTTCTCCATTCCCCTCTTGGCCTACCTAGCTATTGAGTACCTTCCAAACTCAAAGATCCAAGGAAACAAGTGAATAAAAGAAAATCTATTGAGATTTTCTGTGTTTACCAAGCCCTGTACATATTTATACTCATCTGCTTTGACTATTAGCCTTCAATAGAAATGATTACAGTAGAACAACTCTGAGCAACAGAATTCTTATAACAGCATTCAACTGCACATACTTGCCTTATCATGGTATGTTTGAGCTTGGATGTTTGCTTCTAGGAATTCTGATTGTTGTCCAAAGACATTGTCCAAGAAACTGAGAGGGATCTACACCAATCCAGGTACGAGAGCCATGCAACATCAAGGCAAGATGTAGCTTGCCTGCTGGCCTGTGTATGCAGGAAGAGGTATGGTAGTGTTCTCAAGCAACTCTTAAGAGATTTCTCTCTCTGAACCTTCATAAGGAAGTTTAAAATTTCTGTATTGTCTGTTCCATATGAAGAGCAGCAGGATATGTTTCCTAGCCTAGTGTCCAGCTAGTTCCTAAGTGAACACTTATTCATGGAAATTCCTTGTACGTACTTAATAGGGAGAAATAAGGATGACCTGTCTGCTCCACAGTAAAAAAATGGTTTTGTTTACTTGCTTTCAGAGATTTGAGTAATAAATGAGCGATTTAAGATGTGTTAGTAGAATAATTGTCTGAAAGGGAGTGTTTGGTATTGGCAGTACTAGGCAAGGCTGAGCTGTACATAGCTCTGATGCTAAGCTGTGTCTTTGAATAGATGCCCAGGATTTTGGGGATGGCCTTCTGGGATGTTGAAGATGTGGCTGCCTGTTTTGCAGCATTACCAGCTCTTCAGTCCCAAGAAGTCCCCAGACAGATGAAGGAACTTCAGCAACACCATTCCTTAATTGTCTCATTACATTTCAAGCTCTTAGGTAGCTACATATTGTTGAGATTTTGATGACTTTTGGAGGGAGTCTCAGAATGGTGCGAGCTGAAAGAGCTTGCTGAGGACAGCTAGTCATGTGCCAGAGAGAAGGACTTTCTCTTAAGTCCTCACAAAGGACAGGGATCTGGTATCACACAGCTGTGGTTTGGAAAGACCTAGCAATACTTTTTTCTGTTTGGGAAGACTAATCTGGGGAGACTTGCTTGTAGACTGAACCTCTAAATCTCACATTGTGAAGTCACTGCACATAGAATTTGTACCCTGAATGGGCAGATTTATTTCACATTTGTTTCAGGTATCACCTGACTTCACAGACTGCCCTGGGACAAAAGTATGGGGCCTTTCAGCAAAAGAGGCAGCCAGCAATTCAATACCCATTATTACTCCAATATCCCTTCCTGAGAGCAGGACCTGGGTGATACCAAAGAAATCTGCATGCCTCTTCCTTAATTTCCTAGCTGAGGTAGATCAGGAGGCAGCATTGAGTTCCTCACCTCTCTGGTCCTTCCTGAAAGCATTACCCAGCCCCATAGCAAACATATCATGAATCATTCATCTTTAATAGATTATGCAAATTGAGAACATCAGATCAATGAAGATCAATATCTGCAACCATTTAATTGCCAGCAAAAACATTTTAAGAATGAGCATTATCTGAAGTCCTTTCTTGGGTAATGGCACCATTAATCCAAACATTGGATCCTGGCCTAAGTGTACAGGAAAAATTCTCCACCCCCCTTCCCCTGATGCCTTTCAGGTTGTTGAGGGGCTTTTTCTTCCCCTTTTCATTTCCAGTTTCTCCATCATTACCACCAGTGAACAGCTCCCAGTGCTAATAGTTCTGCTTTTGTTACTCTGCACTGATTGAAATGTCGCATACAGATTGAGATGTTAGTGCTAAGTTGCCACCTGGGAATGTCAAGCTGGGTCTGAAATGAACTTTTCTCACTCTTGGATCCAGATGGATCAGATAGGGATGTTCTCAAGCTGGGCTGGGAGTGTGGCAGGGAACAGAGTAGGGGTAGCACAGGGTGGGAGGGACATGAAGAAAATTTTTTTCTCAGCCTATAGCCTCTTCTGTGAGACCAAATCTGTCTCCTGCTGTGCCCTTGTGAGATTCATGACCAAGGCTTGTGTAGTGTCCCAGCCTTCAGGAAGCCTCATCTCGCATTAACAGGCTGGAATGCACCATCTTCACTTAGGCAGAAGGACTAAAGAGAACTATTTTCATGGTGTATTTGACTCTTAAACTCTGATTGTAAACACGTCACCTTTACATTTAGCTGTGGGGATTTGCCTTGCTCTCCTACTGGCTTTGCCCCTCAAAGACAAGAAGATATTTCCTGTAAGAGATGTGGAGCTCCTAAACAGTAGATGAATGCCAGCTGAGTTTTGCAAATACAAAGAAAGGTGCAACACTTTTACCACAGCTAAGCCACTTTTTTCTGGTTGGCTAAGAAACTGCATGGCTGCAAGGATTCTGAATCAAGCCTGATAGCTGTAAAAGCCCTGAAAAAGGTCCAGAATTACGTGCTTTCTAGACACTTCCTGAATAATATAGTTCGTCTCCCATGTTCTTCATGAGGTTTTGCAGACCTCACACTGGATATCCTCTGTGTCTGAGTTGACTGTTACTAATCCTGCCTAGTCCCAAAGTTCTTGGTAGCCAATAGTTGCATGCAACAATATGCCTTTGCTCAGCGTTTGCTGAACAAACGACTGCCTGCCTCAGCCATGAGCTGCTTTGACACTGGGGGCTATTAGCTGGAGCTTCTGAAAGAAAAAAATTGAGATACAAACTCCAGGGCTCTTGATTCTGTGCCATCATTTTTGGTCAAGGGAGAAGAAGCTTCTTCCCTTGCTAACAGGACTTAGACCTCCTTTTCAGGAGCTGTTTCTCAACTTCTGCCATGAGGTTTCTAGAGAGGCTACAAAAGTTGTCAAGAAAGGGGAATATACCAAACAGGGGCAAGTCACTTGAGCCTTGCAGCCATTTTAGCTACCCAGGAGGAGATGTGCAACTCTGGTAACTGTGTCAGCAGCCACTGATGGCAACCAAAGCCTCGAGAAGGGCTGTGGCACCAGAATGCTTCCTTACAGCTCTAGACACACACAGGACAGGCAGTCTAACACCAGGATGAGGACAGTGTGGGAGTGACCCGTGGCCCCAAGCCAACCTGTGCCATTCAGCAAAAAGAAAGTTTCAGTGAAGCATCTGCTACAGAGGTTACCTCCTATTTATCTGCATCCCGATTTGTCTGCTTACATGTGCTTGCTCACAGCTTCCGTTCTTCCAGACACACCTGAGTTTAATGTGCCCAGATGCGAGGAAAGGCTGTGAACCAATGTTTTTGCCAGCTTTCCTAAGAGACTCATGGGCTTAAGGAGGAGGGAGTTTAGCAATCGCAGTTCAGCAGACCTCAGTATTTAATTAGCAAATGCCCCTTCCAAGTGCCAGGCTTGAATAAACAATTATTTCTCCAAAAGAAAACCAAATGGAGATCATGGGTAAGCCATGACCCTGTTGTTCTCAGATAAAAAGGAAAAAATCACAGTGCATATTTGGACATATTTGTCCTCCACCAGCATCCCAACCTTAAGCCCCATCTGGACACACAAGTTCATGATTCATGTCTGGGTTTGCCTGTCTTTCAGTCACACCTGGACACATCTAAGTGTACACAAAACTGCCAAGACTCTGGATTTCAAACTTCTATGAACCCTTATGTTCTCCACAGTCTTTCTGCCTCTTTCCTTGTTTGCCACAGAGGGATATCTTGCATTAGCAGAAAAAGCAGAAGCTAATGGTGATGAGGGAAATAAATAAAAAGCTTGGTTCTGCTGTTTGGTCAGGCAGCTTACCGGTCACCACAGGGTACGTCTGGGGTCCTGACACATTTGTCCCCAGGTCTGGGTTAGCAGAGGTGGATAGACTTGATTTGACTTCATCGAGACCAGGGGTCAGAGCTGGGAGGGAGTACTCATTACCCTGGGGAAGAGAGGAGAAAGACAGCTCGCTATTGATGCGATGGGAGAAAGGGAAGGGTGTACAGATGGGGGGGAGGAAGAGGAGAGATGCAAACCTCTGCACAGATGGAAGAGGAGGAGGAGGAAATGGAGAAGATAAAGTGACAAGAGGGTTGAGGGGGACGAGAGGGGGGCATCCTAGGATGAACTGTCCCCACCCGTCTGCTTGATGCTGTGAAGGGAGGAGAGGTGAGGGATCGGATCTGGCCTGTAATCTGTGGTATGGCTGAGCCTTCGTTCGGTGCTGTGAGGATGGCCAAGGCTGTCTGTGCCAGCCCAGGGGAAAAGAAAGGGGAAATCCACATCCCCTCCTCTTAGCCGGGTGGAGGTGGGAGGTGTTTGCCCTGTTGACAAGGACAGCTGGGGCATAGAACTACAATGACATGACTAGGACAGGCATGCTGTAGGAAGCAGCCAGTGTTGGCCCACTGTCACCAGGGTCCCTGCCTGGGTCGCCTGCCTCCCCTCTGCTGCTACCTCTGTCCTAGCATTTTAAAAACAAAGAAGCCTCATCCCCTGCCTCTGTCACTCTGTGCATTGGGGTATGAAATTGGGGAGAGGGGAGCCACATGGCTAACAGAAGGGTGGGAGGGGGAGAGCCATTGAATCTGAAAGGGTGTCCTGTCCGAAAGGCTCTGGTAATTGCCTTTTTATTGTGGCAGCCTCCAGACCAGACGCGGGAGCTGGAGAAACCAGGAAGGCTACAAAACAGCAGGAAAAGTTGCTCTGATTAATATTACGTTAAATTAAAACTGATTTTCTGCTCTTTCTCCTCCGTTTTTTTCCATGCACTTCCCCAACCCCCTCCCCACATCTTCCCCTCCTCCAGCAGGTTCCACGCTTGCTGCCCCCTCCCCGCCCCTGTCCCTGCTTGGCTAGGACTGCCTAGTCATTTCCAATTCCTTCTTGTATTGATCTTCCTGTAGAAATCAGTTTTGTAATTAGCTGCAAATTAGGCCTTCTACTGGGGGTGAGCCTGCCCCCTGATTTATCACCAGAGTAATTCGCTGTGATCGGAGAGAAATTAAAATGAACTCAATTAGGCTTTGGATTTGCTTTATGGGCCCTGCTCAGAGTTTCAGGGGGAAAAATGACTGTGCTGGTGCTTAATAGTCTAATGAAAGTAAATAAAGGTTATTCATTGTAATAAACCCAGGGACTCTGGGATGAAGGGAGTCCACAGCCAGCCTCTCCTTCTCTTCCTTTGTTGGTTTATGGCTTGGGGCGGTTTAAAAAGACTTTTGATTTTCATTTTATTAAGACAAACAGCTTTTGGGATAAAAGGCCGGGAGAGCGGGGGAGTAAAGAAAAGGTGGGTAGAGCTGCAGAAGTGTGGAAAACTGTGTTGGAGATGGGAGTCAAGTCTCAGCTTTGGGCCATGAAGGAAAATGATCCATTAAAACCCAGCCCTGTGGCTTGCTGGTCACCAGTGTGATCTCAGGATGCCAGAGTTTCTGTGCAGTGCTGGCTGCCAGTGAGCATGGATGGGGATGTAGGCACGTTCATGGCAAGAGCAGGCTGGCATATAGCCAGGTGTGTGTGCAGAGGGAAAAGTGTTCATGGGGTGTAGGGAAGGCACAGTGTGCATGTATTTGGCACGTTCATCAGAGGAGGTAAAGCACACGAGCATCAGCACAGTGATACGTTTACAACTAGACAGGGCTGTAAAAGGTAAATGCAATAACAAGTCAGTGTCAGAACAAGGGACAGAGAGGGGGAGAGAGATTTTGGTGAGATGATCTCCCTGCCATCATCCTCTCAGTGCCTGTGGGTTCCCATTACCAGGCCAGGCCCTCACCTGCTCAGATTTGATGTGCTCTGATGTTTGAAAGACGTCAGGGTAAGAAGGACGCTCAAAAACTCGATCTAAAGCTTCCAGCTGCTGCTGGGTGAAAGTGTCGCCACGAAGGTGCTTCCGCAAACTGTCCACGCTGCTCTGGGAATCTCCATTGGGAACTGAGCCCTCGGCTACATCTGCAGGGCACAGACAGAGAAAACAGGGAGTTAGCACCACCCTGGCTTGGGCTGGTAACAGATGCAGGACAAGGACAGAGTGGGAAAGAGTGAGGCTCTGTGCCTCCACCCAGGCAGCTGTGCCACTCCTGAGGGAAGAGGAGGCTATAGGGATCCAAGAAGAGCCCCCTCCTCTCTGATGGAGGGGCTAGGCTGCTCCAGTGGGTTCTGTGGGATTCTCCTGCCCAGGATGAGTGAGGCTGTGGAGAATGGTGCTTAGCTCAGAGATGAGTTTCGGTTCCGCTGATTTTCAGTGTTAAAAATTGCCAAATCTCCACTGCTGAGCATAAAATGGGAGCAAAGCACAGCAATTAGCATCGCTAGAAGACCACTGGAGAGGCAGTTCACAGAGATACAGGAGTGCTGAGGATGGGCTGTACTGGAGAGAACTGAGGGAGCCTGCAATGGGAAAAAGGCTCTCTTACAGTTTTGAGGGGAGACAGTCTCTTTTGTAGCTCCCCAGTCCTGTGAGCAGCTATCACTGTTATAACTTCCTTTTCATCTGATCATATCCTAGATGAGTCTTTCCTCCCCCTTACATAACAGGGAAATCTGTTTTCTGACTGTGTTTCACCAGAGACAAATCTGGTGGGGCAACTGTCCCATCCAACATATGTTGGTTTCTGTCCCATTCACCTATATATGTAGCTTGTGGTTTATCAAGACCCATATCTCTGTTATAAACTCCCTCTAAAATGAGATGAATCTTTGTCTCTGCCAGTCTCCCTTCTTATCCAAAATGAATTACTGTATTACAAAACCTAGTCCTCCTCAGTGGGAATCAGTCTTCCTGCTATTACTTTGTTCTTATTAGGAATATAGCTGCCTTCTGGTAGAAGCTTCCCTAGAAGTGCATCTCTGTCCCTACAGTAGCCCTCTGACATGTGCCTCCTGCCATGCTCCAGGGTGTCTCTATTTCTGTTGTGCCATCCCACGTCTCTTACAGCCCACTCATCCCCTCTGCTGTGAGTCTGCTATAAATGCCCTGCCCCACCCAAAGGGAATTTTTTTCTGTGATAAACCATCTGATCACCTATCTGGGTTTGGGTTTGGTTTGTTTTTTTTCCCCGTTATCCCCCAACTCAAATGAGGTGCATTTTTCTTTGTTATAACCCCTTTTTATCTTGAGTGAGTCTCCTGCTATTAGCATCTGTCATATCCAAGGCGAGTCTGTCTGTTATAACCTCCTGTCCCAGCTGAAGTGAATCTTCCTCTGTCATAATCCCTCATCTCATCTGAGGCAAGTCTTCTCATTATAATCTCCTGCAACTCTGCTGAGTATCTTTCTGCTGTCACATCTCAGCCTAACTGGTGTGCCTGGTTCTAATCCCCATACTGATATACCTCCATACTCTCCATGCCAAATCCTTACCTACTGCGCTTCATCAGACACAAGTCTGGCTGCCTTATCACCCTGACTAACCTAAGATCAGGTTCTCCCTCTTGTGCTGTAAATATCTTCCAGGTTTTTCACTAATATGCCTCATACTTCAGCCTTTCTTGGTGGCCTCCAGTCTGTGAATCTCAGAAACTTGCTGTCTGTTAAGAAATTGGTCAAGGGTTCTATGTAGACCTTTTCCTTCCTCCATGTGATCGTGAGGTGCTCATGGGCACATGATGCTCCCAGGAGTCTGGAGTGACACTCACTGTGCAGCATCCAGAAAATGCCATTCTGTTGCTTCCTCTTCTAGCTAAAGGGTTGTGCCAAGATGGTATTTCCATGGCACAGTTAATGCCCAGCTGGTGGCCCAGAGTTATGACTGAGCCTGCTACCTTCTGGCTATGAGATATATCCGTTTATAGGTGATTATACGATATGATATAATCAATAGTACATTATATACAGTAGCGTAGTACAGTACCACTCACAAGACCATAGAAAATATTACATATTGATTTGTCCCTGCCAGCAGCCTTCCCTTGAGCAGCCTCTTCTCTCTTTCTTTTCCACCCCAAGCCAGAGCAAGGCTGTTTACTGGCACTGATCCCTGGAGTTTTCTCCTCTCCTCAGGCTTATTTGCCCAAGAGAAAGTTATCAATTTCCTGAAATCTGGACTTTGTGACAGATTTGACTAAGAAAACAAAGCAAGGATCAAGCTTGATGGTCTGCATACTGTGTGGGTCAGTATAGTTTTAGATGGACTGAGCTGTTTCTGCAGTGGGTGACTTTAAGGAGGACTAGAACTCTGTTCTTCCCTGCAGAAAGCTGGTACAAAACTCCTAGGTCCCGACTCAGAAAAAAAAAAATTGTGTATCAGCCTCAACCTGTCTGTGGCCTGTGAAGCTGTTTGCCTTTGAGGATTTTTCCACATGTGTCAGTGTGTATGATTGTACACACCATGATGCTAATACATATGGATATTTTTGCAGTAGATAATTATTCTGTTATTCTGTAGATTCTGCATCACAGTACATGCCTGACCAGGCATTTGCCTGTGGTTGCTGGTTTTGTCTACACATGATTTTCAAGGATGGCAGCTCTATACTCTGTGTCGAGTTTGGTGTGCGTGGACAGATGTAGAGTAAAACTTTCACTGATTATCATTAAACTAGATTTTACCCAGAGTAGGCTGCCCTGAGTGGTTACACAGATTTGTGCACACATGCACAGGTATTTGCAATTCTGTCTGCATTCAGAGCCCTGTGCACATGTGTCTTCTACATGTGCACAGGCCATGCCTTTGTGTGAAGAAGCTGAAATCACAGCTTTCCCGAGTCGCTGTAAGAGTCTCTTTTCCTTCATTTATTCAGGGGCCCTTCAGATCTTGACAAATCTGTCACTCTAAATTTGCGAGAGATTATGGTGCTCTCTGCCTAGCACGGAGAGAGGTGATATATGATATCTGCTGCCCCTATTGATTGCCTGATCTGGTGGCAGAGGGCTGGCGAAATGAACTTGAAATGAACATCATGCCTCAACTCATTGTGCGTATAATACACTACTTAATCCCACATTTTTGAGCCGCTATGGAATTCAATTGATCAATCATGTCCCTCTGATAGTACTGTTTTAGGGGTTATTGCTGCTCTGCTCACTGACCTTTCTATTTATTTATTTATTTATGTCAGAGTGTGTGTGTGTGCATGTGCACACATAAGTGTGTATGTGTATTTGGGAAACTCAGGACCAGCTGATGAGAAAGGATCTGTACTGTCTGTGGGAAATAAAAGATATGGATGAAGGAAAGAGAAGGGTAAAGAATGGGGTTAAATAAGATATAGGAATGATCAAAGCAAGAAAATGGATAGAGAAGAGTGCAAAAATTGTAAGGAGAAAGACAATGCTTTAGTTTAAGTGGAAATTCCTGGATGGGAGAGGGAGGAAGGAGCAGGATGGGCCACTCTACCCTAGCCTATGCTTTAAAATCTGCAAAAGCAAAGAAACTTTTGACAGAGGGTTGTAGGGTACCTCAAGTTGGCTCTTGTCTAAACAGATTACAGAAGTATTTGGCTTAATAATGGTAGAAAGCATGAAACCCAAACTTCACAGAGCAGTTATATGAATTGTGCCTATATATTTTACTTATGAAGCAGAGAAGGTTTCACAGAGGTGATCCTGAAAGACAGATTTGTATGTCTTGTGTTGCTGAAGTTGAGGCATTCACAATCACAGATCATTTTATTTTCTTCAAAACCAAATAATTTTAAGTCCCCTGTGTTTGTCTTCTGGTGTCAAAACCTACAGAGGATGTTCTCATTTTTTCCCTGAAACTGCAAGGGCCAGACACTTATATCTGGTTTTAGATCAAAGTTGCAAGTATATGACTCTGTACGCTGGACTATGAGGAGAAACTTTCAACGGTGTAATACACAAAGTATGAGAGCTGACAGCCATGTGAGTATGAGCAAAGGTGGCAGAAAAGACCAGAGAGAACTTCAGGGAAGAGACAGAGTCCATCAAATGGCTCTGGGTGCTAGAGAAGAAAGGGCTTATGGGCAAAATTTGAACTGGGAAAGACTAGCAGATCCTGTGAGTAATGGCACTGTGGTGGGCAAAAGTCACTTCAGCTGATGAAGAACAGTGCTAGGAGTAAAAACTTAAGGGACAGGGATTTGCCAGGAAAGAAGATATTGGAAGAGGTCCTGTTCAAAGGGGTAAACAAATGCTTCAGCTGCAGGATGAATCTGAGGATGCTACCTGGGTAACTGTGATAACCATACCCAATAGGAAACAGCACCGTCACCTTTCCCAATTCCCTTTTAGTGGCAAAGGAAACCTCTCTTTTAAATCATAAGAATCTTAACAAATAGCTTGAGAGGCAAACCATGGCCTCAGTCACTGTGTCCCTCACAAAGGCACACATTGCTTTCAGTGTGAGGCCTTGCACATGTGACAGGAAATCTCTCTCCTCTGAGGGACAGCCTCAGGGACAGGGAGCACACACAGTAAACGTTGAGAGTAAACCCTCAACACAGGACACAGAAATGCCCCACGGGTGTCACAGAAGTATTTTAACAGATGACAAGGAAACGCTGTGGCAAAGAACAACAGAACACCCTTAACTACATCTGAGACAGGGAATATGCCCATTAAATAATTTCAAAACAAAGAGATATTCTCAGGTATGGAAGCCACAAAGACGCTGTAATGTACAAGTAGCACAAAGTAGCATAATTCGTTACTTCCCTGGCTACATGTGACAGACAGAGCTCTTGCTCATGGTGGGATAGAACCATCTCAAAAAGTAACTCAGAAGTATTGCTGACATAGGGAGGTCTTTGTG
Organism: Thryothorus ludovicianus; assembly: GCA_013397245.1. Lineage (NCBI taxonomy): Eukaryota > Metazoa > Chordata > Aves > Passeriformes > Certhiidae > Thryothorus > Thryothorus ludovicianus. Next base: position 412,982 of record VZTB01004658.1, read on the forward strand.
GCACAGAAACATCAAGGAAGGTCATGAGAAGCTGGGCAGCTACCACACAAACACAGAGATACTGCTCTGTTTTAGGGAAAGGGCTGTTGCCATCCCTATGACATGTCTGCCTGCAGTGTCGTGGGGCCCTGATCTCAGCTGGGCCCTTGCAGCTCTACCAATAAAAATCACAGTCATAATAAAAGTGAATGTGACTGGCATGAAAAGTGCCAGCCAGGTGACACAGCAGAACCCATCTAATTGTCAAAGGCTCTGAGGGAGGCACAACTGTGTGATGCAGTGGTGCTGAGCTGGCTGCTGCAATGCTGTCCCTCTGCACCAGCAAAGAGACCCTGACCACTCCTGCACCCTGCCTGCACCATCCCTGCCAGGGTGCTTAACTCAGAGCAGCCCTCTCCCACTCCCTGAGCATTTGTGACTACATGTGCTGCCCCTTCCCAAATCACACTTTTGTGTTAAGATTGCTCTTTCTCTTTTTCCGATTTCCCTTCTTTTTCCCTCTCTGATGTGTTCCCGTGTCCCCACGCAGCCTGGGCCTGTCAGGCAGCTTTCCTGTCCATCCCGGGGGGCCTTTCCCCACACTGCCAGTTGTTGCAGTTTCAAACTCAATTGTTCTCGCCGGTACTGAGGCAAATGGAGTCATTAATTACCTTCTATCGGCTGGGCTGAGTTCAGAATGCGATCAATAGCCAGTGCTTGTCATTCACGGCAGCCAGCCCTGCACAGGCCCTCGTGCTGCACTCAGTGCGGGTCTGCAAGGGACCCCAGCGCTATCAGAGCTGGCCTTCAAACCTGGGGCTCGAGCTCCTGCTGGGAATAGCAGACCTCCCACATCTGTGTCTGAACTGACCCCCAACCAAGAGAGAGATCAAGGACAAAGACCTTGTCCTGAGGTAGTGCGTCACACATTTTCAGATGGCCAGGATTGTCTGGTACTGATGTGCTGATCTACACAAGCTGATCCAGTCTAGCTGTCACCATGTTTCTAGAGACATTGTTTGCATCCTCAATAATTATTAAACTAATATTGTACTCCCCCAGTAAGGACAAGCACAGGGTCTGGCGCTCCTAATCTGGTGATCTTTTCAGCTATGTAACATTCTTGCCCTACTAGTTAGAGGTTTAGAAAAGGAAGGCTATAAATTTTGGGTTACATTTCCTTCCAGGGTAATTTTTGTGGTTTTTTAGACAGCGTGAAAGAAGATGTCATCTCTAGATGGGTCAGTTCTGTGTTTCAGCATGTAGTAGTGTTGCAAGAATTTTGAGTCTGTTGATTGTAATAACTGGTGGAGAGAAAGATGAACCTCAAATTCAGATGGGAAGGATCCTAAGTGAGTGCAGAATAGAGATGATGGAGCATGGATGGGGCAAGGTTCAGGAATTCATAGAGAACGAATGTTATCAGGAATCTCTGCTGCAATAGTGAAAGAAGGTAAAGTACAAGTACAGTATCCTGCAGAAATAGGGAGAGTGGGATATAAATACTGAGGAATTATCACCTCAAGGAAGACCATCAGCCTTTGTGAACTCCACAGTTGTTTAGATTCCTGTGTCCATTTGCCTCAAGGAAATCCACAAACCGGTATTTCAGTATACTAATTGATAGTACTGTGTTGATTCATGTGTCTCTGTAATTTCAGTGTGTCAGCAACACATAGACTATGTGTTTCTTTCCTACATGCTCAGGCTTAAAGCAGAAAGGCTCAGAAACAAAGGATTTTATATTTTGAAATGTGGGTATAGCTCACCTGAGGAATTGGTGAGTAAGGAAGGCTGCTCATGCAGGGAAGTGAGTGTTCCTGACTGAGGAAGAGTGAGACGTGTGCTGGTGCCTGACAGCAGTGCTTTTAACACAGGGGTTGTGTATGACTGAGTACCCTAGATGGAGCAGGAATGGGCAGTGCAGCTTTAATACAGGGCTTACATGAGCAAAAATGGCAGTGCTCAATGAGAATGTAAATGTAATGAATTGTGTGTGCAAATGTGTAATGAAGTGTGTGCTCAGATCTGTCTTGGATTATCATGGGAGCATGTAAAATGCATTTAAGGAAGTGAGTATGTATATGCATATGAAAATCATATGTATTTACTACTGTATCTAAGTGTATGATTGCAAATTTGGACAAGAGTATCTGGGAAACTAAGTCTGTGTTGCATAGTAATAATCAGCACATCCAGCCTTACTGAAAATGCCAGCAAGTCTTTCCAGGTGTTAGGATGCAAGCAGCTGTCTCAAATGTGTAACAAACATGTATTACAGCATGTGGGGGTGTGCAGGTGAGGGGTTTTAGCCTAGGTGGTAGTTTCCTAGGTCAAATATCTCTACTAGTGCTATTAGGTTTGATGATTAGACAAATAGAAATGCAGCTGCCTCTAGGATCCAGTACACTGGCTTTGTTTATGTTGACAGAGTAGCAATAGGCACTCTCACACAGTGAGCCAGATCCCCTGGTCACTGTAAATCTCTAAGTCTCTCGCATTCAGTGGTTATAATGATTTACACATCCTAAAAGTTATCAGAAGGGTTATCCTGATTTATGCTGTTGTGCTGTCCACAGTATTGCCTTTAGTGCAGTGCCCTCGGGGACAGCTGCTGCAGCAGGGAAGCAGGGCTCCAGAAGCTGTGCTTTCCCTCTGCCAGAGAAGATGATGCTCTCAGCATCACTGACATGACTCTCTTCTCTCATCTTCCTAAGGATGTTTGTTGGGGAGCTACTTCTTGGCAGGATCCCCCTTGGTGAGCATACAAAAAAGGGTGGCTTTTGTTAGCTCTGAAGGATAGAAGCAACGCAAAAAATTACATCGCATGCAGCCCTAACTATGCTTGTTTAGAGAAACTGCTTGCATTTATGAAGTCTTTGGTGCGGAAAGCAGGGTTGCAAATGACTGCATCAGAGCGACAGTAAAGGCCATTAATTTCCTGTTATGTTTTCCTGTGTTGGGGGCTTTATTAATTTAATTTTACACTGTCGAACAACAGCGAGCGCTGACACCGCCACACTTGGAGGGTTTTTTTTTCCTCAAGCAGTGCTTTGCCTGACATGCAAATCAACACTGCTATCAGGACTGCTAGACACAAGGCAGGGAGCCCAGAGCTGGACTGTCATCATCCAGTTCTACCTCCCAGTTTCTGGGAATCCCTGAGATTCCAGTGGAGACCACTGAGAGGATACTAGCAAAAAGACAGCAGATGTGGGTCAGACCATGGACACCTCTAATGCACAGTCTAGAAAAACTGAATTCCTCTTTAGACTGCTTGGTTCCATTGGCTTGGTCTCCCACTAATACGCATCTTAATACCTCCTTTTATTCTGTTTCCCTTGCCCTAGCCTTTCCCTTCTTTCATTCCACTGTTTTCCCCTCATGCACACTTTTACCTTAACCTCACCAGTCAAAGGAGTCTGTACCTGCCCCTGAGCCAGATACTTGTGAATCATGTTATTGGAAGCTCTTCTGAGTCAGCACTAAACCAGTATTCAAGCATAGTGTTTTTAGAGCTGCCATTTTTGACGTGCCATAAAACAAAGGCTCCAATCACTCAGAGTCATTAAAATTCCCATGGCATTTTTTGCAAGAGTGCAGACATTAACCTGGCTGTCCTGAACAAAATCCAGCCTGAGTGATTACCCACAGCATATCTTAATTCTCCTGTGGTTTCATTTGGACATGGAACAGCAAAATTTCACAGTTGATGCTCTGTATTGTTCAACATCTGCCATGGTCCACCCGAGAGTCAGCCACATTTCAGTAGAAAATGAGATCTTAAGAATGGGAAGGTTAATAAACAACATATGATACAGGATGGATAATTGTGAAATGCCATGCAATAAAAGAGCTACAAGCTTGCAATAGGCAACAATATGCTTGAAATATCACCATGCAAAACATTTTTCCTTTTCTTGAATCCTCATTCCTATAACTGTAAACCATTAGCAGAATAATTTGTCATCTTTCTGCATGAGGTCACGTGAAGGCCATTATAGGTTCATGAAGGAACCTATACTGATGTGACCTCTATAAAATGTACATTGCAGGTATGTGTTCTAAATTATAAGAGGCAGTCTCCAAATAAGAGAGGGCCCAGCCATGGGCAGCAATCAGTTTCACAAACAAATGAAGTCTCTGCAGAGAAGAGCCATAAGTATCTTTGGGGATTAGCTAGTGGAGTATTGTTTTTCATTTACTGGGATTTAATAAAGTTGTCCCAGACTCTAGAACAGTTCTGATCTTCTTGGAAAGTCAACCCTTCTGTTCAAGGCCTATCTCTTCTCAGACTAGATGCCAACAGCCAAAGCAAAAGAACACCAGGTCCTTTGGGAAAGCAGGCATGGAAGTATACCTGTCCCTCATAACAGCCTTCTCTAGAGCATTTAAGAGAGGAGTAGAAGGCACTCAAGGTTTGATGGACATTTCATACATAAAAACCGTCTCATTAAGGTTTAATCAGATGTCTACAAATCTGTTCTAATGCAGATCCCCTAGCTTAAAAACAGAATAGCTCCTCTGACCAAAAAAAGGCAGGGCCAAAGAGAGAAAGAAATCCTGACCTGATGCACATCCAAATGGAAACCGTGATACCCATTACTTATCTCCTGTTCTGGCACTGCACTCCTGTGTGTTTTCCTGTACCTGTTGACCTTTGTGGGAAGAGGCCTTTGTACCTTGAACCTGTTGAGATGTAAGCAGTAAGATGCTTGGATGAATGAAGGAAATGTGAAAGGAAAGTGTGGATCTATGTATTATTTTTAAGCCCCTTAACAAAACTCTGGTATTTTAAAGGGTCTTAAGATGGGCATGAATTGCATTTGACACGTATTTAAGGCATCCTTTATTTTATCTGATCGACGCTTGGGAAAATAACCTTTAAGAGCTATGGATAGAGACAGACATAAGACAGAACATGTCTGGTGTGTGCCAATAGATAGATAGAAATATGTATCTGTAACTGCTTCTTTCCAGCCATCTACTACTAACAGAGTTGTCCTTCATATGCAATATCTTAGAGTTTGGACAAGCCTCTGCAGACCAGCACAAAATGCTGTTTTTTCAGGTCTTGTTTGGCAGCTACAGAGATAGCTGGAGTCCTGAAAGTATAATAAAATAATCACAAACTGAACATTTTATGATGCAAGTTCTAGTGACAAAATTAAACACACTGGGTTGTTGTTTTTCCTTCTCCCCTTCTATCAAATTGCCTCCTTGTCCCTCATCTATCCAGCCAGGATTCTCATGGGCTAATCTTGGTGATATCTTGTTGTTCAGGTTAGAGGATCTGATACTATCACTTGGGGAAGTAAAGAGCTTCTGCTTTCCTTCCAAAGAGCAGCAGCAGCAGCTCCCATTTTGGGAGGAGGGGCTTCTGTGGCCCTGACTGAGAACAAGGTGCTCAGTGTTTTCCTTTAGCACAAGACATTCCTCTATAGGAATGATTTACATCTATGAACAGCAAGCGATGCTTAACATTACATTGATGTAGACTTGGGAGTGCAGAGATAGCCAAATTAGGAGCTAATTGGTGCACTGGGGATTGACTGTTGGGCCCCCTTGGCTGCTGGATGTGATCATGAAGAGAGAGAAAGAAAGGGAGAGAGCAGGAGCCATCCTCCAGCCAACGCCTCTCTAAAGGTTGGGATTCCTGAGGCCGCTGCTGTCTAGTGCTGTCAAGGTCAGCAGGTTCAGGTTCACTGAACGGTCAGGATGGTTTGAATTACTGGCACTGCCTGCCGATTCCTCCGCTGATCGTGATCCGTCTTCCAGCACCAGCTGCGGGATGATGCGCCCCAGCCATGTGCTCTGCACGGTGTGGGGCACAGGGAATGTCAAGAGAGGCAGATGCTCTTGTTAAAAGGATAAGTTTTTAGGAAGATTTAAGGACCCAAGGCAATGCTGATGAAAGGCACATGCTCCAACCACAGAGCATGTGGAGACTAGGTTTCTAGAAACAGTTGTTCTGATCCATTTTTATTTTACCTGGATAACTGCACATTTGTATGTGCAAGTCTTTATGTAAACAGCACTGCTCGGACCTTTTCTCCCCAAGCACACAAAACTCTGTGACCAGCCAGCATGTTCCTACAAGGCTGTCTGCAGAGAGCCAGAAGGTGCTCAGAAGGCTGACTGCCAGTGTACCCAGCAGCTGGTGAGCTTGGAGCCACTGAAGGGACCTCACCAGGGTGAATGGGTGGGGAGAAGCCATATGAGTTTGCATAGCCAAGCTGCCAGTGTCACAGATGTGTGCCTGGGGTGGCACCAGCATCATGTGGCTGAGTGCCTGTGTGTGTATGTCTGTACTGTACATTGCTGTCCAAGCAGCCACAGCAGCAGTGATAGCAGAAGTAAGTATGTGAGAAAGATTGTTGCAGGAAAGAGCAACAAGAGGGATATAGAAGACGATAGGGCTGTATGGAAGTAGTGTCTAGTGTTTGTCTTAGACAAGAACATCTCCACTGGCATCCTTTACTTGCTTTCAAGGGAGTTGCACTCCAGAGAAATCCAACCCTCTCAATCTGCAAGCTGAAGTGCTTACTCTTGCTTCTTATGCTGAGCTCTTTTGTGTACCTCTGTGAGTCAGTCGGCTCCTGGAGCAGTCATTCCTGTGCTACAGCTATGGATAAGCAGCTGTTGTACTCACACCTCTGTGTCTGTTTGCCATACACATTTTTACACCTGTTGAAAGCTCTGTGTAGGGCTGAGAATGCAAGGGACTGCCCATACACAAGGCCTCTTGTGCAGCACCCTCTGTGCACACCAAGACACGAAAGAGATCGGGGTTAATCTGCTCCATAGAAGGGAAGCCCTCATCTCCTCTAGGCTTAGCGCAGGAATTCTAACAAGCTCTGTGTGTAGCCTGCACTAGGAAGTATGTTGTGCCTACTGTCACCTCTCTTCAACTCCTCTCCCAGTTCCCTCTTCCACTGCAGAGCAAGGGGCTATGGCAAGAAGGGTCAGAAACAGTGCCCAGTATCATGCTGGTTTACATTAATGAGATACACACAGTGTAATCCAGCAATGGAATCAGCTCTACAAAAGGAGGTAATAGCAGGCTGCCATGAAGAGAGCAGCTCAGGTAATTGGTTTATCTATCTAGAAGCAGTAGTAGCAATCTCTGCACAGACAGAGTAGCAGTAAAGTCTCTTCCTTAAGGCTATTTCCTTTGTCTTTTCAATTGCTTGCACATCCATGTGAGATAGAGAGAGAGAGAGAGAGAGAGGAAGAGAGAAAGAGCTAGAGAGAGAGAGAGGGAGAAATGTTAATTTGTGAATTAATGGCTTTTCTCTGCGGAATTGTAAATTCAAATGTCACCTCACAGGGTGACACTACGCTGGGCTGCTGAGGAAGCAATGATAAGATCCCCCCATCCCCATGCCGAATTATACCCATGCCCCTCCCCTCCCTGAAAGATAGCTACGAAGTGGAACATGCTACTTTTAATTTGCAGTAACACCACAGCAGAGGGATGCAAGAATGACTGCTTTCCAACCTCCCTTCCACAACAAGCTGGGCCACATCTTTCCCTTTCTACCTCTACCTCCTTCCACCCCCTCTTCAACCCCTCCCATTTTAAACTGTGTCCAAGACAACACATTATCTCAACTCCCCCCACCCTGAACTAATCAAAGGATGAGCTAAGGGAGGGCTCTTTAGAATGGATGCCTCTGCAACCCTCTCCTCTCCTGCAATAATCAGGTGAATTAATGACCCTGAAGTTAAAGTGAGCGCTGATACTCAGGCGTTGTGCAGCGTAGGGGAGAAAGCCTTCATTGTTTTCGAGCAGGAGGCGGGCAGCAGCAAGGGAGATTCATGGATGGAGATTGAATATGCAATTTTCTTTCACCTTGCCAAGAGCTGCCCCTGGGCTGTGCCTGGCCTAAATTTTTTTTTTCCTCTTGCCATCTCTGCCTTATCCGGCCCTCCCACCTCCCTTCCATTCTTTCCAGAAAATTACCTTCAAAATTGATTTCCACTTTTACAAACAAATATAATGGGAACATGAGGGGGGAAAAAAATCTTGGGCTGTGATGAATTAGGGCTGTCAGGTGCTTCCAAGTCTCCTTTGTTTTTGTTTTACTGCCTGTTAGGTTCTTTGTTTTTCCACCAACTGGGAATAATGCCCCTGCCCACACAGTCCCTATGGTCCATGGCTACCTTCACAGGATGTGGCCACCACCTGATGTCATCACTGTGTTATCCCTGCTCTCCATCACTGTGAGCAAGCAGCCACTGCTAACAGATTGCCCTAGCCCTTCACATCAGGACACAACTGATCCTGTGGAGACACTGCATGTCCCACACTGCTGGTAACCTGGATCCTACAGCCCACGTATAGGTCTGTTGATTTACCTCTGATCTTCTTCCTCCTCCTGATTTCCTTTGCCTTATTCAGCTGCTGGACAGATTCCAGCTCCCCCTGTTCTGACAGATCAGCCTGGGTCATTGGCATGTCACTGTGACCCATGGTTTGTCTCAGTGCCATGTCACCTTGATTCCACAGTAGTATTGCCCTTATATTTCACTGCCATTTGACCCCAAAGCAGTGTCATCTCTCATTGTCATGGCATCCTCATCCACTGTTATACCAGTAATCCTCTAAAATACCATTTGCCTGCACATTGCCAGCTATTTCTGATTCCTTTTGCCATTGATTCTGTCATCCCCTGCTCATTAACCTGGGATCCTCATGAATTCAGACACCTTGCTCCTTCTGACTCCCATACTCTTTACATCCATGAAAACATATAGCCATCACCTCCATGATTGCAGGCAGACCCAATGTAAAACTCATCTAAAGTGAACAAGAAGAGCCAGAGAAGCAGGCATCTAGCAAAACTAGGGAGCAGTTCTACTTTGCACAGGAGGAATCATGGAGGCAGAGACACTGGGAGGAGTTGTAGCTGCCTGACTCCTGTTGACACATTAGTTGCAACAATCCCTCCCAAGAATGAGTCAAAAAGTGGAAAAAGATCTAACCACAAACTAAATACCCATAATAAACAGTCATAAAAGCACGCACTCATAGTACTCACACAAATAAATGTAAAAAAAACCTCTTTGCATAAGCAGCACCCACAAAACATAGCAAATTAATATCAAAGACACAAGAATGCAAACTGGAACACACAGAGGTACTAATGCAGGTGCATGTCGATTAAATGTAATTTCTGAATAAAATAACTTACAAAAGTATATGTACACTAACTAAACGAAAACCTGTAACTTAATTTCCTTAAATTAACATGTACAGAATCAAATGATGTAAACAAATACAAAATATTTACATAAATAAACAGCCTTTATACAGGCAAGAACAACCAATATGTATATATATATATAACATGCATAGAAATATATAACCTCAATGCAAATACACATCTGTACAAACTATATACAGAAGTGCACAGCACTAGCAGGCTACATATTCATATCCAGCAACCACAAAGATACAGTGATACTCCAAGTATGTAACAGCGCATACACTCAGAATATACATACAAATATACAACATTCACGTATATGTTCAAAATGTGAATACAAATACCTCGCATTCATAGAAATACATAGCACTAATACTGAGCTGTACATGCCCAGACATCCATATGATCCACATTATGCATCCTCCTACTAGGCAATATTATACACAGCTTAACATACACATTTTCCAGGTCTCCATAGGCATGCACAAAAATACGGGTCCAACCTGCCACTCATAAGCACAGATAAGTAGAAGCCAGTAATCCTAACACAGAAGTACAAAAAACAAACAGGCATGCATTCCTAGTGACACAAATACACAATCAGAGATGCACACAAATACAACTGAAGCCAGACCAGCTTGTCTTCAGAGAATACCAACCCCTGCCAAACTAAGCAGCAGTATAAGCTTTAGAAGCAGGGCATTCTGTCCAAACTGCTTTCTGTGATGTAAGCTGTTAACTCTCCCTTACCTGACTTCCTCCTGAGTAATGCATACTCCCCAAACTCCCAGCGTGTGTGCAGACACACTCATACAAACACATGAATTCTGTTTCTCCTGCTTACAGAGTGACCTCCAGATTCTTGGTGCAGCAGCCCACATTTCTGCCAGTGGTGTGCTGCTTATTCATTGTCTTCTGCTTCATCCAGTTTCCCCCTCCTCTCTTTTCCCATACATACTCTCCCTTTTCTGACATCCTCCTGCAGTTTATTTAGAGAGGTGCAGGATGAGTAGCAGGTGCTTTTCTTATGTCCTTCCAGGGGTCTCACTAGCCAAAGACCTTCAGGAGGGAGAAGTAGATGATTACCTAGAATAAACTCCCTCTTCAATTTATATTTTCATCTAGAATGGCAGGGAGTGTTACCTAGGCTTGTGTGTACAATGACAGTGAGCCTGGTCCCCTGTGACTGCTCCTGTTTGCAGAGACCACTGCTGCAAGCTGCCAGCCACTGGAAACTCAGCTGTGCTGCATGAAACAACAGTCCCAGGGAAAGTAGGAGAAAGACCTTGTGAGATTGTGAAAGGCTCCAGGATCTGCTCAGCCCATCTGCACAGCCATAAACTGCTGTGTGTACGCCCCACAACTCTGTGTGATGGTTGGAACACGGGGTTAGCACCTGAGGCAATATAACTGCATGTGTCTCCAGTGTCATTAAGACTATTGCTGACCTGCAATAAAGCAGTCATATAGAATAACACAAACAAGTCAGCTGTGGTGACAAAAAACCATGCTGAGAAACAATGCAAACTCACTACGGAGAGTAGTGCTGTTCCATCACCTGCAGGGGTCCAAACACACCCTGTTGCCTTCAACAATTATTAGGGTTTGAGGAGAACAGAATTATACCTAATATGCCCAGAGATGAACATACATCAGGCCATGACACAGTCAAGTGGAATGACTCACTTATATTCTTTGCAAACACATGCAGGCAGTGTAGAAAAATGAAATAAAGCATTTCCCCACAGAGCAGTTCTAGGCTAGACCTCTGCTCTGGTCTCCAGCACAAGCAAAGCATCACCATAGTGCAGATGACAGCATAAGCACACTGTATGTTCTGAAATGACCCCAGTATGCTGTGGAACACCAATATCATACTTCATGAAAACATACCATTCTGAACATGGTGCTGCAGTGACATAGCTCTATTGACTTCACTGTCATGGCTAGGTGACAGCCTGTTCTCAACCAACACATTACATCAGCTGCAGAAACAACTTTATGAATTGCAGTGGCAGCACAGTAGAAACTGCACCAGTGAACCAACAATTACCATGTTGAAACAACCTTACTGCATGCCCTGTTGCAAATGTACCACAAGAAACAATTCACAGCTGCTTCTGTGAAGAGTGTAATGGCCTTGAGTGTAATGGGGCAGCAGAGCAAGTAGTGATACAGTTAATCTCATCATTAGAGTCACAAACCCACAACCTCTGGTGATAGTTGCATTAACAGAATAACCACAACCAAACTGCCTGCAAACACATACTGGTGCCACTGAGAATGACATAGTCATCTGAAATGTCATAGCTACATCTCTCAAATTATATTATCCCTGCCACTCTGAGCAACACAAATGGGATCATACTTGCAGTGGAATACTCAGCTGCTTTATATCTGCTCAAAAACTTAGACACATTACACATCTCTCTGCTCTGTGCTACTTTCCACTTGACGAAAATTTTGAACTCAAGTCTTTAAAACAGTCTATGTCCAGGGGCAGTATTTTAAAAAACAACTTTCAGTACTGGGACTGTCACAGGTATCCCTGCCTCACACTCCGCTGGAAGGAGGTATTTGCAATATCCCAATACAAAAATGAGATCTTGGCAAGGTAGGAAAAGTCCCAAGCTAAACACAGTCAAGACCTTTGCACTCAGAATCCTCCCAATCTGGAGTGAGAAAGGAGTAAACTACCTGTAACAAAAGCACTAATTTCCAGTAGAGGCTGTTGTGGCAACAGTCAGAAAATTATATGAGTAGCACCAAAGAGAAGGGCAGTCATGCTGCCTATCCTATAGCTACAGGATTAATAGTGCAGATGCTCCTACAGATAGTGGGCAGCACCCTGTTCAGCACAGCTCAATCCCATTTGAAGAGTATGGTGAACCATCTGCACTGATAAGCTAACACTTCTGGGGAAACACCACCAGATGTGTAGAAAGCTTGGTGGAAACTCTTCACTGTCCACCAGCACTGACACAGCTCTGCATTACGAGGCATCAGTGTAACTCACTCTAATCACCAAAATGACAAGTGAAGAAAGGGAAGAAGAGACTTCTGCCTTCTCAGGTTGGCTCTCCCATCTCTGCTGGGGATTCCTTTACTGCAAACAGCTTCAGTATTCTTGCCACTTACGGTAGCAATCGCTTCGTCCCCTCCTCTCCCACAAACCTAGTGCTGATATTAGCACTGATCACACTAACAAGCCTTTGGGTTTTATTACTCCTGATACTAATAATAGTGGGCACGTTACCTCTGCTCCCACCAATAACAGGCTGCAGATATGATGTTGCTTTCCGATAATACTGGGGGATATTATCTCTGCCATTGTCAGCACTGCAGATATTATTGCCAGTAATGCTGTCAAATACTACAGATACTGTCAAGAACCAAGATTCATAATGCTGAGAATGTTACAGAACCAACCTCACTGGAAGATGAATCCCAAATGAGAATTTAGGTTTAGACAGGAAGTCAGTTTGCAGGCTATTACAGGAAGAAAGGGCCATGTCTCACAAGAATGGTTTTGTAAAAATCACCTAAGTTTCACCCAGCTGAAGATGCTGTGGTATGCTGGCAGCAGCTTGATATATTCTTTTCCTGTTATCTAATTATCTATCTATCTATCTATCTTTCTCTGCATTTCTCCTTTTTTCTCTTTGTACAGTGCTCAAGACTACAATATGAGTGATACTAAGTTTTTGTTAGTGCCTCTGGGTCACCCCAGTTTTCATACATTTAGCTGTCAATTAAGGGGTTAAGAAACAGCAGAAATAGTTGCATATTTTGCCCCTTTGTCCTTTTGGACATTATATTGCTGCTTCTTAGTCTGGCAATGACCCTACTGAGCATGGTTGGCCTGCCATCACAGAGTACTGCGACACTCAAACCATAAAGAGCCAGGAATTCATGTTTTCTGACGCAACTTGATAGTGTAAGACCCTCACTGGTCTTGAGAAAGTCATTATATGCTGCAGGGTTACCTCTGTCTTTGGGAGATGGTGGATGTAAGGTCAGAGGGAAGTTACAGCTCCACTGGCAATGCCCACAGACCGCAAGAAATGGCACACACTGTGCTACACAAATGGCGATGAACATTATTAGACAAATTATTTTCAAAATTTCAGGAGACCAACTCTATCACAGAAGTTAGAAGTTTTGCCATCACTGGTTATAAACTGAAATAAAAGAGTAACGTGGTCTTAACAACGCAAATCCTGACCATCCATTCTTGGCATTCACCTGAGGAAGACATACTGAGTTTTGAGGAGGAACTTGTGGCAAGAAGAGTCCTTGTTGTGACTAATAGACACTCAGAGCTGCTTTCCAGCTAGCTCTCTCTCTGTCATACATTGTCCAGGCCACCCTTGCACTTGCAACCAGTGTATGTGGTAGGTTGGGATCCCTACTCTTCCCTCTAACTCCCTGTGAGGGACACACCTGGCTGTCAGCGTCCATCTCTGAGCCCACCTCATGCATCCATCTGGCTCCTTCTGTCCAACTCGGGAGTTCTGCTACATCATCTTGACACGTAATTATCTCTCCTCTTCTTAATCATCTGTGCTACTGTCTAATGTAGGCACCAGCTGCAGCAAGGAGGACCTGGGGGAGGGGGTGTGCTCACATAGAAGCTTCTCTGTCTTTCTCCCACCCTGTTCCCCCAGCCATCACAGAGGTTGCTAACAAGGTTTTCAGAACTGGTGATTCAGGAACAGCTTGGTACTTCCCCTTTCTGCTGAACTGCATTCCTCACAGAGGAATCCTTGCAGCAGAGCTGGTCCAACAGAGCGGAAAGAAAGAGAGAGCAGTGCTGCTTCTTCTGCCTCCTTTAGGGAAGAACCACTCCCTAAATGCTTGGAAAGTAGATGTGCAAAGCTCACAAGGGTTTTTCAATGTGAGAATAAAACCTGAAGTTAAGAAAAAACTTCAACAAAGTGTTCAGAAGCTCTGGGAAATACTGAGAAGGTGTATACATCCAGCACGAACGTGACAGAAATACTTGCATTACATCTCTTTGCGAACTTTTCCTACTCCCCATCTCAACTAGAAACAATGAGAATGTTCAGAGCTACAGAGGAGACTGCCCAGGAATGAGTGCAGCTCACTGGCTTTACAAAGCCTCCGGATCCTTCTAATCTTAGGATCCAGCCCTCCAAAGGGGCAATATTTTTCAGCATTTCTGAAGGCCAGTGTGAGATCAGATAACTCAACTCATAGTTAGAGATGTTCAGCAGCTAGCTGGGGGTCCCATGCAAGCTTCTCTGGTCCAGGAGCAAAACGAGTCCTTGAAGCAGATATCTGGGATAGCAGGATTAAGGCTGTTATCTAAGACAGTTGCAACCATGTCACATAACTGCCACCTAAAACTCTGAGAGCTAAAGACAAGCATCATCTGCAGGATTGCCTGGTTGGTACCTTTTTGATTCCTAGTGGGATATGTGGGTACTTGGCCAACAGCAAGGAGCTGCATAGTGTCACTTGCCTAAATCAAATCTGAAATGAATTAAGAACAGACACAAAGAATAGTTCTTACTGTCATTGTATCATTGTGAAGTGTCACAGTCTTAGATGGCTGCTCTGTTGTTTCTGTGTTTAATTGTACTGTTCCAAAGAAAGCTCAAGTGCTAAGGCTGGAAGTGACTGTGAGGCTCCATTTAAAGTGGGATGATCTTTCCAGCTATAGCCTGAATAGTAGCTAAAACCAGATTGAAGAGCTTCATTTCTAATGAGATGTGGAAGCACCATGTAGAGAGCTGGTGATCACCATGTTGGGCTAGAAGGAGGATCCACAAAACCCCCGAATAACTGCAGGAGATCTGCACAACTATTAGAGAAACGTGTCATTCAGTTTGAAATGTCACTATTTCCTGTATATGTAATGGTGGCAAATGCTGGAAAGGTTTGCAATACTTGTCTCTTATTCCTGACATTTTTTGACTTTGAGGCATTGACTCAGCCCTTCCATTGCTGCACTTTTCTCTTAGCTGGGCCCTACTGCCATCTAGCTGGGAAATGGATCTTCCTCTGGGGCCCGATCCAATTTCCAATGACATCAGCAGAAATCTTCCCATTTGCTTTAACAGAAGCTGGATTGGGTCCTTGCATCTAATTTTACTTTGTATTAGGGAGAAAGGCAACATGATGACTGCCTTTCTACTCAGGATTACTATGTTTATTTGGATCAAAAACTTACAGATGTGACCATCACCAGAACCAATACTGAGAAAACTACTAGCAAAACCTCAAAATGCAGCATCTGTCTCATGAGAGTTTTCTCATCACATACCACAGAGAACTCTTATGTTCTCCTGCACTGCACAGCCTTGGGATTACAGCAGACAAAGCACACTGAGCCACCTGTCCCAAAAGGTCTTTCCATGCAACAAGCAAAGCATCACACTGAAATCAGTGCTGAACCCAACAAACTGGTCAGTCAGTATTCTTTGAAAAGTTCACCCCCTGGCCCTCAATTTTCAGATAAAATGAGACAGATTTAAGGAAAAATGTTTGAAAGCCACCATAAGAGCACCAAGACCTTACCCACCCCTCCTGACTCAGTCTATTTAGACCTGAGGCTCCAGCTTTTGATTCATTTCAGGATCTTTGCCCTGAATACTTCACAAGAAGTAAAAAGAGATAGCTTAATCCTATTTCCTTATAGCCTTAGTGAAAGGCTTAGAAACAACCTTAGGATCACAGTACTCAGAAGCTCCTGTTCTGTTTTCAGGCTGTTGCAAACATGACAGTCATGCTGCAGTAGATGCTACTCATTGAAAAATGAGCCCTTGTGATCACCAGCTAATGTAGCTTGTGACACGTCACAGGGCAGGAACTTGTTTGCAAGGGGAATGAAAGACAACTCCCACATTGCTGGTGCTTCTCCAAGATGGTATTTAGTTTGAAATCGAGTGAGTCAGGGAAACCATGTTTACCCACAGTTCAAAGTCCGGGCACCTGCTGGCACCTGGGGAGTTCAGTTCCAGCCGTTTCCAGCAGTGAATGAACTTGGGATCAGCTCCAGCAATGGAGACGGCTCTCTGCCTGCTGAGCAGATGTCTGGAGACGCAGCCTGTCATGAAAGGGCCTCGGAAGAAGAGCATTCCAAGCCAGCAGGGCAGTGGCGGGGAACTGGCCTCTGTTGCTAAAACTGATCTAGCCCCTGGAGCAGCTGCAAACCTTGGCCTGAAATTGGAGCCTGTACGTGGGGACAAAGAATATAAAAGGGAGGATGAGCTTCTCCCCTCCCCCTACCTTCATCACGTTTCCTCTTCTCGCCATTCGACCGAGGAATCCCCAGGATCCCGTTAATGGAGTAAGAGCCCACTGGATCATTGGAGGCACTGGAGACAGGAGGGGATGCTGTGCTGGGCACTGGATGAAAGGAAAAGGGAAAAAGGGCCATCAGGAGAGGAGCACAGCACTCAGGGATCCCCAGCTGAAAGCTAAGCATGCCACCAGTCTAATAGGCAAGCCTGGGCACTAGGCAGATTTCCAGTCCCTCATGCTGAAGGACTTACTCCAGTGTATCCCAGCAAAGCTGCATCCCAGCTTTGCTTGTCCACTTCTATACTGTGAATTTACAGTCTTCCAGTACAGGGCCATTGATGACAAGTAAGTGTATTCCATCAAGAATACACTTATTTATTCCATCAAGAAGCTAAAAGTTACATCCCAGTTCAGATAATCAAGTGAAATGCTGTATAGGCCACATTCTCTAGTGACTTCATAGTCCATCCATATTTTACCAGATCATTTCCTCTCAGCATTTTTTCACCAGGAGTGCACACATTAGGCAGACTAGCCTCTTACATGCCCACCCAAAACACTTAGTGAAAAATTACCTTCTTAGCACAGGTTAGAAGCACTTCAGTGCTGAACTAATAAATTCAGTTCCCTACTGGAATGACTGGGTGATACATGCTACCACCCAGATTAATGAAAATCTAGTGCCTTCCTTTTGTACTGACCAATATCAATAGGCAGAATGCTCTGGCCACTTGGCTGTCCAAGATTGCTTATGAATTTCTACTATATCAAAAGTGACAAGTTATCCAGATTAGAAATGATCCCTTCATGATAATCAGGCCTTTAGAAAATACAACAGGTAGACCTATGCATCCAGCAGGCATACCTATTGCGTCCCAGTGTGTCCCAGTAATGGAGAGAATATCCCAGTTATCTTACAGGCCACTATTCATCATTCAGCTCATAAACCTGAAGCAATCAGTATGCACAACACAAGTCTTTCAGGATGGAGCAGAACCTTTCAACACTCTCCAATGCAGATCTGCACTTCCTGGTACATCCCAGAGCAATGAGAGACTAGAACTCACAATCACTATCCCAGCTTAGCCATTGCATTCCCTAGACATTGCACTACTGTTCCAAGAAGGAATATCTGCCAGCTCCATCTGTTGTGATCAGTGATTGCCAGTCCAGTGAGTAAGTCCATATTAAAAGAGCATCCAGAAATGCTCTTCCATATTGTCCCATTGTATTCCTGAATGTGGTTTGTGTACAGGATTATATCTACCAGCTCTGTCCCATGAAGATGAGTATTTTCCAGTAAATCCTTGTGTAGCAGCAGATTGTCAATAGCCAACAGAATCTAAGAAAGACTTAGGCCACCAATAAGCCACTGTATTTCACAGTATCCCAGAATACTGCATGTTTTTCCTGCTCTATTTTGTTCCTTGATAAAGGTATGCTAGCAAGAGCAGACATATCCACCACACAATCCTCAGGTTAAAAAGTACCTCATCACACATCTGTCACTGTATTATATCTTCCATCTTCTGTTCACCTCAATAAACCAGCAAAATATCTCCTCCCCAGCAAAAACCCTGCACACTCTCAGTGAAATACACCCATGGGATACCTGACTGCAGAGCTAGAACAATGAAGAACTTAGTTGTGAGGCAGCTGGAATATCTTACCCATGTTTATTTATTACTAGCACTAAGAAATGGACCAGTTCTAGGAAAGGGAGAGGAGAGAGGAAAAATTGGTAGGGGGGGAAAAGAGAGTCAGAGGTAAGGACAAGAGAAAAGGTGAAGACTGTCACTTAGACAGCATTAAATAATTTCTATGGAGAGATGAAGGAAAGAGCATGAGCGTGAAATGTACGTTAAGGCAGAATCACTTGGGCAAACCCCTGCTCTGGGCTAGTTTCTCTGTGATTCACCTCTCTGCAATGCAACAGGGGAGAAGAAGAATAGAAAAACTGATTTCTATGGAGGCTTCTTTCCCCCCACCCCCTCCTCCTTTTTGCTCAGCTTAGCATCTGCTTGTCAGACTTTGTTCCCTCAACTGAGCTTCATCCCCATTTCCACTTGACCTGTCACCACCCCTCATGCCAGTCTACTTACCAATAGTATGTCCTGGTGCAGTCACACCTGTCCCACTCCCATCTGGTGTTGGGTGAAAAGGTTGCTGAACTTTGGTTCTGATGATCCTGGAAAAGAGTGAAACACATTCAGAACTCAAATGCATCTTCTCTGTGCCTTCGCAGACCCACATTCCCAGCTAGCAGAACATGAAGGCTTGATCTGAGCTCTCAGTCCAGCAAAGTGGCTTCATTTGCCTTGTGGTCCTGATTCTGCTGCTATAATAACCCACCTCTCAGAGAATTGTCCTGTTTCTGCTCTGTCCTCTTTGTCCCAGACTTGAGTGCTCACTGCATAAGAATGGTGTTCAGTGAGCAAGCAAGGATCTTCTGTGTGTTAACAGCTGCATTGTCATTTATGGTCTGATCTGTGAGCATAATCACAATGCAGTCTTTGCAGCTAATAGAGACACTGCTGAATTTACAAATGGTGTAGCTTTAATTTTGTTGTCTACCTGAAAAATGCCCTTCTGACTGATTAAATGCTTTTTACTGTAGAAGGCTTGCCCAAAGCCCTTGTCCTCCATAAATGAGGTGAAAGCAGAAGGCATCTGTAGGGAATGGTGATAGAATATAGATCACCAGGAAAAAAAGGTGCAACAAACAGGGCAAAAATTGGTGTTTGTTAGGTGGTGAATGAACACAGCATGAGAATTCAAAAAGACATCACAAAGCTTATAATGTAGCTCAGAATGACTATAAACTGAACTGTAATTGTCAGTGCTCCGTTTCTTGTTACATGAAATCTTTCACCTTTAGGTCACTGGTTTAAATCCAGCTGAGGTCAGTGGTGAAAGAAAATCACTAGTACCTGGTACCTGACTGGCAAGGTCCCTGACTACTGGCAGATATTGGGTATCTGTGTGTTGGGAACAGCTGTTCCACCAAGGAACTCAGTAAATAAGCCATGACCTGTGAAGGCCATGGAAACCAACTTCCTTTCTGAGATTAGAAGCAGCCTCTCCTCTCTTCAGCCACTCCAGTTAGGGTGTTGGCTGCAGATTCTTTTCAGCCTGAGCTTCTGGAACTCTTAGCCCTGCATTATATTAGCTTTATTTTCTACCCAAAAATCTCTCCAGAAAGTGAAAGCAAATAGGAGATTCTTCCTGCCCACTTGAGAGCTTATCTTAAAAATTTGCTCTAAAGAATAAGTTGGCAAAACTTCAAAGGGCAGATATATGGCTAGTGGATGATATGGCTTTGACAGAGATAGGCAGAGACATTGTGAGGGAAATTTTTAAAAACTACGGCTTTTGAGAGTGAAGCCTTCTTAGGAAAAGAAAGCTAATATCTCACTTCAGCATGTTGGAAAACTCTGCTACATGCTTGATAAAGCTTGACCAGTAGCTGGAGTGCCTGGGACATAGCTGGAGACAGAGAGTGTCAAGGTTCTAGCTAAGGATGGAGAACCAGATCCTCACTCCATATAGATCAGTGGCACCAGATGCCCTAATCTATAGTTGCTGAGAACCTATACAAAAAGTATCTGAAGGCCTCAGGGCCAGATTCTGAGGTCATACAATATGTGCTAGGTGAAGAGCTGATCTGAAAAGTGTACTACAGAAAATAATATGACTTTTTTTCTTCTTTTCTGTTTTTTTTCCCCCTCTTGTCTCACATTCCCCCTAAAACCCCCTGAAGTGCCACTCTGGTTGTGTGAGTTTATTGATTTCCCCCAGCCCAGAGAAACAGAAAAAGGGGATGGGGTGCAGGCAAAGGGATGGAAATAGAAAGCTATAAATTATTTGTGACAGGAAAGCAATAGTGCCAGAGTGCTGAGCACAAGTCCCGTGTCACTATTAGATTCCTTTTAGCCTGATGACACTGTAAAAGAGGTTAAGTGTCTGATGGAATCGTACACCTTGGGGGCAGGGGCAGTCCAGGAGCAGAACAAGCCACAGAGAGCGGGTATATCAATTCTCCACGCCAATAATATTCCCCTCATTGATCGCAACACAAAGTTCAAAAATCTCATTATAGCTAGGCAGTCCTGGAACTTTTTTAAAATCAATAGAGTGATATAATATATGTATACTTTGTATAAATGTTTCTATCCATCCATCTATCCGTCTATCCAAAATCTGCCTGAGGGTGTCTAAGTTAACCTACACATTATACTGTGTTATGTTCTACTGTAGTGTAGCATAGAAAATGGATTAGAAGATTTCCCCTGCAGCCTTAGATGACATATTATAAAACGTCCTGTTAGCACTGAGGTGACATCAGATGGTTCCATTCATACTGAGATATGACATCAGATTCACCATTTGTACTGGGAGATGGCACCAGACAGCTCAGCTTCTACTGAGGGGAACCATAAGATGAATCTAATTATACTGAGATGGCAGATCAGGCTGTGCTGAATCATGCTGCATGAAAATTGCAAAGTTTCAAAAACCCATTTAGAGTAAAAACAGCCTGTGAAACACTGCAGGTATAAAATGCCTGTCCATAATATTCCAAAACCCAGGCAGGGGATGAAGAGGAAGGTTCAATTTACTTCCCCATTCAGTTTGAGGTCTCTTGGCTGAGAACTCCAGTTAGTGCCAGTTGTGACTGTGTTTACTGAGATGTGTCCATTAGGAACTGGAATGAGACTCACCAGCTCATTGCACCAAGTAGCTGTCAGCTGGTAATGATTTTCGGTCACTACCAAGCAGGGCCAGATTTCTGCTAGTGACCCAGAGGTGAAAGGCTCTGTTCAAAAACATTCCCTTCCTAAGAATGAAACTGGTTTTATGTCAAAAGAAAGTGTCCGGAAACTGTGAGCAGAGGGGAGCAGTTCTGGTTGTGCAGCCTCCAGTGGCTTGGGTCGAATAAATTTTGGCATCAAATGCACAGTGAACCTAATGAGGTATATGGTCGAATATATTTTCTACGGCTAGAAGAAGAGCCAGGTCTTGAAAAGACTTTCCCCAGCAGTGTTCCTTTGCCCTAAAGTCAGGACTTTAAACTCCAGTGTTTTAAGGAAAGAGGGAAAATTTCAGGATCCTAATGCTCAGAACAGAACATGGCAGTGTGTCCCCCTGGGTCGATTCACTTAGGCACAGTGATAAACAGCAGAATAGCTACGCAGCACTGCTGCTGCTCTGAGAGGCTTCGAGTGAGTCTGCCCTACACAGGACCACCTAATGAAACAGCAGATGAAAGATGAACAGAGCTGACCTGGCCCCGTAGCAACAAATGCAGCATAATAATGCTGTCTTTAAACTTCAGTGTTGCTGAAAGCTTCTCACCCTTACTAGGGATTGCAATACGCACTAAGCAAGCTCTGCTGCCTCAAATCTAGGATTTCTGGATTACTGCTGTATAAGAGGTCGCAAAACCTCAATCACCTCTTGCTGTCTTTGATGGCTTGTTCCTGCCTTCAGACACTGGAGAAAGACAAGTCTTGCAGATTACATCCTCAGCCCTTCCCAAAAGCAGAAGGGACACAAGTTCTGGCATAGCAGTTGGCAGTGATGATTTCTTGAGATAAATGCCAGATATTTTCAAACATCTTTTTCCAAGAGAAATTGACCCTTTGGACTAAGTTCATCCCTGCTCTAACTCCATCACAATCAGTGACTCCAATAACATTTGTATTTGATTAGGGACATAAACTGGTACTTACTGTAAATTCACAATTATCATTTTCCGGTGGGAGATTTTTGCACAAGTTGACTACTTTGAGTTTTGGATTATATAAAGAGATTTAATACATAACCTTCTGAAGTTTCAGCAACAGGACATTTACAGATCTTTGATTGCAGTAAAGCAACTGAACTTCATTTCACAATCTGAATTTAATATGCAATATTATATTAAGTGATGGCATATAATGTCGTTACAGTAAATAGTATCATCCTGTGAATTATACATCCATCCTGGAATTCATGAGTTGCCATAGTTGGCTTGTAGTAACTCCTTCTAGACTTAATATTACATACAGCACCAGCTGAAACCAATTGCTTGTTTCCAAATGCCTTTGACTTCCTTAAATGTTTAAAATTAGATAATGAATTTCCAATGTTTGATTTCTATTTCATTATTTTTGTCAGTTTTAATGGCATTTCTTTTCCTGATTCTGAATACAGATGGACAGAAAAAAATCTTCTCTTCTAGTATTACAATTGTAACAGGCTCTAATCAAGAGATGTAACAAGAAATATTAGAATATTAGATTCAGAGTGCGTTCTGAGAAGAACTTTCACACCTTGTAAATAAGGAAGTAGAAAATAACTTTTAAACTTTCCAGAAATTACTTGCTAAAATAATGACAGATCATGTAAAACTCACCTTGCTTCTCTGACATTTCTATCCAAACTCTTTTATAGCCTAACATACTCCGTGGTTTCTTCTCTCTTACTATGGCTGACACAGAGTATTTTGACAGTATCTCTAATTAAAAAAATCATACTAAGGCTGATCAGAGGGAGATAAGGTAGGACTGAATAATCTGGAGTCACAATCTAGCAATTCTTTTAATCCTGGAAGAACGGAGTGAAGTTGAACTGAAAGAATGGTGCGCCCTGCTGCCTCAAGAAGACCCTGACAGATTTCAGAAAGCATTGATATCCTCACTTTGATCATATTCCTTTGTCGTGGATTATTTTTGAGAGTGGAAGGATACACTCAGCAGAGCACCAAACTCCTTGTAATTGTTTTGGAGTGTTCATATTTTAAATGCTCCATATTAGAAGCACATTACAAGACCCCAGGGTGTGCATTACTGGGCAATTAAAGCGGTTCTTGGAAGGCTAACATTGTGGAGCTTCTGCCTTTTCTGTGCGCCGTGTCCAGGGCCGGCTGTGATGGCCAAGGCACGCACGCCCTGCTGTGCCACGCTGCACACGGGCACACGCGCAGCGCCAAGCGTCGGATGGCTTCCTGCAAAAGGGCTTCTGACCATCCCAGGGATGCTGGCAAAGAGGGACAATGGGGCATGAGAAGAGACGGCTTTGGGGTCTTTGGTGAAAGCCCCCACGGAGCCCAACAATATCCCAGCTGCAGCTGGTGCTGCAGAGGCATAAAAAGCTCTGAACGCGGCTTCGGTTCAAACAGGAGACAGTCTTATGTTTCTGTGCATGGGTTGAAACACAGCTGAATTCACGGTTGAGCAAAAGAAGGGGGGAGGGAAAGTCTTGTTTGCACAAAGTTTGAAATGGAAAGCTTTGAAACATGGTGAGGAAAAACAGCCAAGGGATTTGGGGGTGCAGGAAGGGAAATAGAAAGTCTGATAGTTAGAGCCTAATCCGATTTAGGGAAGGGCTTCAGTTCTTGTTCTGTCATGGACCTCTCTCATCAAGAGTTTGGACAAATGGCATTTCTCTCTGTGCTCTGTTTCCTGCCTGAAGTGTGAAGATAGGAGCATTGCCGTGCCACCTGGGGCACAGTGAGGACAGCTGGAAGGAGGAGTGAAAGGCTCAGACTCTCTAATAAACAGGGGCCAAGTAAGTGCTTCAGCGAGCTGTAGCACAGTATTGGCTTCGTTCTCCTGCTTGAAGCAGAAGTGACATGTACCCTGCTGACAGTAGCTGTATGTGAAGGGAAATGGGCAAGGGCGACAGGAATTGTATTTCAGCTGCACAGGCTTTGGTGGTGGTATTTGAATTTGCAACAGCAGATGTAATTGGGAAGATCAGAGCTGCAGTTGCTACATAAAAGCCACAACATAATTTCTCACACGAAGTAGGGAGCAGTAGAAGCTGCTGCTCTCAAAATCTACTGCAACACTAAGAGCCCTCAGAAAAACAGCTGACATTGGCAGGAGCAGCTTCCTCGCTAGCTGGCCTGGGGCTCTGGCACTCTCTGCCAAGACAGCAGAATGCCTTCAAACCCTGCCATATTCAGGGGCCACAAGCAATATTCACACATTCAAACTTGCTTCTAGCATGAAAATTGCATTTTCTCCTCCCTACCTTTTGGAAAAGGAGAGAGAAGAAGGTTGATCATGTACTATGTTAGTATATAAGCACAATTGTGATAGATTAATTACATTAATTGGATTGATAGTCCTAAAAGGTGCATGAAGAGGGATTATCTCTTTTCCCAAAGCTTCCAAACAGATGAGAGGTCAAAATGAAGATGCCTTAAGTATCTCAAAACACAATCCCAGCTCTCTCTGAGGAGAATTGACTCTGTATCTGCTGTTAATCTGTGTAGGTCCATCAATTTCACTGGGGCTACACTGACATCATGCCTGCAGACATAGGAAAAAAGTGTCACTTTGTTCCAGGTTAGCCTGCTCACTACCAACATGAGAGAAAGCCCAATCCTGCCCATTTCTCTCACTGCATTTCTTGACTGCACTCTAAGAAGACACACAATTCACAGCATCAGTTTTACTATCTGAAGGGCTTAGAGAGGAGCTAGGATTTTTTTTGTTGTTTTAAATCAGTGACCCATGATGACACCATATGGTTTTATTTCATTTAATTTGAGCAGAGCATTAACGTTCAGCTTCTAGCAGATCTCTACCCATTCCAGTTCTGCTATGCTACATGGTACAGGTGCAGACATAAGGAATAGAGGTAGAAGGAAAGAAAGGAGAAGATGTCTTCCTTCTGAGAGTAGATGTGCCAGGCAGGAGGCTAGCCTGCCACCTCATTCTGCTGAGCAGTAACATGCAACTTCATGCCCCTGGTACTGATGATTGACAGCAGTCAGCCCCATATGTGTAGGTTGCCTAGCCTTTCCTAGAATGAATTGCATGAGCCTGTAAGAATCATTTTCTCACCTGGGAAACAGGTTTGATTGAATATTTGCTGTGTTATGCGAAGCTGTGGCTACATGGCCATCAGGACCCAGGCTGGTTGGATTGAAGGTGTCTAAAATATGTCTACAGGAGCTGCACTCAAGCAGTGACTGCAGCATAGAAATGTCCTCAGGCAGGTGTTTCTACTTTTATTACACTCAGTTCATGTCTGGAAAGCTTTCTTCCAAGAATTCATTAGAATTCAAACATTTAGAAGATACCATAGAGTTATCAAAATATTGTAAGCAAACTTGATCCTGGGTTTTTGACATCCTGGTTTTAAAGTGAATTAAGGAAATCTTAACAAAAAGAGTTCTACTGGTCTTGGATGTAGAAACACAGACGTGGGAGGAACCACCTGGGTCATGGAGTCCAAATTTTAATACCATAGGCAACCATGGAGCAGACATTCAACTCAGAGCATCCATCAAAGTACCCATCAAAGTAGTTACAGATCTGCCTTTCCCCCTCAACAAATTCATAATCTCTGCAACAGAAGACTAAAAGCTATAAAACCAACAAGCCACAGGAAGAGAACAGGAGAAAAGCATCGCTAGTAGCTAAAGTCTCTTTCACTAGCAAGGCAGTCCTGCCATGAAAAAGCTCAGACATTTTTGACCTCTTAGGAATTAAGAATTGTTTTCTGATTACACCTACACTGCAATGATGTGTAGTTCAGAGTGTCAGCTCTGCATTCAGAGTGTCATCTGCTGCTACCTCTAGACTGGCCAGCTTGAGCCCTGCCAGCAGTGCTGCTGCAGCAGCGTGGAGCTGGCGTAGGGCACAGCCCCACGAGTGCCAGCATGCAGTGACTGCCACGCAGCACGGGCTGGAGCTGTCACAGCAGTGCCTGTGCCAGCAGGTGAGTTAAGGAGACCTGCAGAAACACACGGGCTTGCCAAGGTTAAATATCTTAATCTGGAGTATGGGAACTTTTAATTGAAAGCTTTGCTTTGAGCCCATTTCTAGTTATTAAAATTCAGGAGTCTGTGTTGAATTCCTTGTGGACATTCATTTTGATTAACAGAAGACATGTGTGTACTAGGAAGGGAGTCTTGAACTGGGAGGAATCAGATAAATGTAGATAACATTCTCAGCCCTCTTGCAAGTTATGCCATACCTGGTATTTTGTGTAAAGCCTCAGATCTTGAAGATACACAATTAGTTCAGCTTTCATTTAATACCAAGGTTTTCTGGCTTTCATAGCTGCAAGAACCAGGTTGAAGTGGGACCTGGCTGCCTCCCAAGGGGCCAGACTTGAGGCAAAGGGTAAAAAAATCCCTTATTTACAACATCGGGAATTTTATTCCAGTCTCTTAATTTTTGAGGGTATTGGCTCAGAACTTTTTAACTTTTAGTTTTGGCAGCATTGTGTATTAGCTGTGTATTATCTAGCTCTGTATCCCGCAGAGTGCTGCACTGCAGTACGTGCTTGCATGTGTTCAATAAGTAAATGTTTCCCTTTCCAGGAATGTCATTTTGTGTGCCTCCCTTACACTCATCAGAACTGGGGAAAATTTTCACTGTGGACCCTTTACCATTAGAAGATTTTTGCCAAAATAAGGAAAAAAAACCAGTTCTGAGGATGTGTCTATTTAATCTAATCTTATTTATATCTCAGCTTTAAAGAAACCATCAAAGTTGTAAGAAGAATGTAAGTCTTATTAGAATGGACAAATCATGGGTTTTCCCTTTCAAATTATCTTTTTCAGGTGAATTGGTGACTATGCTAAAAAATTAAAAATATTGTATTTTGATGTTATTGAAAAAATAAATAGTAAATAAAATAAAAGTAGGTTCCAACTACACTGAAATGCAAAATTCTAACAAAGTTCTGATTGAAAAAACACATAGAAAATATTCACAGAGAACCAGAACCTTTCCCTTCCTGTCCTAGTGCTTGTTGTTCTCAGTATAATTTATTTCTTGCTTTATCATGTCATCCAAAGCAGTTAAGCACAAGTGAGCACTTCAGGTTGTGGGTGCTACATAGACTCCCTGCATCAAGCTGGTGCCTGTCTCTGTAGAAGATTGTCTAGTTTTCATATTTATAGGACAAAGCCAGTTTTATATAGTGAAAAGGTAAATCTGTAACCAGTCTGTTTGGCTCGTGTCAGTCCCTGTCAGGTCTAGTGTTTAGAAATACAAGGTGTATGTTTATGCGTCCATATTGTGTTGGCAAATGCATTAGAGTTTGTCCCTTGGTGTGTTTTAATTCACCACACAGCCAGCATTCTTTACCTTTTTATCTTTACCTATAGGTCTGCATTTATAACATTGGCTACATGGAGTTAGACACTTGGGTCACATATTATATATTCAGGCCCTGTGAAGAATTAATAAATATTTTTTCAACCATTTCAAGTTTTGACAGAATTTTATGGGAAAATATTCAGATGTGTGGCTTGTATCCATCATCAGCTATTTATATGGATGTTTTTGTACAGCACACACTTATTACAAATAATAAGTCACAATTACCTAGTACTAGTCTTTTACAAAGCTGTAATATCTATGATCTAATAGCTAACATATCTGAATACTGATCCATAATTGATGTGGAACCTTTCTGTATTATAAGGCACATACCTGTATGTACATTTGCATAATTGTGTAAGTTTGTGAGTGCAGAACTGCTCTGTTCTTAAAAAAACGTATCTGTCTTCTACCAGATTAACTGCAGAACTGTGGGTTTCTGTGAGCCTTCACCAACCTATTATATCCATCCTTTTCTGTCACAGCTGAGGTGGCTGGTAGAGTACCCTGAGCCTCTGGGTCCCCTTTCCTGGCTCCTGAATAAGTACAGTCTCTGTCCATAGAAGTTGGCAGATTAAGAGTTTATCTACATAAAGCTCTGCAAAATAATTTGAATTAACTGAATGTGTAAAATTAAAGTGGTCTAGTTAAACTGTATTACACCTCTGACTCCCTTGTTTAGAATTAAGGCAGCTTTAATTTAGTTTAGCTTAATTCACTTTGGAAATGAAGTGAACTAAATTCAATTTAGGACACTCAAATTTTGAATGAGCACCTGAACAATGTTTTAATGCTTTTAACCAATGTACTTTTGCAAAGTTAATTCAGAATAATTTTCCTCTTTGCCTCTGTGTAAGCAAGCCTGTTTTCTATTCCCTCTCAATGAAACCATCTCAGCTGAGACTCCTTCAACAGCTCCGAATTGACAACCAACCTCCCAAGAGGAGCAGTTTAAATGATCCTCCCACACGCACAAGTGTTTCCTTATCCCTACATCCCCATGCAGGCAACTTTTCTCCCAGTGAGCTTTAGTGATCTCTAAGACTGATTTGTCTAGAGCTTGACTCGCTGAACCAGGCACTGGCTGGGGTAAAGAAAAGAAATGCAGCAATTGTTCAGCACTGTCTGAAGACCTGAGTTATAAATATTGAATTACTCAAAATTTGCAGTTTTAAATTTTGCAGTGGAATACAACATTGAAAATGATGATATATTATTTCTGCAAATCATGATATTCTAGAGAATTTTAGTGATTTTATTCAGTTCCATTATTTCAAAACATGGTACCTTTAATCTGAATTAAGTACTTGCTCACCTAATGAATCAAAATGCCTCCAGCTGTAAATCAGCATGTATTTAATTTTTTTTAATCTAACTTAAGTTCAGCAAGATCAGGTGCAATCAGGATTCATAGGCAGAGGAATATGGAGGGATGTAGGCAATGGTATTTAGAAAACTATACTCCCTTTTTTCTTGAATGAATTGTAGTCTAAGAAGACAGGAAGTAGCATAAAGTGAACCAAAGATTCTATCGTGTCACTTTTAAAAGGCAGTTGCAAAATTAATCATGAACAAAATAACCTTAGAAGTAAGACAGAAGCATATTTTAATGCAAGAATATTAATATTTTTAGAGCATTGTTATGGAAATGTCAAAATTTTCATTACCTTCCTTCATTTTAAAACACACTGTGTATTTGGTCAAAAGATACCTTAGGAAGGAAATGCTTTCAAATATCTTTATCACATTGCAAAAAAGACCTTGAAAAATTGCCTTTTGGAAAATCTCATCTCAGAAAGCAGTTGCCCTAAGATTTTGCTAAAAAGTCAACCAGGCAAAAAACCAAACAACAAAAAAATACAAAAACAAAGAAACCAAAGAAAGCCACTTAAATGTCCCAAGCCATCCAGTACTGTTTGATTAGATGGTTAGGCAATATTTTGTGTGCTGTTTTTTATGGAGTTATTGCTTATGAATAGTGTTGTTTGATGGCTACAGCAGCCTTAGATCTTTAAGGGGTGGAAAATTAGCATAGTTTCACTGAAACAGCCACAGTATAATGCGATAAGGAGACAGTCCTGTATATTAATATGCTTGTGCAGAATGCACGTCAGTGTATTTGGGCATCCATTTGTGTGCAGCTAGCTAAGAGGATACCACTGTAAGTGAAATCTAGGCTGGCAGAAGCAGTGACTTTCAGTGTGGCTGTGCTGCTCTGCAGGGCTGTACTGATGTGTCAGTGTGTGTATATGTGTGCTTGTGGGTTTGCACACACAGGCCAGTGCAGGTCTGTCTGTCTGCAGGTGTGCTCCCACTTCTGTGTGTGATCTGGCTGTGCTGCTGCCTGAATATCAATGAGCTTAGTAAAAGCATGTATGTATTAGTATCTGTGTGTGCATCTATCTGCATATGGATGGGCTTGCATGGTGTCTGTAGATCCATTTCTTTGTGTGGTTTGTGTGTCCCTCCTGTGAGATGGATGCCTTCTGAAGGCCTGATCTTGGTCACTGTGAGTGCTTTCATTCCCATAAAAGGCACCATCATTCAGCAGCAAAACACAAACTGGGCATCAGGAGATCTGGATCCCTGTTGATGAGCTCTGTGAATGAGCAGAGTCTTTTAATTCACTCTGTGCCTCTGTTTCCCCTCCCAGACTTTTTTGAAACTGAGACTGTGGACACACTCCCTGCTACTACATAGGCATAATGTAATTCTCTGTGTGAATGGCTCTATAGAGTTCAGTCAAGATACTGAGTCCTGAGAGGACGTTCTGATGCTATGCCTCTGCCTCCCAGTAACATTCATCCCTGCATGTACCTGCCTTTGTGCGTTCGTGTTTGGGGTGTCCATCTGTGTACTTTGTGGCTGGCTATTTGTAGTTTTTATCTCCCCCATGTACAAACAGGGCAGGGGAAGATGGAAAGGAAGGAGTTATTAAATGCCAAGCGGATATGCAATAAATCCCATTGATTTTACAAACTCCAGCTTGTCTTCAATCTCCTTCCATTCTTTATCCTGGGGGCATTGCAACAAAACCCTATTTTAAATACCTTTTCTTTCCCTTCCCCCATTCCCCCTCCTCTCACTCCCAAAAAAGTGTCAATATTTTATTTGGATTTTTAACTTCGCTCCATAACAGTTGTTTGACCTCCTGACTCATGTGAGTCACATAAATTCTGGGACTTTATTCAGGAGCCATGTTCCTTCTATTGAATAAGCAATTTGGGAGGGTGAATTAATGACTTGTGCTGTTGCTGGAAAGTCCCTGAAGAAATATTAAAATTGCTTGCAGACCAAATCAATACTCACTGAACACCCAGCATGAGGACCTGGGCTTTTTAATGGCTACAAGCCTCAGCACTGGGTAGAGGAAGGGGAATTCCTGTACACACAACGTACGCAGGCACACACAACCAACAGCAGCCTTCCCCCAGCCTTGCTGGCTGTTTCAATAACAGCATATTCTTGTGCACGCAACCTGCTACGATCTGCTGCCTGCTGTGCCAGGAAAGGACTCACAGCCCGGTTCCCCCATCTCCCTCCCAAGAAGATCATGCAGGATTTGCAAAAGCTGGCTGTTTGGGCTGTGTGTTAAGCGCTTGGGTTAGCATGGTCTGGCACAATCTGCGAGGCACAAGGAAGGTTGATTATTTGTGGCATTATGAGCCAGTTCTATGTGTCACTTTGCTTTTTTCCTCTCTAAAGAGGAAAGACACAAGCGCTGTGTTAGGTTTGGGGGTACTGTTGTGGTTTGGGAAGAGGATTTGGCTGTGTTGCAGAGGCACATTTGTGAGACAGTTCTGTGGCTTTGGGTGCTGAGTAGTATTTTTATCTGCCCACAGTGTGAATTTGTTTTGTTTGTGATATTCTGTAGGATTTCCTTTCTTATAATGGCTTATGTTTTGGTAAGACTTGAATGTCATTGCATCCCTTTTTGTGTTAAGAGTGCCTGCATGATGCTTTTGGTCATTGAGCAGCTGTTTCTTCACTAGATCAATATGTTTCAAGGCTCTGGATGCAATCCTGAATGGTTCTGAGGGTCCTGGAAGTCCATCAAACTCACCAGGAAATGAATGTGCTCAGTTGTGCTGCTCAACAAGGCTTTTACTATTTGCTGCTCACTAGACTGACAACTGCCAGATTTTGCCCATACCCGAAGACCCTTCTGGCAAGGGTGGGTTTTGTTACCAGAGTTTTCAAGTCTCCTTTGAGTTGTGGCCCCATGTTTTGGTGTTTTGCCCTGTGGTCGTGAATGGCTGTTTTGTATTCGCTTGTTGGGCGGCTGTTATTGTGTATTAACACCAGGCTGGGTGTGCTTTGTATGACCGCATGTCTGTCTCATTGATTCCATCAGTATTATTTTGTAATCGTGTGATTGAGTTAGTGTGCATTTCAGGGCTCCTGTGTATTGAATAATGATGTCAGGGATTGGGTTGTTTGACTGGGTAATGGCCTCTTTTCAGTGTTGTAAGTGAATGTGTCCTTCTCCTGTTTCCCTGTCTCGGCTGGGGCAGGATCGTTTACACTAGGTGATTCCTTAAGATGCTCACATGAACTAAAAGAATATCCCTTTGGCTCACGAGCTCTTCCTGCCCACAGGGCACGCTGAAGGTATGTCTGGTGTGTGTGTGTGAGTGACACATGGGGTGGCATATCTAACTGGCTCTCACCAGCATGCTTCAAGGTATGTGTGTGTCTTCCTGTGTGCTCCGAGATTTTGCTAAGACCTTTCAGTTACGTTTTTGAATAAGGTTCTTCACAACTACATGCAAGACAATTCTGTGCAATTTCAAATAGATTTGACTGAGTCTGTGAAAGGATCTATAAATTATTACACGTCTTCAGTGAAGTGCACGCTTGCCTTTGCAAGGCTCTTCTTGTGTGACTTTCTACTTTAATGCATAGAAGGGCATCTGTGTCAGTTAACAGATGCCTCTGATCAGTGTGTGACTGACTAGCAATGTTCCCAAGTCTGAACTGACCTGGGTCTCTCGTATATGTAAGAAAGAATGAGATTCTGTGTCAGTAGCATTTAGCAGTAAATATATGTGTTAAGAAATTTTAAACGTACAATGAATCTCCGGGTTTGTGCAAAGGCTTCTGACTTGTGCGGGTATTGTGCAGTAATGCTTTAAGACCGTGTGGCCACATTTGGTCCCTTGGAAATGAACAAGAGAGCTCAGTTATTTTTCAGCTGATGATTATGTGTCATTGCTGCATTAATTTATTTGCTCTGCACAGGCGATGTGTCTGGCATTGGGCCTGTTCTGTTCTTCCTCAGCCACCAGGATTTAGCCCAGGAGCAGTCACATCCGGACAAAGTATGAAAAAGGCTGTGAAAGATCCAGAAAACTTCCAGAGAGAGCTGTCACTTGTACCGTCTCATCAAAATATCTCATCAGGGAAAGATCTATGACCTCTTTCATCTGGGCCATCTATATGGCTGGGATTTAGCAAGCCAGTGAATTTATCTTGTATTTTTCAGCGAGGTTGCTAACCGGTAACTCCTTACTCATCCGTGCATTAGCTCAAGCCTTGTTACTTCACTTGCTCCCTTGTTTGTGGTCTTACACTCTTTCCCTGATTTTCTCCTCTGTATTCTGGCCTGAATTTGACCTTGAACAGATTACATGATCCCTAGCCCACCCACTGCTTTACCAGATCCCACCCCTCACACTGGGGTAGCAGCATCAGGGTTATAAGGAGAAGGGAAAAAAATGAGGGAGTGAGGGAGGGAAAGAGAGAGAGAGACCTGTTTGAAAAATAATTGGAGGCTGTTAAACAGAGGAGCCCAGCATATCACTCTAGTAATGGAAATAAATTCCATTGTATTTGCATTTTAATTTTCCACATAAACAAAGGCCCGGAGTGAGCTGGCTTCGCCAGAATCACCGGCCAGAATTTAATTAGAAATGAAAAGTTTATAGGGTCCTCTTTAATGCGATTAATGCACAGTTAACATTTATCACATACATATGCTGGAATCGCCTTTTTTAAGCAACCACCGGCCATGAAATGAATTTCTTTTCAACTTTTTTAGCATGCGTGAGGAAGGCTGTCTCTGGTGAGGCGGTCCAGTGAGCACACTCCTGACAGCTTGGTAAACTGCAGCCCACAGAGGCTTAGTAGCCCCCATCCTCACTGAGGAAAGTTCAAGGTGGCTTAGAGGGAAGCATGGTCTAGTGGTTAAAGCCTGAGGTTGGGAGTCAGGGGATCTGGGTTGTATTCCCAACTCTGCCACATGCTCACTGCATGACTGACTTGCTCTCAGCGTCTGTTTCTCTGGGTGTTAAAAATAAAAGAGAAATCAGCTGGAAGAAGATATCTCAGCCCCAGACCCCTCCGCATCTCAGTCTCTCCAGCAACTTGCCCAGCCCTGTTGTATGGGATCTGGATTGTATCCTGTACTGTGCTGACCTCTCAGCTCATATCCCTGTGCCTGAGCATTCCTATGCCAGCTGCAGGGGAACATCCACAGATCTTGCCTGATTTGAGAGGCTGGGCCTCCTGGAGGGACTTCTTTACAGTGCCCCAGGTGCCTGTACATTCATATACATCTCACATGGGCACGGGTTCCTGTGGATCTCACATTGCTTCTGTGAGATAGGCATCTTCCTGCCAAAGAGCATGAGTCAGGAGTGGAACAAGCTCTGCCTTTGCTCTGTGGGAGCCCCAGCAGCCCTGCCATGAGGACCTGTGTTCACTGCTGAGACAGCTTCATGTTTCTTATGGGATCCTCACATGCCAGTTTGGTCAGAAAAACTACTAAGAACAGTTTGTGAGATACTGGGTCCATCAAGCCTGAACTTCAGATGCTAACATAAACCTACTCAAGAGCAGCTACCAGCCCTCCTTGTGGAAGAGGTAATTATGCCTCCATCACCCTGAAGGGCCCTGAGAGGTTGCCCTGTGAGTGCTTATAAAAAGCTTGAGCTTGTCTGCACATGGATGCTAGGGAAAGCAAGTCTAAATCAAGAAAAATTATCAATATCCTTTTGTTGCAGAGCACGATGATGAGATAAAAGGCCAAAGGTGAACATCTCCCCTGTTCATCTGTGCCCCTGCCAGAGCTGAGATGGTATCAAACTTGTCACCTCTCTGCCTCCTCATGAGTCCCAGAGGAAACTGTGGTCCCTTCCTTATGCTCCCTTCCCTGCTCTGGCTGTGTGGCAGACAGGCTACGGTCCCCCTCGACTCCCGCACTTCCTTTCCAGTCTTGCAGACAAGCAGAGTAAATAAACCAGGTCCATGGACACAGAGTGTTAGTGTGTTAGGGACACAGCAGGGGAAGGAGGAACATGAAACCTCTATTGATCCCTTGAGGAATGATGTCCCTTCCTTATCTTATCAGATTCTCTTCACTCTTCAATTATAGTCTGTTGAAATTGGCCTCTTAACCCAAACAAGATAACCTGGGTAATGAGGAAAAGAGTGCAAGGGGAGGGGAGAGGAGAGAAGGGCAGAGAATAGTGCATTAAACTATAGCTATAATTAGAAATATGTCCCTTAGTGTAATCTTCTCTGCCTCTACTATCCCCAGGTATCCTCTTCTTGCATCATGTAATAGGTGAACTACCACACATCCACTCCCTGACAAATGTGTCATGCCATATATGCCCCTCATTCCCTCACTTGCACTTGGTACTCACAACAGGTATGTCCCTACATTTGTACATGACATTTTCTTGTCTATATGTACTTGACATGCTGTACACATTTTGTGTTCACACATCTCAGCAGATGCCACTTTGTCATACACACGCCTGCACACGTGTTTGTGTTATTGCTGCTAATGGAAACACCAGTTGTGTTTCCTCACCATATTGGTGCAGCCAAAGCCCCTTATCCCCACATCTGCCCAAAAGAACTGCTGGCAAAGATATGAGCACTGTTAGGAGTCCCCCCTGCATCTGCTTAGAGCCATAGTTCCTCAGTGCGTTTGCAAGACTTTCTGGCCATTGGAAGGCAGTGCACAGAATTCTGTGCAGAGTCCCACATATTGCTGTGCCTTTGCTCACCACTGCGACTCCCTGCATGTAACTGCAGAGTTGTGATGTTGTTTCCATGGATAAGACTATTCTTAGTTCTTATACAGACCAATAGTACCTACTTGCTAAAAGTCTATACTCCCAGCTGGACATGTTGCCCTAGTGATAAGCCCATGCTCCTCCCTGTACACATGTCATGGGGTATAGGGCATGTCTCGCCCAAATATCCATTACAGAGAAGATTGTCTAGTGGAACAATAGAGACTCAAAGGTTTATCTGCACAAATGCACCCAGGTTTCCATGCTCATATTACTTCACTGTGCACAGAGTGATCCTGGAGCGTATTCAAGTGGTGCAGAAAGTGCTTTCATTTTGGAAGGTGGTGCTCTGAGCAGTGCTAAGGCTTCATTTACAGGGCTGGCATCCTCCTCATGCATGCATGCTTCAAAAGACTGTGTTCCCCAGGATCACTTTATCCCTTGCTTTTCACTGTGCCAGGGGCATTTCCTTGTGTACACATCCACCTGAAATGGGCCACACTTCCTACCATTCCATGTCTCCTTGTGCCACCAGTTCTCTCTGTTTTATCCGTGGGGCATGAAGAGACATATGTATGCCATAGGCATGTATTTTTCTTTAAATACTTGCAGGTTACATGTAAACTGCAAAGGGGGTTTAGAATCATGGCACTCATCTTTTTACAAATTTGTATGTGCTTTCTCATGTGCAAGCAAACAAACTCATCCATGCTGTTCCTCCCTGCTCTCCAGCCTGGGCCCCTCACATGAATCTGCACACAGCCAGACCCACTTGCTCTGTCCCCATCCTCTCTGCCTTCATGCTCACATACCCTAAACTCAGGAACACATGTAACCTGAAATTGTTAAAGCCACATAAGGGAGTTGGATGTTAATACTGAATGACTTGGCATCTTATTTGGCACAGTGGCCCAAGCTGCCTTCTGGAAAGCCACAGCAGGTCTGATTTTGACAGAATACAATTCAAATCTGCTTTAGCCTTTCACTCCATCCTTATCTCACCCTTTCCTTGTCTAACCCCACCCAACTGTTCTCTCTTCCTATTCTGGAAACTTCATGTTGTGGCTTATCTGTCAGAGTCAGCACTACAAACGTATCTTTTAAACTCTAAGTTTACTTTTTATTCCACAGAGAAATTGAATTTGGGTATTTCTCATTTTCCACTCTGCCTCTGCTTGCACTGCCTTGGCACGTTTGTATGTAGCCTATCCCTGAAATACACTTCCCCATGCATTTAGTTTATAAACATGATATCCCTTCCTTCAGAAATATTATTCCTTCCTTTTCTCTTCTCTTATACATCTCCTCCACTCACCTTGATTTTATAGATGAGTATTTTTGTGTATGTATAATTTATGTATAAAGGTCTAATTTTTCAAGTTCAAAAGTCTGCAGTTAAAAACCAAGAAGTGGCCTAAATTTAGGCAAATATTAACATCAGGCACTATTACCTAGCTACATTGTGCTATACTCCTTATTTTTAGAGACAGATGACCAAGACTTGTTCTTAAAAGAATTTTTAGAGAAACATGAGTATATTGAAAGACAGTAATCCCCTTAAGAGCTCAAATCTTAGTGCAGTTTTAAAGTGAGAGCTTGAAAGTGGGCAGTGGGATAATGAGGTTGCTGTTGTATTTTGGCCTACCTTGAAACAAAAACAATTAGTTTTGTGAATCAAAGGGCTGGGATATTAATGCTTCCTGACCAAAGAAATGCATATTATTTTTGTTGCCAGAGCTAAGCAAACTACCCTGGAACTAGAGCTGTACAGGGTATCCTGTCTGACAGATACGTGAGGGTTTCTTTTGTGACTTTGTTGTCTGCTTGCAGTCTGTGCTTTTCCTTGTGTAAATTAGCAAACAGACATCAGTCTTCCTTGCAAAACATGGGTACCACCCTTCTCAAATGAAATACAGTAATAGGCATTTTGAGCAGAGCTGATCACTAATCTTGAAGCAATTTGTCTTCCAAGAAGAGATGGCTATTTAACCCTTATGGCTTGGACCCATACAGAGAGGAAGAATTCTTACATTGGAAGAAGGAGGATCAGTTGAAAATGGAGCTAAATATAAGAATGGTGAATTTACCCCCAAGAAGAGAACAATTATTGGAGGCAAGCTCCATCCTACCTGTGTATGAGTGCATGTGTTAGGGAGTTGCTAGAAGCTTGAGGAACAATATGCTGTGCAGGTTTTAGAAATGTTACAAGAACTAGGGGATGACAAAAGCAAGAAATGTCCCAATTCCATTTTTCGTAGAGGCAGACACAAGCCACTATAATCTCCCTTCCTGAATTAACAGTGAGGTTTGGGTAAATGTTTCATATATAGCATTTTCTGGGAAGTGTATCTGTTACTCATAGTCCGTTAGCTCAGGCTTTTGGCACATCACTCTTCCTCCTCTCTGTCAAAACTAGTACACACATAAATCCCAAGCCAGGCAAAGGACAAAGGAATATCCTTCCCTGACTGCATCGAACTCCTGCACATGCCTCCTTTTGCATACCCACATTTTGTGTCACCATCTACATGCCTGCTCAGAGACACAGTGGTCTCTACCCTATACCAATACATAGTATTCAACCAGCAGGCACATTTTGTCAGAGGTACCTATCTGCCTTGCACTTAGAGTCCCTGTGTAAGTGTCCTGTACAAAAAAATGCAGTATAGTTCAGCTTTATTGTTCCCCACACCCACCTCTGAACACAGCAACCTTTCAAATTTGCCTACTATATACTAATGTACCCTCTACACTCCCTCTATACCATCACTCCTCCTCAATGTCTGTATGGACAGACATATTCTCTCCATATGTCTCAAACATTTCATGCATATATCCTGTCATTCTTCATACCCCAACCACAGCTATTCCTCTCCTATGGCTCCAGGATTGAACTATTGTGTTGTCCATTTCCCAGTGACAAGGGGTCTAGTTACAGGGTTATTGATTAGTTTTCATGCAGACAGATGGATCTGCCTTTGGTGTCCCCACCAAAATCCACCTCTGTATGGGCTGATTGTCACTGCGCCAGGGATAGGATTTCACCAGGAGACCACCCTCCATGCAAACATCCTTCACCCAGGCCACGGATGGTAATAAATGGAGTCAGGCTGAGCCATAATAAAAGCAATTGAGTGGGTTACCTGTGCAGACATGAGATTTATACCTCCTCATATTTGATGTGATTGTTTTATTGAGTTCTCAGTGCAGTTAGGATGCCATTTATTTATTTATTTATATGCCTACTTATCATGGAAGAGGGGGGGAGGCTCTTTCAGCCTAGCTGGTGCTCAGCCTCCGTCTTGTCAAATATGAGCCCATAGAAAAGGACTCTCCAGTTTTGCTCTGCTTTTTACCTAGGCTTGGACGTGATGAGTGAGCCCTTCCCACATATCTCATTTCCTATGACAGACAAAGATGTTTGTTTCAGGACCCCTGAAACCTTGAGGACTCTCTGAATTATGAGCCTAGTAGAAACCAAGGGGCTGGTGTAAACCAAGATATGTGTGTATACAGATTTTCTAAAAGTGCCTCTTGAAAGAAGTTCCTATTTATGCTGTGTCTGTTTTGGACAATGGTTTGATGATCTATGCACAGAGCCTCTTTATGCTAGTGCAATAGAAATAGTAAGCACTGGCATTGCTTCTGACTGTGATCATGTATGAGCATTGAGAAATATTAGCAGGTGTAAATTGATTGGAAATGAATATTTGTGAGTGCACGTTAAGGATTTTGGAAACCAAGTGATTAGGTTTGTGATTTTCAGCTGGATAGATAGCCATGTAAGTGCTGCAAAATCAGTCCTCGGTTACTGGCAATAGAGAAAATTGGAGGCTAGTGATGAATATCATAGTGTCTAGTATTTCATCACAAGCCTAACTATGTTTTTTGGGATTGCCAGCTCCTCTAGTCAAGTGGTAGCATGAGAATTTCAGTTCTCATTTAATAAAGTATGTTACCAGTGCTTGTGAAGGCTTGAAAAGGGACTTGTCAGCTCTCAGAGGACTCAAAGGACTGCATTGTTAAGGTGTTTTAAAAGTTGTTTAATAGGAGTCAGATATCCAAATCCCCTTTAAAATTTAGAGTAGAAAAGAGAAAACAAGTGAAAACAAACTTACATTGTATTACAAG
Organism: Thryothorus ludovicianus; assembly: GCA_013397245.1. Classification (NCBI taxonomy): domain Eukaryota; kingdom Metazoa; phylum Chordata; class Aves; order Passeriformes; family Certhiidae; genus Thryothorus; species Thryothorus ludovicianus. The sequence continues at coordinate 452,711 of VZTB01004658.1, forward strand.
TGCTCATAATTCTTATGCCAATTACACAGTTTAGTCTCTCCTTGGCATTTTTAAACAGTTGGGACTGATAAGTATGGCAATGCAGCTGTAGGCTCCAATAGATTAATTTGGATTACAGTGGAAAAAATCCTCATTCCTGTTAGTCTCAGTTTAAAAAATAATTCTTTGGAAGAAGAACTCAAGCTTTTCTGATGCTTTCATGAGTAGTAATGTAGAGCCATCTACACACACATGGGATTTCCTAAACTCCCAATGAGCTATGTGGTTGTCAGACCAATGGCAAAGGCTTTTAGAAGTCTCTAGCTTTCCATTTAGACCCAAGACCAAAAGTTTGATCACTAAATACTTTGCTGATTTTAAGTGGAGAGCCTAAATTCCATTTGAATTTCACCATGCCTTAGTTAAGGACAATGGAATCTAAGTGAATCTCAGCCTTCTTCAACTGTTTTGAAGTCATATACTGTTATTCAAGTAATATGAAAATCTTTTGTTTGAATAGGCTTTAGGGTTAGAGATGGGAGTTTTTTGAGATTTGATATATGTCTGAAAACATGACTTTGTTTTATATGCACCATGTCATCATATCATAAAAAGTCCAGCTGGCCTGCTAGACCATTATCTGTCTCTTTAGCCGACACAAGATTATTTCTTATTGTATATTTGATTGTTATTAATCCCACATAATTATATATATTCCAAGAAATCAGGAATTCCTATGGGACGCAATTCCACATTTTAATGAACCTTCCTATCAGGGAATACCTTCTGCTACCATTTAAATGTTTCCTTTCTTTTTTCCCTTCCTTCATTCCTGCCTATAGTGCTTTGTTTAAATGTGAATAATTCCTTTCCCGTTGAAAGGACTGTGCCCTTCAGATCATTATATTGTTCTCACCCCTTCGTCATTTCTTGGCCAAGCCACTTATATTTTCTCCTCTTTTCTCCCAAAGTCAAATGAGTTTTTTTCACATTATACTGATTCTGGTAAGTGAGGTCTAGCTCCATAAGACTCGCTCACCCAGTGCAGAAGTGCAGCTACCTCTACAGGAGAATGCAACAATAATTCAATAGTTGCAACATCTTGAAAATATTTAACTTGCGGCAAAAATCAAGCTTTTTACACATCTATTAAAAAAGGAAGGGCTGGCATTTTTAGGTGATAAAGGGGCCGATACGGTTCTGAACTGCAAGGTTCACAGAGCAGAGAGTTCAAAACTTCCCAGGCACAACCTATTATACTTGCTGACTGGCTCTGTTGAGCTAATATCTCTGCAATATGAAAATTAGAAAAAATGCAGCTAGCTTATTGTATTTCCCCCCATACAACCTTCCAATGGCCAGATACGATGAATAAGACAAAGAGAAATGCTGTGAGCATTCATTTACTCTTTCAGCTGCAGTAACATTGTCTGTAACCTCTGCTTTATGAGCCTGTCCTTTATTTGCAATGATAAAAAGAAGATAATACCAGGTTTGTGTCTGATGGAAAAGAGTCCGAATTTAAAGGAATATATTCCCTGTAATGAAGCCTTGTGTGACCCGATTATGTTCTTTGCTCAGCTGAAAGTAACTGGCAGTAGGAGTCTTCTACCTTGCCAGCATGCCCTAATGCAGGAAACTGCAGAGGAGCCTTAGACTCAGCAACAGCTAGGGGAGAGGATTCCTGCTAGAATCCCAAGTTTCTTCTGTGCGCACTAGGAAATGCCCAGTTACAAGTTGAGTACGGTCGGACTGGCTTTCTTCACCCCTCCCATGCACCAAAACAGTGTCAGACAGAGGCAAGTTCAGTCTATATGACAAGTGAAATATTTGGTGTCTGTATTGAGAAAACTGACTTGTGCCTACTGAGTACCAGCAGTTTTGTGTGGCACACACACCCACACACAAGCTTGCAGGTTAAAACTCAGGCAGTTCACCCCGAGTTCCTGCAGACAATGCAGTTGTCACTGCTTTTGATCACTATGAACAAGCTGCCATTAGAGATACTCTGTTCTCTTCCAGCTTCTCCCTAGACTCATTACCTGTCTTCCAAGAATTTCGGATCTGTTCAGGGGGAAAAACAAGAAGAGATTCACAGTGACTTTGGCCAGGATGTCCTTTGGGGAATTCTCAAGTGCTGCCAGCTAGCGAGGGTGGCTCAGGAAGTTCTGTTTGTGTAATACTGATTTCTTCCACTTGTAACACAGCCCCTGCCCTTACGTGCCTGTTTCTTGGCAGATAATTATTTGTCTTGAAATGTTACATTTACCTCAATTGCATGAGCTAAAGCCTCAGCTGATGTAAAACGACCTAGCTCCAGTTTTGAACTTTTTCTTGTTATGTGTTGCACTCGATGGATATTTTTAGTGAAAGATCATACTGAGTTTTACAAAAACAACTAAAATCTGCTATTTTCATTTTACTGATAGCAAAGCAGCCTTCTAAGGAGTCTATGTGATGTGTCTAAGACAGAAAATTAATGTCAGAACTGGTAAGAGAAATCTGGTCTTTGAATATGCTATTCTTTGCTCTAAACTACAGGCCTGCCTGCAGCCACTGAAATGGGCCATATACTCAGTAATATTTCAATGTACAAGTATATTTCACTGGTCTTTATAACCCAAGTCAATGTATGTGTCTTTGCATATGTATTTTTAAAAGCACATCATTATTGGAGACTTTAACCAGGCATCATTAGCCAATTGCTATATTGTGAAAATGGAAACATCTTCCTAAGCCATATGCTTAACGCTAGAAATTAATGGATACCCAATACCTAAGAGAAGATCGAAAAAGCATCCAGCAGTTTGACTGAGATAATACATCCACTAAACTCTATTTTCTGCCATGGGGTATTAGATCTGCTCTCAGTAACTCAGGGTACAAAGTGTATCCAGAAGACTGAACTCTGAAATGCTTTACCTTTGGCATGCCTTGGCTAAGAACTAACTGGGAGTTCCCAGTACTGAACCTGGCCATCCAAGAATTGGGATAGAGGTACAAATCAGGAGAGGGTTGTTTTGCTCTGCCTTTCTAGACCTCATTCATTAATCCAAGATAATTCATTAATTAAATAGAAGCAGGAAATAGTGCTTAAACTACATTGTCCGTTGCATAACTTGCATTACTGTGAACGTGTGTCCGTGATGTGCTCCATCCTGTTCCTACTAATGTACACTATCTAATTCAGAAGATTTCTCTGGGATGATTATCATCTCATGAAAACTATGTTCTTAGGTGAACGATATGTTCTACTAAACAAAGGAAAAGTTCTCACTAACATCTGCCTCCAAGTTCATTTTTAGGAGACTGCCACAAGGAGCATCTAAATTTAGCAGCGTCTAAATTCAGTTGAAATAGTCTAACCTGAAATGACCAAAGATAACTGGTTTATAGTCATATGATAGATGGAAAAGTTTGGGCTGGCAGAGTGCTCAAGAAGAAACGTGCTCAAGCAATTTAAAGCATTAATCGCTTATCAAAGAATTAACATCTTCTGTCATTTGCCTGCTCCTACATGCACTGTGTGTGTGTGTGTGAGTTTATATACATGCATGTATATATATGTTTGTATGTATGTATGTGTGTATGCCAACACATACACAGTAATACTGCATAATACTTGATGTATGAAGTAGGAACAGGAAAGCTGTTGGCACAGAGATAACTGATCTCGATCCTGTCGTTTCTGGTGCATTTTCCTTATTAATTCATATACTCTCTAGATTTTTCCCATAATTAAAAAAAATCTACTGCATAGCGGAAGACGCTAGTATTTTTTCCTGAATCTTGACAGATTAGTTAAGTCATGTATTTTTCACTAGGGCTTGTATCTACCCTTTGTCTGCATGAGTTTGGTATGAAAAAGTTTCTGATAAAACTCAGAACTATATAACGTGTTGTCCCAAATGCGTTCTACTATTCTCAGTGCTGTAGTAACAGATAAGTGCAATGTAGGCACACAGAATTAAAAAAAGAAAATAAAAATTGAAGTGTTTAAAGGAGACTTTTAAAACTGAATTTAAACTGTGTTGTTCTGTAGTCTCTCACCCAAAGACCTTTACTAATGATAGACTAATTCTCAGAAAGAAAATAAAATGTAACTAATACATTAAAAAAAAATCCTATAATAACCAAAAGTAATTATTTTCTCTATTTTGAAGCACAGTATTCACGGTCTATCTAGAGAGATAGGTTACTTCTTTTTCTGTAAATGCCTTGCTAATTGCCTTAAGATGTTATAAAACACTCCTGGATGTAGCTCTAACTGTTCTAGACATTGGGCAAAACCAGATTTTGCATTGAAAACCCCAAGTTTTGCAGAAGTAAGAAGACAGATATTTATTGATGGCTAGGTTTTAAAATTGTCATCTCTGTGAAGCTACTCAGAGACTAAGTGTTAGATTAACTCCAGTTTGTGTTTGGTGATCAGAGAGATGACAATTTACTGCACGTAAGGGATTTGCTGTTACAAAGAATTGACCCGATTCTGTATGTGAATTTTTACAAAGAGGGAGAGAAAAATGTATATTTAAATTGTGAGATTCTTTATGTTTTGTGAGTCACTGGGGTGATGAAGTTCACGTTACTCTCCACAGCACTAGGATTGGGCCCTTATATACTCAGTATTTCCTATTTCACTGCAATTTTTTTCCAGTTCACTGTCCTGTTCTTGTCTAGAGCAGGCTTGCAAATTTTATGACCTGTGTTATGGGCTCACTTACAGACGTGAGTTTTGGGGAGCCTCATACAAAGGTGAACAGTGGGAAGTTGCGTCTGAATTTTTAAAAGGAATGGGAAAAGACTAAATCTTACTAAGCTAAAATGCTCTTAAGCCTTGGGGTCTGCACACTCAAATGCTATTGCCATGGTGGGTCACAGCTGAGCCTCTCTAGTATGATAATACTTAGCAGCTACAAAACACTTGTCCTCTAAGTATTTTATAAGCACAATCTAACTGGTATCTGTTTCCACCTCCTTCTGAGAAAAATCAGTTTTCATTTCCAGTGTGGGGAAACTGAGGTACAAAACTCCCAAAACCCTGCCGCAGACCGGTAGCACGGTGGCAGCCAAATCTGGTGCTCAGATCTTTTTGACCTGAGATTTCTGATTTCAGATTTCTGCCCGGGACATCACAACCCAGGCGTGAGGCACCGGGTCCAGCAAGGGTAAGACTGAGACTTTTGGATGCTGAGATACCTTAAGCTAGCTGAAGTATAAATATATGCTGGGTCCATATGTGCTATTTCTCAAAAAAACCTATGGCCATTCCTCTGGACTTCCATACCATCAGCTCAATTCCTTACAGGGGTAGCTGTCTGTCCTTCCACAGCTGCCTTTGTAAGGTGTCTGAATGTCAAACTGTTATTATTTCAATACCTGACTGAGAGAGTAACAGAGACCTGGAGGTTTTTTAGGAGGGTGTATAATTAGCCGATCAGTATTATGTTACCCTGTTCATAACTTAATAACCATTTTAATACAGATGGCACACACAGGGATAATTTCCTAGGGTAGCCTAGCAGTATATTACAGAGACAGTGTGTCTGAGGGAATCTTTCTTAGCCAAGGTACATTCCACTAGCTAATTCTACCTGCTGTTTTCAAGATGATTTGGGATAATTCCATATCATTTGCAAAATATTAAAACCCATTTATATAGGATGCCAGATTTAGAAATACACAGTCTGAGTTATTAGACATATTTTGATAAATCTGCCATGAAAAGTGCAAGACAAAAAAATACCACTGTGTTTTCCTTGCAATTTATTTTTTGTTTCTCTTGCTATAAATACACTAGGTTTTACTCTGGATTTTTTTAATCTGGCTAAATTTGTTATGTATCAAAAGGGCCAGTATACCGATCTGTGCATTTTATCTATGTAGACACTACAAAAGCCTGCATGTTTATTTACACGTACCCTGTGTATGTTTATTTGACTGGGAAGAGCCATACATTTGGAATTACTTCCAAAATTTCACATATTTTTATTCTGTTGGTGAGGTATTTAATGCCTATGTATGTACCTCTTGCAGATATCTTTGCATTACTCTGTTTCTAGAGGTTGTATTTCTGTGAGCACAAGTCAGGGTGTCTGTACATACATAACGCTAAAACAGTGTGATTACTTTTACTGTGTGCACAAGAGTGTTGTGCTGCCCAAGTGTGAAGATCTGATGTACGTTGTGTTTGAACGTGCAGGCATGTGGACAGTCTGAGCGCTTTGACGTCTGTCAGTACTTGATTTCATCTATTCCCCTTTCTCCTGCATCGATCCTGTTTTTTTGCCTGTCATATGGTTATTTTTGTCACCTCAAACCTGAGACCAAATCTGAGTCTCTCCAACAACAAAATCAACAAAAACTGCACCTTCGCAGTCGGGGAGGAAACGGGGAGATGAGGAAGGCGGAGGGGGGGAAATGGTTCGCTAATGTGAAAACGATTCTGCTGCTGCCCACAGTTCTGCGAGGGCAGGGATCAGACCGAGTCGGGACCACAGGGACCGCGGCGAGCAGCGCTCCCCAGCCGGGTAAAGAACCGCCCGGCAAATTTAGCCGTTCCCTCAGGCTACCGATGGGGAATGAGCCGGGGGAGTGGGTGCAAGGGAATCCTTTCTCCCGCGCTCAGCGGCTCGCGGCTGTGAGCCCGGCTTGGCAGAAGATGACGGCAGCCTTTTGGCTCAGAGCTCTAATACCCTGGCAAGACTGGAGGTCATCTACACCCCGGTCGGGGTGTTCGAGGGACACGGGAAACCCCGGCTTCGCAGCCCGTCACCTCTCCAGCCTGAACGGCACCCAAACCTTGCGGCAGTGCCGTTCTGCTCGGAGGGAGCTCAGCTGCTCTCGCAGCAGCGCTGCCCTGGCCCCCGGCTGCCCCCGGGCCGGGCTGCGGGCACAAGCAGCGGCGGCGAGCCCCGAGACAGATCCGCGCACCCGCTGCTCGGGGCGGGCGCTGCGGGAGCGGGCAGCTGTTTTCGGTCCCCTGCCCAGAACTGAGCTCGGAGGTCGTGGAGGGGCCGGGGAGCGCCCGCTGGACCGGGCCGGGGACTGGCGGGCCATGCCCAGGGGTCTCGCTGCGGGCAGGGGCTAGAGAAGGCTGAATCTACCCTGACGGAGGAAGGATTAGGCCGTCCTCGCTGTTGGAAGGGATTTTATGGGGCCGTAAAGATGCGACTGGGCCGCGAGCTGCGGGGTTGCTCTTACCTGTTTATGGAGGAGACACTGGGGACCGTGTCGTTGTCGCAGATGCCCTCGGCCAATAGCCTGTCCCGGATCTCCCAGGCGAACATTGTCGGGTTTTGTCTCTTGTACTCGGCGATTTTATCCACTACTTTGGGGGTGGCCACTTTGGGTTTGGAGCCTCCGATCACGCCGGGCTTAATGCTTCCCGTCTCGTAATACCTGCACAAAAGATAGTCAGTGTCCTGCCGTGCCGGGAAGGGTTCCGCCGTTCTCGAGCACTCAGAGCCCCACTGGCCCTCAGAGCGCTCCGCGGGCCCCTGCCCCGTGCCCCACCTCGGCTTCGGCCCGCGGGTACGCGGCGTCGGGCCGTGGCCGCTCGGGCACTGCATGTCGCCGCTCCGCGAGGCGCCAGGAGGCCTGACCTGGGGCTAAGGCAATCCCTTCGCCTCTCTAGGGCATGCACTCCTTTTTTTTTATTTTTTTTTCCTTTTTTTTTTTTTTTTTCTGTGCGTGTGTGTATGCTGGAAGCGGGGGCGCTGCCTCCCCTTCCCCCGCTTTACGCGCACACACTTCTTTTAGGCCCTGGGGTCGGGAAATAAAACAGAAATCCTCTCCCCGATGCAGCCGTCCGGAGGCGAAGCCCGCCCGCCGAACGGGGGATCGGGCTGGGCGGCCGGGGAGGGGGCGTGGGGACCGGGCAGCGGCGGGCTCGCCCTCCCTCGCCTGGATCTCCCAGCCGGCCACTCCCGAATCGGGGCTCTGGCCGGGCTGTGGATGCAGGAGGACGGTTTATCCGCGCCCCGGGGTCCCTTTAAAGCGGGTGCTCGTACAGGACAGCTCCAACCCACTCCCCGCTGCCCATTATCTCTGCGGCCGGCAGCGTTTCTGTCCCGGCCCTCGCCGGGCACGGCAGCGCGCGTACCGCACGCACCGGCAGCTGGGGCTCTGCCGCCTGCTCACACTGCTCCGCAGCCGAGCGGCCGGGCCAGGGCCCTGGCTCTCCCCGACTAGCCCCTAGGGATATTGCACACCTCATTTGGCGGTGATCGGTTACCGCAGGCATTTATTTATTTATTTACCCCGTTGTTTGTTTATTTATCCGTGTATTTGGTAAGGCTGCTTACGGCTTGTTGTGAGTTAGGATTTTTTTTTTTTTTT